>VWZD01001588.1:242417-466627 GCA_013396695.1 Sakesphorus luctuosus | reverse complement strand
AATCTATGGCATGGCCAGCAGGACTCTGCCAAAAAGGGGGGATATTTTGGAAGCTGGTGGCCGGTGGCAGGACCCTATGTCAGACATTTTCAACCATTAATCCCCCAAAGAAGATAAAAAGGCTTTGAGATTAAGGTGGGGAAATGCTCTGTGTTATGATATGGATGAAAAGCTTGGTAAATACAAAGAATTCAAAGCAACAGAGGCAGGTGTCATAGAAATTAATAGCATTTCACATCACTCATTCCTTCAACTCCAGCTTCCTTTGTGGGTCTTCTCACCCAGAGTGTTTCAGTCACTGTGGCTGAGTCTGCCACTGTGGCTGAGTCTTCTGTCACCTCTGCTCCTTGATGTCCTGCCCTCATTCCTGAGGAGATTCTTGCCCATCTTTCCGTCCTTGACCTTTCTCCTCATGGTGAGCACCTTCCCCACAGCAGGCCATGTGTGTTACCAGAGGATTTTAGAGCTTCTCTTTGGTTCCACACTGTGCTTTTGCCATGGGAAGGTCAAACCCTCAGTGTGCTCTCCAAGACTCTGGTGCTTCTGGAACTCATGTTTTCTCTCCCCAGAGGTTTTTACTGAGAACAGCCCAGCCCCTGGAGCTGCAACAAACCCATGGAGTGGGGCTGCATATTGAGAAGGAGTATTTTTAGGCTCACATCTCCCACTACAGCACTGGCAGAGCTCAGAGAAACTCTGATTATTTTTTATTCCCCTTTCTGCTTTTGTCCTGGTGTCACAAATTGAATGGTACAATTGGATGTTTTCTTTGGAAATGAGCTACAAAACAATCTGAGCCAAACCCCAGGATTTTACATCTGTGATGCCGTGGTCAGTACTGTGTGAGTGTGTTCCCAGACATAAAAATGTAAATTGTTGCAAAAGGCAAACTGTGGCAAAGCAGGAAAGGCTCTGGTACCTTGGGAACCTACCAAACCTGAGCAGGCACTGCCTTGAAGTCACTCTCAGAAAACAACTCAGAAAACAACTCAGAAAACAAGAGGCCCATGAAGCCTCTTTCTTCTTTTCCTTTTTTATTTTTTTGTCTTCCAGCCTCTTGAGACAAAGGATGTAAATAATAAGAGTATTGTTTTTGATAAGAGCATTGATGTCTGTTTGCTGTCAGGAATCACAGAATTCACAGCAAGATTCAATTTTAGGATAGGAAGGAAGAATTAAGAGCTGGGAATATTTGACTGCAGATCTTTTTGTGTTTCAGATTGATTAGGAAAATATGAGGTAAACTTTGGGGCAGCTGAATAATATGGGGGGGGGGTTCCTATGGAGACAAAACTTTCCTTTTTAGTGGTGGTTTCCAAGGTGACAGTGACTCATAAACAGACATTTCTAGTGTATAAACAAGCATTTCTGTCACTGCAGAGCACACCTGGGCTCTTGCAGCCCTGCCTTTAGGTAGGCTGTGTTTGTTGTAGGTTCATTTAGTTTGAAACATAGTCAGGGTTCTCATGTATTTCAAAAAGACCCACATGCCTTCAGAGAAACTCTTTACCTGCAGCAAAATATATATAATCATATATATATATCATAGTATATATAATATATAATCATATATATAATCAGGACTGGATCTGTGGCTCTGCTGTAAAAAAGGACTGAACTGGTATTTCTGTTAAAGGTAACACCTTAATAGTCTGCATCAAATCTGGTTATTGGTGAGACAAAAAGCTGCTACAAACTGGGTTATATGAGACATAAAGAAAAGCATTCTAGATTTCTTTTATCAGCTGTATTTCTGAATTTAGGGTTGATGTACAAAATATTTGCTTGTGTCCATAATAGTGGTGAATAGTCAAGATTTGATTTCTTGCACTGCATTTCCTGAAGCACTTGTGAACTTCCTGGGTCTGGCTCTTCTCAAGCCATTGGGAGGGAACACCCCACCCAGGAAGATCTCAGGCTGATGAGGTTCATTAGAGGAGCAAAGAGGAGTGATGGCAATAACCTACAAACATACTGGGAAGTAGCAAAGCTTTGGGGGGACCAGGATGAAAACGTCACCTTTTTTACTTCATTACATAATTGCCACATTGCAAGACATTTTTAGTTTTCTCGAAGGCTTAATTGGCTAAAAAGTCAAACAAGATGCAAATGATTTTCCAGTTAATTGGGGGTGTTAACCAATAGTTTCTGAACAGCCTCAGTGCTTTGACAAGCACATTGCCTGGACATTTACTGTGAGATTCAAATTAATCACAGCCCATGGAGTAACTTGGTTATTGGCAATGAACATAAAGTAAATATTTTAGGGTAGTTAGTACCTCAGAACGAGGGTGAGAAGTCAAGAAGCCACTTAGTTAGAGCTGTGTTAATGAGCTCAGCCCTCCCTAGGGTTTGGGAGGTGCAGGAAATCCTGTTCAGGTATGTGATGGGATTTGTGGGGAGTGATGGTGAGACAAAGCTCCTTCCCAGGAGTTGGCAGCTCCAGCTGGATCCATTCCCTGCTCTCAGCCCTTCCACGTGCCCCTCTCAAACCTCTGTCATCTCCTGTGGGGACCTGGACACACTCAGGGATGAGCAGCCAACAGATAAAGGAGTAGCCAAAGGAAGGAATGTCTTGGAAAAACAAAGGACTTGTTGCCTTTTGGTGTGTGAGGTGTGCTGACTTTTAATAAGTAGTTGTATGTTTAAAAGGGACAGAAATCCCTAATTCACCCATCCAGGGTAGGACATGGTGCTTGCCATTGACTTGGGTTATTTATAGTAGACCCTGAAGAGGAAAATATGTGTCTTGGACAAAATTTAAACGTTTTAGTACGTTTAATGTCTTAATATTCTCCTCAGCTTTGGTCCAACTGTGACCCCAAGTTATTCAAGAGGCTTTCTGATTTAACCCTCCTTAAATTAGTAGTAGAAATGTTGAAGGGGTATAACAGAAACTACAACAAAAGCAGAGCCTGGGGAGGAAGATCCAAGGACAGAAATGAGGCATAAGTATAAAAAATTAAACTCTCTCTTCGTGTTTTGTCAAACTTTCTACTTCTGTGAGTACTCTTCTTCCCCACTGTAACAGTTGTCATTTGAGTTGTGAAAGCATATGGAAAAAGGCATGAAAATTTGCATTTAGATACTGAATTGTAAAACTATATAGTATTTATAATATTACATTAATAGCTCTCTCAGCCCTGCTTTCCCCCCCCAAGCAGGAACTCCAAACACAGACTTGGCAGAGAAACACAGTTGGAAATTTGCATTTCACTCTTTCGTTCTCAAAATCATGATGTTGATGAATCCAAGGCAAGAATAAATTGCAGTGTAACCAATCCCGAAGGTGTTGCCTTTAAAGATTTGCAAGCTCTGCCTTTCTCTGAGCTTGGATTTTGGTGTTTTGTTTCTCTGGCTCCTCCCAGTTTCACATGAGGAAATCTGAGTGTTGAACTCTCCATGTCTGTGCTTTTGGTATTTCTCAGGTTGGTCCTCTGGTCATCTCTAAGTGTGTTTGTGAAAAATGGAGGCATTTACAGCTGGTTTATAGGTCAGGACTGAGAATGATCTGCTTGTAGAACTGAAGTGTCAGTGCTGTAGAAGATCTTTGTATCCAGGAGATAACTGATGACTCTGTTTGTGACACTAACACTGATTGCATTGATTATTGTTCCCTATCATGTTGTCTGGGAGCAGAAAAGCACACTGTGGTGCAGGGGTTGCCAACTGCTCCCCATGCATGGATTGCTGAAGTTTATCCAGTGGAAGTGAACACTTCCCACTGTGAAGAGGAACACAGGAAACTCACAGCAGTGAGTCTCTTCTCTAGGCTGAAAACTGGGCTCAGATGATCACTGGAAAACTCAGTGTGTTGAGTAAGGACTTGTTTAGGTCAGGAGTGGACACTCCTGTTGCATAAAGTGCAAAAATAAGGGTGTGTTCTTGTAGGTTAAGTGATGGAACATTCAAAACTATTTGAAAGACTAGGTGAGGGTTTATGGGACCACTGTTTTTTATTTTATTCTTTACCATTGTTTTTTATTTTATTCTTTATTTTTAGGATGCAGAGAGAATTGTAGAAATAGTTTCATAGCACAAGGTGTAATTAAGCACACTTAATTACAAGTGCAATGTACTTTCTTGCTGCAGAAACCCATTTGGCCCAAGATTTCAACAAGCTGGTGTTTGTTTGTTAGTTTGTTTTTAAAAAGGGCTGAGTATTACTAGGAAGAAATAATATCCAGGTACTACATCAATAACAATTTTAAAGAGGTGAAATCTCATATCTCAGCCTGGAGAAGGAGAGAGGGAAGACAGGAAGGAAAGAAATGCAAAATAAGTAACAAAGTGTGGATTGTTTTCAAGCTTTCACACCTTCCCCTGAAAGGCCAAGGGTTTTTCTGAGCCAACATAGAGAATGTTGCATCTGTTCTCCAGCTGGATCTTCAATATTGGGATGCTGATCTGGGAAAGTATTTTAGTTTAATTAGTTCATGTTTTGATACCTCACTTCAGAGTACAGTGAAATGATTCACCTTTTTGAATAAAATTCATCTCTACTTTACTTTCTAAATCAAAAAAAGGCTTTTTCATCTTTCCATTTTTCTGCAGTGTTGAGTTTCTGATTTCACTTTGTAGCTGTCACACTCCATTAGGGGATGATGACTTGGCTTTTTTTAATCCACATATGAAGAAACATTAAGTAAAATGTGCATCATCAAAGACTAGATGAGGGTTTGTGGGACCTTTGTTTTTTATTTTATCCTTTATTGTTAGGATCCAGGCAGAATTGTAAGAAACTACCAATATAACTTTGTATGTCCTGTAAAAGAAATAGAATAAAAATCTACTTTGTAGTTTAATAACTTTAGGAAATCAGTGGTTTGTTCCCAGGAGACACTGGTTGGTTCGATGGGTTTGAAGTGGGTCTGTTTTTTGGAGACAACATGATCAGCCAAGGCCATGAAGTGACTGTTTTGGTGGTTTGGTTTTCTTTAGACAACTTCCATTTTGAAATGCTTCAGTGCAACTTCCTGTCTTTACTTTCAGAGCTGTAATTGCCGTTTCTCCTGGGGAGCTCCTGATCCCATCAGTGCACTGGGAAAGGCAGGGATGGGGGCACTTCCCTGCAGGGCTTTAGTGATACCTTCCATTGCCAAGAAAAAAACGTTATAAATATGTTTTCCTTCTGTTGTAGCCCAGAATGAAAGTTCATACGTCGTGTGCCAAAGCACTGAGTGGTTTCAACATCACCAAAGTTGGTGTTACATCATTAACTGGTTGAATACTTAGAAAGTTGTTTGGGGGCAAATGATCCCAGCTGGACATGGGAACCTTGGAGAACTCTCTGTGTGCTCCTTGGAAAAGTGCAGTAAAGCTGAGCACTGTGTGTCTCCATGCACTGTGTCCCATGAGCACTCAGAATATGTTACTGTTCTTCATACTGCTAATAGATTTTTAAAGCTAACCATCATCAGAATATTAATCTCATTTCAAACCCAGCTGGGGTTTTAGTCCCATGTGGATTTAATTGCAAGCATTTATGATTTTTAATCAGAATTGCCACTTCCAAACTGTAATTGAAGAAGCTCATGCAGGACTTGCTTCTCCATTTTTAGTGATGCCGTTTCTCACTTAGAGCAATCCTTGAGATGAAAAATGTAGGTGTGCTGACATGAAACTGCTCTGTTGCTGGTTCTGTAAAGGAAGGTCATCCTGAGCTTTGTTTTGTTAGACTATTGCTAATAAATACGTGGTATTTTAATATTTAATATTGTCCTGACCAAGGTGCAGTGTGTCCTCCAACATCTTCCCTGGGCTGGAACACACCTGAGCTCCTGGGCACCGTTTGGTGAGGTTAAAGACACTCCAGGAAGGTCTTGTTGCTGCAGCTCATGGTGGTGATTCCTGCAGGTTTTGTGATATTCTCATATCTATGACAAGCAGAACAATCCCTGGAAAGCTTTGAGAAGGAATGTACCTTAGTCATGTGTGTGTTATTTTTTTCTCATTAGAGGCAGTTGATGCCTGATTAAGAAACTGAACTTGTTTCCTGTGTGCTGGTGAAGTTGGAAGAGGCCAAGCCATTAACTGGGAAGGAACCCCTCAGCTCCAGGGATGCAAACAGCTCAGCTCTAACTCTGGTACTGACCTACAGAGCTGAGCTATTGGTGCACTGGGTTTTATGGAGTGGAGGGGTTTTTTTCCCTGGTTCCCAAGGAATTGTCCTACTTTGTATTTCCATGTGACTGGAGAGACCTCAGCCAGTTTCTTACTGAATTTCATCAATGTGAAATTCATCAAATCAGAGAGAGGCATCAAAATTTCAGAGACAATATTGGTATTATTTTCTCATGAAAGCAAATGGTAACATAGAAAACAAATTCTGTAAATTTAGCAAGGATTTGACCCTAACTGATATTAGCCTGGAATTCTGATATTCAGTCTTCAAAACACAAATCTGGGGAAAATCAAGATTCCTTTTCTTTTTGTACTTATGTGAGGAAATTTTGGTGTTTAAACTGTTTGTGAGTTGGGTTGTTTTGTTTTTTGGTTTTAATAAGGATCAATATTAATATATAATGTGATTAATACATAAAGTGATGCTACTTCTTCATACCTGGGGGCAAAACCTGGAGCTGCCTGAGCTTTGGCTGCAGGTTTTGGTATTTACACTGTAAGATTGCAAGGCCTTTGACACTTGATAGAAATTGTAAGCTTTTTATTTTCAAGGACCAACCCCTTAACAATATTGAGTTTAATTTCATAGCCAGTGATGTATCAAGCTGTTTTCTGGCTGAATGGTGAATCTTGCAAAGGGCAGACCCAGAGAAATATGAAAGGGAGGAGTTTTAGCTTGGGATGAGTTTTGCTTTTGTGTTTGGATGTGCAGTTCTCCTGTTTCATCATCTCTTCTTCCCCCTTCAAGGGGAACCTCTGATTGCTGTTGGTGTCAAGGGTTTGATATTCACCTCACCTACAAAAAGGAAGTCCAAGACATGCAAACCTCTCATGCTTATGAATTTTTCTGCAAGCTTTGATACTAATTCTAATATTTCTGCTGTACATGATATCAAAGCTGCTGTAAATGGGATTCTGTAATTACAGAAGGAAGTTTCTGCAGTGAGATAGACATAAATGTTAAACTTAATCTGCTTTCATATTCCTGTAATAGAAATGTTAACTTGTGAGAGAGACTGACCTAGTTACTCATTGGAATTAATCCCTGGTTAGATCAGCTACAGGAGTTTTCACTGACCACGCAGGAATGGTGATTTGCCCTCAATCAGAAGGATAACTACAGAAAGAAATTATTCACTGTTTCCTGTTCGCTTACAGGAATGAAAGGCAGACTATTTTCAGTCATAAACGAGTTCTTGGGACCCTCATTCATGTGGTTTATCAAATTTACCAGCTTACCAAAACCTTGCAATGGTAAACTTTCACTCTCTTGGCTTCTTTCTAGTGTTGCTCTTGGGTGGACTCCCCAGCTGGCAGCTCCTTGCCCAGCTGTGAGCTCTTCCCTCCCTTGCAGACATAGGGAGAGGATCCACAGCCTCCTGTGTGTCCCTTTGAACAGGATGTCACAGCAACATTGTGCCCATGGTTGTCTGCCTTGAAAACATGTCAGGGCTGTGTGCCTGATAAATGTAGGTCAGACCTCACACTCTTTGCTCCCTACTTATCGAGGCAAAACTCTTGGCCTGACTAAGCACTGTGGGATTTTGCCCCTGGTATCTAAAATATTTGCTGTGTTCCTTGTGCTCCAGAGGCAAATCTCGTGTGTTGTCCTGGCCTGCCCCTCTGTGGCTGCACCAGCTCCAAAGCTGGCAGAGCCCTTCACATTCAGCACATCTGCACTGGCAGAATGTTAACAAAAGCCACATGTGCACAACCTGATGGTGACTGTATTTAAAGTCATTCCAAAATCTGTGTGCAGTACTCCACAAAAAGGAAATGTGTTATTTCATATTCCACATTCCCTGTTCCCCTTTTTTCTACTGTGGAGCTTCAGCTTTTGGGTTTCAGTTGTGGGGGCTTTTAGGGTAAATAAAACAAAACCAAAACAAACCAACAAAAAAACCCAAAAGAATGTTTACTCTTAAGAAGTCTCATGTCTTTTTGTTCTCTCCTCTAAACTGTTTCATGTGTTCCCATCACTGCCTTTTCCACACAAGGCTTTTGGTTCACAGTTCAAATGTCAGAAATTCATTCAATGCAGTTTTGTGGAGTAAAAGATGAGACAAATCGAGTCATTAATAAGCTCAAATTTCACTGCTGTCTTAAAATAATTGCCTTTCCAAGTAAGCCATTAGATGGACCTGCTTACTTGATCTCCCCAAGCAATGTGTGATATTTGGCAATAAAGAAGGGCATGCAGAGACCTGAAATGATGTGGGAAAACTCATTTTCTTGCTGGTACTGTGGCTGTGCTGACTGCTTTGATTTTGCATCCTTTTTGGACAATTAGCTGAAGGGATGTGGAGATGAGACTTGTCACCCTCTGCCACAACACCACATCCCTCACTGTGCTCTCATTTCTGCTCTCTCTGCCTCTGTCTTCACTCTCACAGCAATACCTATTATTGCTCCCTCCATTTCCTCTTTTCACTGTGACTTGTTTTATATCAGACCCTCTGACTGCAACTATCACTTCTTTTTTTCCATCAAGCTCTTTGCTTTTCATTTAAATTCCCTCTTGAAGATCCACATCTGAGGGTTTTAATGCAAACCCTTTCAAATAAAAATGCAGTCAACTTAGTTTTTATTTAAAAAAAGAAAGGCTCTAGGGTAAATCTCATAATAAATGTGTTGCACATCTCCTTAGAAGCTTATCCTTCCTCAGGCTGAAGAACTCCCAAATTTTCAGAGCTCCCACTGAAATAAATACTCCTAGACAGGGATAAGCTGTTATTCACCATGGACAATTAGCTTGAGTGTTGGCTCTTTCTCCCACTGAGCACTTGGTACACAGCCAGTTGTAGCCTAAGAAAAACATACTAAACTGCTTCTCCAAAATGGAACAATTATGAAATATTTACCTCCCTTTACTCAGAATCCCTTTAAATTCACATACAGTGAACTCAGAAAATACTCATTTTGTGCCTAAATCCTCAAATCAGCTTCCACACTTAAGCACTCTTTTTACTTCAGACTCTTTACTGATGTCATGGTTGTGATTAATTTCATTTTCAAACACAGAAAGGCTTTGCAGGGCAGACACACTCCCCAAATTCCAGGAGCAGCACTAGTGATTAAACATGTAGGCAACATTCCCTGTCCAGAGTCATTTCCTCCTGGAGAAGTGTGGGACATCCAGAGTGTGGCCCTGGTTTAATTCTGAATAAACATGAGACAGCCATTGGAGTGCCATTTTTTGTTATTTGTACTTGTTCAAAATAATTATTCAATTCAATTTTTCAGCAAATTACTAATGAAATCATTAACTTCATAAGAGTGAAGAGTCTCTGTTCAGCCTTTTCTCTAACAAGTTGGAATAATTAATTCAAGTTGCCAAATAATACATTTAACAACATCTCTAAGTAAATGTTTCTGATATCAAAAGTTTAATTTGGTCTTTGTTCCCTTGATTCAATTTCTGGTATAATTTTCTCAGAAATAACTCTCTGGCTCATCTTTTCCTTGTACATCTAGTGCAGTTCATTATAGGAGTTGAATTCAGATTTCCTTTAGAAGCAGCAGCTCCTGTGCCAGGGCTGTGGTTTGTTCAGGATACTGGTCCAAAGTGCAGGTGCTGATCACACACAGACTCACAGACAGAGTTGGAAGGGACCCACAGGGATCATCGAGTCCAACTCTTCAGTCAATGGCCCACACAGGGGATTGAACCCATGACCTTGGCATTATTACAGCCAAGTTTTAACCAACTGAGCCAATCCCAGGGTATTATGGATGAGAACATATTCCCAAAAGCTGAGGGAGCCTCTGGGTGTGTGCCTTGAGTCCCAATTGCTTCAGTTGGTGTAAATTAAAAGGATATACAGTGATCTGTATTTGCTGCTTTGGTTATCTCTAAACATTTGGAGCTGCAACAAGGTGGGGATGTCAAAAGTCTGTCCTACAACATCTAGGCCTGTTTATTAACCCTGAGGATGCATTTAATTCTATTTATTGATTTCTCACTGCTCAGCTGTGTAGCCTCAAAACTTTGGTCTGCAGATGTTCCAGTTTAATATGCCCTGTAGGAATATTCCTGGGGAGAGCTGTTGTGGATGGGAATGGAGGCAGGAGTGCTGCAGTGCCCTTGGCTTTGGGCTCAGACACACAGGCACTGAATTGCCTGGTGAAACTGGAGTTAATTCTAATCCAGGCAGTGCTCAGCTCTGCCTGCAGCTCGTCCTGCAGGAGGTTTAGCAGCATTTCTGCTCCTGGTTTTTGGGGTGCTGTCCCCCAGGGAGGGACAGACATGCTGTGCTGGGTGTTTCCAGCTGGAACAGGAAGGCTTGCTTTATACCTCAGAAATGAATTATGTGTTATCAAAAAGATTGAAAACCTTTCTGGGATTCCTTCAGTCTCCTGATGGAATTGTCTGGTTTTCCGTGGTACAATAAGAGGAGGCACAGGGAAGAGAGAGTCACACCCAACAGCTGTGACTGACAAAAGGATTGTGTGTCATTGCAACTGAAATTTGCTCAGTTCATAGAATAAAGGGGGAAAAATCCCCACACCACAGTACAGTGTAAGTTCTTCAATGAAATGAGTGCAGACTTCCTTTGCAAAGCCTTTTGTGAACAGGAGCTGCAAAAGGTCTGTGAAACTGCCACTGTAGCAGATCTGCACTCTTGAAGGAAATGCTCTGGGATCCAAGGCTTTGGTGATTGGTTGAGTTTTCAGTATGTTACATGTAGAGCATTTGGCCTCTATCAGAAATAAAGCCATGAGTAACACCTGCTGTAGGAAAGGATGGTGGGGGGGTTGTGTATGGTTTTGGCTTCAGCTGTTCACATTGCTATAAACAGGTGACAGAATAATCAGAGTCATTTGACATGCAGAGGATCCGCATTTCCATGGTTAAATATTTTAATGCCAGCAGGTGTCCTTTGGGATTTCCCTTCTCTCAGGGCTCTGAGTCTCTGGTGGAAGCTGAGGAGAAAAGGCTTGTGACAGAACCCTGAGCCAGCCAGAACTTTGGGTAAATGTGCAGATCTTGCTTGTAGGAAAGGCTTAGTCAGTGACTTTATGAATTGTGCCAATTCCTTCTCATCTCCAGGCAGTCCCTCTTGTCCTCTCCAAGGCTGGGTGCTTGCTCCTCAGGGCAGAGCTTTCCACATCAGCAAGAACTTCTCATGCTGTCTCTTACCTGCCTCATCTTACCCTCTCCCAACACGTTTCTCCCTCAGTAGCAGCCCAAGCAAAGAGACCTCCAGCAGAAGTAAAACTGTGGCTACCATGGCACCTCCCCCAGGGCTTTCACCTTTACAGAAGAAACAACTAGAAACCATTAAAAAAAAAAGGAACCCTCAAAATATCCATGTTACAGGTTTGCTGCCTTTTTCCTGTTCCAAAAAGACCAGTTCCTGCTCTGACTGCTGAGTGAAAAATACCCAGAGAGCACAACACTGAAGCTGAACATCTTTCTCCAAATGTGCCTCTTCTCAGGTTATTCCTGAAGGCAGAGCCAAGCCATTATTAAAAGTATATTGTAGGTTCAGCTGGAGGAACCTACTCACTTTAATACACATTTTGTTATATTTGAGACAGCAAAATTATGTAAGAAATTGCTCACTGGCTTTCCTGACAAGGTTTTTTCCTGTGTGGGAAGGTTTGGCACAGTGCAAGTCTGGGAGAGGCAGCAGAAGCCTGTTTGGGTCTCTGTGCTGTCACACCTTTTCAGGGCCTGCTGTTCCAGCCCTCTGCACTAACATCTTTTTTCCCATGCCCTACATATCCAGGCACACCAGAAATCCTGTCTCCCTGCTGCAGATGTTACATTTTGGGGAAATGCACTGGATATGGCACACAAATGGCAGTGTTTGATGCAAGGACAGCTTCTCTCCAAGGTTGCTGTGTCCCAGTTAAACTCCTCAGTTCCTTCCACCTTCCCAACTCTGAGTGCAGGGACTGGGTTTTGTTCATGATCCTTTTTGTCCTTTTGCATGTGATTTTTTGTTGTTTTGTTCTGTTTTTCTTCAGGGCCAGTGTGGTACCCCAGGGCCAGGGCAGCAAGCTCTGGATGCCTCTTGCCAGCACAGTTAGATCAGGTTCCTTTAACTGGAACATTCTCTCCATCACAACACAGTTCTACTGTGTTTGGTCATTTGTTTTAAATCTATGCAAGTTAAATCCATTTAATCAATTATTTTTAAATCCATGTTAGTTCAGCCCTGCCTTTTGAGCAGATGTTATGAAATAAGGGGATATTATTGAACCTCACAATCTCCTCAGCATTTTGTACCATGGACTTGAGTTTTTGCCTGTAGGTTTCTGCCTGTGGTGCAGGGCCTTGTCCTGGGCTTTTTGCACACACTGGTTTGTAACCAAGAGTAAAAGGCCTTTGTGTTAGTTCAGCTGCACAGCAAGTGATGTTCTCTGCTAATCTATGCAGTAAAAAATGTATAAAGCACACATAAAATTACAAGTAAAGATTGCTGTGACATACCAAAGACTCATCAAAATAAAGGTGAGCACCTCAGGCTTGGAAAGTTGTGCTCAGAAGTCCCTTCCATTAAGAGAAATAGCAACGTGGCACACTTCAATTTGGGTGTAAATTTAATTCCAGGTGTTACTCTGAGTTATCTTTCTTTGGGAAGAATCAGCTCCTGCAATAATCAAGGGACTGAAATACTGGTAGCATTTCATTTTTTAATTTAAAACAGCCAAAAAATCTTCAAAGAAGGGCATCTTTTGGCATGAAAATCACAAGGATTTTTTCCCTTTTCCCCCAGTTTTGCCTTTTTCACTTTTGCTCCCTGCTTTGTGCCAGGTTATCAGAAGTGTAGCCAGAGCAGGTGAGGGGACTGGTGACACTGTGGGTAAAGAAAACCTCAATGTTTATCTTAGAAATGGACCAAATGCCTCCTGTTCATTGGAACATCTGTGAGTTTGGCTCGGTGACAATTCCCAGAGCAACACAATAAAACCAACATTTTGCTCCTGCAGTTTAGCAGTGCTGATGTGTGTTTGATGAAATTAATGGTAAGAGGAATGAGATTTCATAGAAAATTTAAAAAAAAACACAAAAGCAAGCCTAAAATGTGAAGCTGAGGGTTTGTTATGAAATTTAGCATGGAAGTTAAATAACAGGAAAAAGAAGTAATTATTAGCTTGCTTTCTAATCTTGGGAGCTAAACTGACTAAAGAAAACGGAACAGATTGTGTGTTCTTAGAGGTTAAGTATCTGTCTGCTGGTGTTGGTGTTTAAAAAATCAGAGAGAGGAGATGGACACCGTTGTATTTTGGAAGAGGCAGAGCAGTGTTGCACTGAGGGAAAGGCTTGATTTATTAACGTGATTCATCATTTAACAGTCTAGAGATTTATATTTGTTACTGGGGCTTGTTAACTGGAGCAACATTGCTCAGCTGAATGTGGCCTATCACACAGGATGGGTAAGAAGTATAAAGATTTCTCCAGAATTGTTAAAGATAAACTTTGTGGTGCAAAGAAAGGTGTTCTCCTTTCCTGGTGAGGTGTGTACTGAGACTAATTTTGATTTTTCTGTACTGAGTTAGAACTGGTTCTGTTTGCCTATTACTATTTAATTCTTTCAAATCTGTGTGTTCTTTTACTTAAGTGAACACACTGTGAAGGAGAAAGGTGTCCACATAAACATCCACAGCAGTTGGCCATTAGTTTATTCTTTTATTTATCCATCACAGAGCTCTCCTCACTGAGATGAAGGTACAGCCAGAAAGGCAAAACTGCATAAGCTGGAACTTCATTTCAGAGGTTCTTGCTCTTCTCCCTTGCAGTTTTACCCCCATAAATGGTTTGCAGCCTGTTTTCAGTACCAAAGAGCATCCAGAGCTCCAGCTGTGCCAGTGGCAGCTCAGGCACTCCGTGTCTCTGCTGCTCCTCAGCCTCTGCTGTTCAGAGGGTTCAGGAGCTCCTTCAGGGGCTTGTCCTGAGAGTCTTTAGTTCTGAGCTGTAAAGCTGAACAGCAAAATGGCTCAGCAGTGCTATTGCACCCTTTCCATGCCCAAGGAATTTCTGCAAAATCACCTCTTGTCTTTGGAAACACTTGGGAAGTGTGAAAACCAACTTTGCCAGTCTGGTTACAGTGCTTGGAAATACCATTGTTGGTCAGTGCACCTCAAGCCAATGCTCTGTAGCTTTTAGGGAATTTTGGAGAGGACTGAGCAACAATACAGGAAAACCAGATTGTTTTTCTGACTCCAGAGTTTTGTATGGTGCATTTGCTGGGGTTATGGTGACTCTAAAGAAGGCAGTTTCAACACTGAGCTTTTCAACCCTCAAATGCCAAAACAAAAGAAAACACCTGATTATTTGCTCTTTTGCTTTCTTTTGCCTTTCATTTTTAGCAAACCAGCCATTGCCCATATCCCATTGCTGAAAATCTTCAACAATTGAAAGATTTCGAGGCACTTAAAAATACCAAATGTCTCATAAAATACCATGGCAATAGTCCATGGGCACACTGTGTATCCTGCAGGAAAACCAATGCACATGAAAAAACCTGATGAGCCCACTGTTTGCACTGACTCTGTAACTGTGAGAAACCTATTCTTGGTTTTTGTTTGTTTACTGGAGTTCCAAACTGTGGATGGAATGGGGAGGGAGGGTTTGAAAGACTTAGAGAATGCTATCAACAACTTCATCCAGGCAAATAACACCATGGTCACTTCAGCCTCCCCAAAAGGAAGCTGGAGTGGAAAACATGAGCTTCAGAAAAAGAGTTTGGGTAAAACATCTATTCACGTGGAGGTGTCTGTAAACAGAGAAAGGGAAAAGAAGTCAGTGAGATACTGCCACTAAGAATGATACCTAAAACCATGGAACAAGAGCTAAAGAGGTTGGATTGAACCCTGTCCCCCCAGACAGATTTCAGCTGGAGCTGGAACTTCTTTTTCCAGCCAAGATCAATCAGCAGAAGCAACAGCAGATACATTTAAAAGCCAAAGATCTGTAGCATCCACTTACATTTTATAAACAGCCCAAGTTCCCTCATGTGTAGCCCATCACAGCAAAACAGAGGTGTGTTTGTGAAGAGAAAAAGACTTAGCTCAGGTACTAAAGTGACCAACTCAAGCACCCAGCCAGGAATGACCAAGAGCATGACTACAGTGGGGGGAGCTGTGGGGTGTAGCACAGAGTAAGGAGACAAAAAGCAGTGAAGGGCTTCTGTTCTGAATATTACACGTTATTATAGGAATAAATAGTGCATTTGTTGGGTTTTTCCTTTTAATGAGGTGTATGGGTGTTATGTCACTGGGGATGGAGGGCATGGCTTTGTTTTCTCCAAGTTAGGCTGAGTTTGCCAAAAGTGCAGCCTGATCTGGCTCCCATCAGTTAAAGAATCCAATGCTGCAGAGATATTGATGCTCCAGCCATGGCGAAGGTTTCAGAGCATGCCAGAAGGTGTGGGAATTTGTTAGGGAGGAGAGATCACTCATCTAGACCAGTTTCCCAGAGCACAATCTCAGGGGTGTAATTACTCAGCTCTCTGGTCCCTGGAATAAATCAAGTGGCTGTGGAAATGGCTGATAAGGGATGTGGCTCTGATTGTTGGGTTTAGTGGTGTTCCATCGCTGGACACAGAGTTCCCCTGACAAGTTTTCATCTTGATGCAGCTCTTTTACTGGGTGCAAGGATGACACTCAGCCTTTGAGAGAGTCAATTCTTTCTCCAGTTCTTTCACTGGAGTTAAAGAGTCCTGTGGGTTGTTGGGAATTACTGAGAATGATTACCAGGCTGCTCAAGGAATTTTTCACTGCACACCAAAACAAGCAGGGGAGGGATGAATGGGTTATAAAATCTGAAATAGTTTGCTGTGAATGAGGAAGTAGGTGGGGTTGATTAGCATTCTGCTTCTGGAAGTGATATCCATTTCTGGCTTTGGAGATAAGCCTGAACTTCAGCACTGTACACAAAAGACCTTAAAAATGAGGAATCAAACCCATGCATTAGTATTCCACAACTTCCTACTTTGTTGATATTGAAACCAGTTGGTTTTAATTTCCTTAAGTGTAGGTCATAATCCAGAAATCAAGGGGGAGCAAAGGAGTAAATTGGTATCTGTCTACAGACAAAGGAGGGAAATGCTTTTTCCTAAAATGTCACGAAGTTCTGCTGAATGTTTCTGATTTATTCTGCCTTCCACAATGCCATTATCTGAAAGAGTTTCCCTTCAGCTGCTGCAGGCACAGCTGGGCTGGAGCTGCCTGCTGGAATGCAGATCACTTTGCTTGTCCACCAGAGACTTGGAAATCCATTTCCTGTCTGTATATGAATATATGCATAAATTCATTTTTCTCTACATAAATGTAGCTCAGATGATTGGGGAAAAAAAAAAAAGAAAAAAGCAGTGCATGTGATTTTTCTGGCACAAAAAGGCACTTCCTGCAGAAGTTGCACCCATATATTATGCAAGCACATGACTGGCATCAAGTCATGGCTCCTGAAGGCAGGAGTTCAGCCAGCTTTGCCATAAAGGAATGCTAAAAGTTATTTAAATGGATATCTCTTAAGGGATTTCTAGTTGAAAAAGCTTTGTCATTTGACAAATAAATAAAAATTTAAAAAATACAAAAAAACCCCTTCCTTGTTTTACATGTTCTGAAAATAGGTAGATTTTTTTTTTTAAGTGAAATAAGCACACTGTTTGGTTTGGGTTTTTTAATCTATGTTGTAAGTGCCATGTCTCCATGTCTTTTAAACACCTCCAGGGGTGGCAGCTCAGCCACTTCCCTGGGCAGCCTGTTCCAAGGCTTCACAAGCCTTTTGGTGAACAAATTCTTCCCAGTATTCAAGTATCCAAGTGTAAAATCTGCAGTATTCAAGTAATTTCTACAATATCCAAAATGTTCCCTTCTGCTGATGTCTTACTGTAATATGTCACTAAAGTGGCAAGTGATACATGATAAAGTAAAATACCCCCTGAGCAAGGTACAGAGATGATAAATTATGTTAATATGTTATTCCCATTTTATTCTCATCAGTCAGATGATTATTTAGGATGATGCATCATCAGAAAAACATCATCTAGTAGGGTATTACTCAAAGTGTTTTGCCTTCTGGGGATTACAAGGAGTAAATTCAACTGACTTAGAGGACAAAAGGTATCCCAGTGCTACAATTCACCAGCATCCTAAACTAAAATATATCCAGATGTAGGAAAGAAGTACAGAAGTCTGGGAAGTGCATGACTAAGAACTGTTGCTATTGTAAAGCAGACTGAGTGTCTGCAAACCAACATTATGCTGCTATAAAGGAATAAATATATATGTCTAAATGTATATATATGTATATAAATATATGTAAATAACTGTGTATTAAGTTGGCCTTGCCATGACTGGAGCTGCCACCACGTGCATCAGCAATACTTTGTTCTGGTAAGTTACTGATGGTGCTGAGGTAGAAACTCACTCGATGCTCAGTGCCCTTTACTCAAACAGTTGGCAGAGATGCAGCTGAATGTGGATATCTGCAGGAAGGCTTGACCACATTTCTGTGCCAAACTGTTCATCATCAAACAGATGGTTATCCTATTATTCAACAATTTGCATGCTGCAGTGATCTATGGGCAATGCCAGTCTGTCTCTGAGCCAGACAGAAACATCAGAGAAACTTTGTGGTACAAAGCAGCCCTGACTTGGGCTGGAAACTACTCTTGGTGTGCATTTCCCTGCAGGTTTTTGGTGATGGGCTTCCTTCATGTTTGTGCAGTTACAGAATGATAACGCTGTGCTGTTCCTTCTGCTGCAACTTGGGCAGAGAAAAGGAAAAAATGTATTTCCCAAGAAGTGAATTGATGAAGCTCTGTGTGCTAGGACTGCTTTAGAGACACCATCTGCATTTCCATGCTGCAGTTACCCCAGTGCTCAGGCTGTCTTCTGCAGCCCCAGTGGGGTAACTTCTGATCTTCTCAGAACCTTGCCATGGCACCTTCACAGTCCCCCCACCTTCCTGCTGTGCTCCACCAGTTCTACCTCTCTGGTAAAGGATATCCACAAACAAGGATAGAGACAGAAATATAGTCATAGATTCAAAAATCAAATCTTATGATCCAGCCATCTACAGTTACAGTTTCACATCAAAGAACGCCTCATTTTGAGTGACTGCCTTTGAAATTCACTTTTTAATGTTTTTTAACTTTCTTTTCCCCAAAATGCTGTTAATGTGTGCACCATCCACTTTTTTTCCGGTTGCACTGTTAACCATGTGTTTATATTTTAACTGCAAGAGAACTGAATCCTGGGAGGAGAATAATGGCCTGACTCAGACAGCCACAAAGCAAGTCTCCAAAAGGCAAACAAGGAGTAGATACCGAGCAGGAATATAATGATAGTGCACATGCTGTGCACATGATCCATTCTTAGTTCAGGTTATTGAGCTTTTTTAGTGGCCTGTGGCTCAAAGACTTCTTTAAATCAGAGGTAGGTCTTTGTATGTAATATCCTTCATGAATATTTCTTCTGTAAGTTTACCTGGTTACTTTTGAAGATGTTTGTATTTTTAGAGAGTCCATGACATCCCATAGCAATGTTTCTAGAAAAAAAAACAGTTTTGGTGGTGTTTTTAATCTGCTACTTACCATTTATGTTTGATGTACCCTGGTTCTATACTCTCCCTCTGTTATCCAATGCATTCTATTTGGGATTGTATAGACCATTTTTACTTTTTTTTAATTCTGTACCTTTGGTCACCCATCCTGTCTTTTTCTACAGGTCTATTAGTACTTCCTCAGGAGGGGCAGAGGAGGGGCCGGCACTGATCTCTGCTCTGTGGGGACCAGGGACAGCACCCAGGGAATGGCTGGAGCTGTGTCAGGGCAGGGTCAGGTTGGATAGCAGGGCAAGGTTCTTCCCCCACAGGGTGGTGGGCACTGACCAGGCTCCCCAGGGCAGGGGGTGTGGCCCCAAGGCTGCCAGAGCTCCAGGAGTGTTTGGCTGATGCTCTGGGGCACAGAGCGTGACTCTTGGAGATGTTCCTGTGCAGGGCTGAGGGTTGGAATAGATGATCCTTGAGCATCCCTTCCAGCTTGGCATGTCCTGTGGTCAGTGTATCCTGGTGGGATGGAGGATCAAGGCTGTGACCACCAAGCAATATGCAGGAATATCCTCGCTTTCAACGGTTCTTTTTCTGGTTATTTTATGACTTCATTCCATTGTTTCCCTTGAGCCTGCTTTTGAGAAGGGAGGTGACAACATTCCAGGGCCATCTGTGTGTTATAACCACAAGCAGTGATAGCTTAGTACAGAGCCACATTATTTGTTATGTAAAGTTGGAGCATTTCATCATGTGCATTCCTATGACACTGAATTTTGTGACATTTTCTCAATTTCCAGCTCAGTACCCTAAGATTCTTTGGCAGATTTTTGTGGTCAGTCATCACTGTCTTTACCACCACCTCTGGATTGCTAGGACAGTTCTCTGTGTTCCCAGTGCTGCTGGATTACAGATTCTGCATTCACTGCCAGCAGGACATGAGCATCGATCTCGGGGGGATGCCTCTCTAAAACTGACCTTTTCTTTCTGACTGTTTGTTTCCTGTCTTTTGACCAGCTACTTAGCCATGAATTGACTGAAACTTAAATAACCAGCAGACTCCTCCAGGATGAAATGAGAACGGAGCTCACAAAAATGTGAGCAGCAAATTTAATTCTTCAGTTACTAAGACATTAATTCTCCTCTGCACTTCCTGAAGCAGCTGGGATGAAAACTAAAGCAGTGATACCTGCAGAGTAGCTCAGGCTCATAATAATTCTGATCACCATCTCTGTGTGGCACTGTAACTCTCAGAAGAAAAGCCTGATTTTTGTGGTGTTACCAATTTGTTTCTAGAATAAATTCTGAAGGTGCCTCAGGTGAATAAAATCTCATGTAATCCAGAATTCAGTATCTACATTTCTACATTCTCTTTACTATAACATCCCAAAGAATGGGCTAGGAAAATCCATTTCACTTTGTCTCGACTTTCCAGTTTCCATGTGCTCCTGAGTTTTTCTTGGCCACTTCCAACTGTGTGGCTGTGGAAGGAATTCTGGCAGGGGTTTGGGGGCAAGGTGTGAGAGATGTGGGTGTGTGGCAGCACAGAGAGAGGCCACCTGCTTACTGAGACATGGGAATTGTGTGCTGTGCCTGTCAGCTGGATAGGAGTGTGGAAACCACCAGCTGTGAAATCCTTAATGATGGATAATGACATCAAGTGTTCAAGCAGAGCATGGTAACGTTTTATTTCTGATCCAATAATAAACACTTCATGAAGCCTTGGGCAATTCAGGGGCATAATTTTGGAGAGAAGCCTTTCTTGATGCTTTGAAGGACAGTGATTAGTAACATCTTTTCGTTTCTTTTTTAACTTAAATTTCTGGAGTGTAGAGAAATATTTGTGTTTGCTGCCTCAGTTCTGCTGGAAGAATGGCCCTTGCAGGAAATCCCTTTGTTGCAGAGCTGTGCAATGCAAGGCATGCTCCAAATAAGCATCTCAGAACAAATCCTTTTCACCTTTCCCATTGACTTCAGTAGGATTCCTTGTGTAAGCCAGGTGGGTTGGGGCAGGATGTGCACCTGAAGGACTCTGCAGGAGTAACTTCCAGGGAAGGTCCCAGCTGTAATGGGAGCTGTGCTGACACAGCTTGGAATTGATGCTCTTGAAAAGAGAGAGATATTTGCCAGAAATAGTAGTTTCAAGAAAAATGACATTTTTTCCTATCATTGCTGTGAAATAGTGCTGTAGTTTCTAAAGTGGGTTTGGCAGATTCATGCTGCTGATACCTGATTTCAGGAAAGTAACGGGTTTCGCTGTGACTGAGGGCCAAGCACACAATCCTGTAAAATTCACCAGTGCATTTTCAACTCTAAAGAAATATAAAGTCCCACTCTCTAAAACATTATGAAACTCCTTGGCCCCACCTGTCTCACATTACCTTTCAAAAGACCAAAGAGATTTTGCAAATAGTTGTGTTTATCTGCCTTTGTGCACTTGTCTGGTTCTTCCCAGGGCTCTGGGGACACCACACTCCTTATGGCCTGCCTGGCCTCCAGTGGGACTGTCCCCCACCCCTGCCTTGTGTGTGAGCTCTGGAATGAACTACTTTCTTCATTTAATAACTAAGCGAATATTTTAAAACTAGTATTTCTGGCAAAAATCAATCTATTTTCAATGAGCCACTCACAGCTAAAGGCATCATGTCCTAACAGAAAAGATGTGCATGGTCCAGTTAGTTACACCAACAAGAGGCACTGGCATTACCCACTTGTGTTTGCTGTGCCTTTGTCATTGTATGAAGCTTTTTAAATTGCCCTGTCAAGAAAATACGAATGCAGGACAGGTGTAAGTGGTCAGAAATATTCACTGCCGTTTCACTTGTGTGGATTTTGAGGGTCAAAGCTATGCATTTTTATCAGCCTTCTTATGATCTCTGAGCCCAAGTGAAGATCAATGTCTCAGCAGAGGCGAGCAGTGCATGCTGAAGGGCTTTGTTTCAAAGGAAATGAGTGTGCTGCTCCTGCTAATGAGAACCTCTGCTGGGGGAGAGGGGTCCTGATTTCAGCATTCTCTGGGGTTGAGCAAAGAAATTCAATATTTTAATTCTTAATTTTTAACTGAAAGAAGATAGGACAGGTGAGGACAGGATAGGACAGGTGAGGACAGGACAGGAGGGGAGAGGAGAGGACAGAACAAGATAGGATAGGACAGGAGAGGACAGGAGAAGATAGGACNAGATAGGACAGGTGAGGACAGGATAGGACAGGTGAGGACAGGACAGGAGGGGAGAGGACAGGAGAGAAGACAGGACAGGAGAGGGCAGGACAGGAGGGGAGAGGAGAGAGGACAGGACAGGATAGGATAGGACAGGAGAGGAGAAGAGAGGACAGGAGAGGAGAGGACAGGACAGGAGGGGAGAGGAGAGGACAGAACAAGATAGGATAGGACAGGAGAGGACAGGAGAGGACAGGAGAAGATAGGACAGGAGAGGAGAGGAGAGGACAGGATAGGATAGGAGAGGAGAGGACAGGATAGTATAGGCTATATGTGTCCTTCTGGAGGTTTGCATGTATGCACACCACTCCTCAATTCATCCATCTGATGGCCCTCGGGAAGATAAAATCCCAGGCTGAGGTGGATTTTTGGAGAAGCATCCTGCTACTCCTCTGATGTCACTGCTAGTTAACATGAAGTGTTTCTGATCTGTGCACAGACATTTTACCGTGTCTGTTTTCCTTCTGCCAATATCCTAAGTGCTGCTGCTTTCCATCCATCAACAGCTTTCCCTCTTTTGGAGGACACAAATAGACATGCAGAGGTTGAAATTCACTAAAATTGGTGTATTCTTGAAATCATGAACAACTTGTTCTGGAAATTTGGAGAGCTAATTTGGGAGGCAAAAATCAAGTTCCCCATATTTAACTTCAGCATTTTTAATCAAGATATTTGAAAGAAAATTAATATTTTCCCAGAGATTAGAAGGAAATCTAGTCTTTTTGAAAATCAGTGGGGTTTATTCATTTCAATTCTGAGGGAAATGAAAGACTGGTAGAACTTACTGGAATTGGGCATAATGAGCACAAATGCTGAAATGCCTTTTCAGAGCAGTTTTGTTATCTTGCCATGCAGTTTCTCTGATATTTCAATAGACACTAGAGAAGGCTGTCGATAGTGCTGAATAGTTCTAAATTATGATTTGAGGACGCTAAATTCTGACTCTTTGTGGCTTTGCACATGAAAAATTTGAGCATCAAATAAAAGCATCACTCCAGTAAAGTGGCAGAAGGGTTTTGTACAGAATGATGAATTATGTCCAATATTTAAAACTAATCTCTTCCATTACTTTTGTCTCTGTTCACTCTGAAGTTCTTTTTCTCCCCATGTTTCTGTCATTCGGGGTAGAGAAAAAGACAGATACTAGACTTGTGTCATGGCAAATTATTGCACGATTCAGTGACATCAGACATAAAGGAACAGTAAGTGACAGATGCATAGGAATTTCTGTGCCAGAGCAGACGAATGTGCACATAGTTCAGTACCTTCTCTCCTATAATTAGACAGTTCTGGGTGTCTGTGCATCTGGAACCGATGGGTTTGTACCTCAGCATTTAGGGGAGCTGCAGCCAGCGCTGTGACAGCTCTGTCTGTCATTCCAGGAAAATACAGAGCAGGCTCTTCAGGAGGAACAGGCATTATTCCCGTTGCTGCAGGTTGTGGGACGTGGAGAGCCCGAGGTCCTGGCTGGGTGTGCTGCCTGTAGGGGCCCACCCTCCGTGCCTTCAGCTCTGTCCATTCTCAGGGGCATCATTTCATTTGCTAGCAGGGCATGCCAAGCATTCTGGGCATCTGACAGGCCTCTCCCTCTGCTTCTGTGCCCTCTGTGTCATTCCTCACATATCACAGACTCACAGACTATTCTGAGTTGGAAGGGACCCGCAAGGATCATCGAGTCCAACTCTTCAGTCAGTGGCCCACACAGGGGATTGAACCCATGACCTTGGCATTATTACAGCCAAGTTTGAACCAACTGAGCTGATCTCAGGATCATCACACAGCTGGAGCTTTGCTGCTGCCCCCCAGCCTGTGCTGGGTGGGACAGTGGGCCACAACTGCTGGGGGTGTTTAACTGAAGGCGCTGCTCTGCTGCCTCCTGTTCTCAAAAAGATGTCTAACATGTAAAATAGGAACATAAAGATCAAATGGGAGGTGGCAAAATTGCGGTGTGGCCCGTTGGACTCGGTGTCAGTTGTTTCACTGCAGTGTTTTCACGGGAGCTCAAAGAAGAGATGCTTTTTGTGAGCTGTCATTCTTTCATGCATAGCTGGAGGGAAAGAACGAGGCATTTTGCAACACGTGGTTCCAATTCTGCCCTTAAATGTGTTGCAAACTGTGCTGTTATCAGTTCTGGAGAGCAAGCAGGGCAGGGAGGGGTGGGTGAGGGGGGAATTTCCTTCCAAGGGCTGACTCTGAGCAGTTCCACAAGCTCAGCAATGTGAGCCTGATACTCTAATTCCGAGGGGACGCTCGACACTGCGTGGTAAAATTGCTTATTAAATTACAATCAGGGAAAAAAAGCAGGAGATAGACACTGTTCAGCTGGCATGGAGGGGGAGAAAAGGCTGGATTCTAATTATTTGAATAGCAGAGTTAGTGTTATTTTGCTGTATGGAAATAGAATTAGGTTATCACCGATACTGTTATTAACGGATGAGAAGAGGCAGGAAAACAATTTGGTTCCTACGCCCCTTCTGCCCCTCCTTCCTATCCCCTAAAAGAGAGAGAATAAACTAAAAGCAACACGGCCTTTCTAAAAGCACAAGGGCTTTCTAATATGGGCAGCTGTGCCAATTTCATTGCTGTAGTAGTACAATGAAGGTGATTTATAAATTATCTTAATTGGAAGGCGAGGCCTTGTGTAAGCAGGATTGCATTTATTATTCTCCCAGTTAGATCCAAATGCAAAAAGGCATATCCAATACCAGTAACACTGTTTATTACTCTAATCAGAGACAGGAAATATATTTTCAGCTGCTCTAAACCTTATGTGTTCTTTTATTATGCATGAGCAGCTATTACTACTGCTCAGTCATATACATCTCTTAAGGCAGTCATATTGCAATCTCCACCTTTTGAATGGCTTTCAAATAAATAAAACAACCTTTTTGCATAAAAAACTTATTCTGCAACCATAATTAAGGACTGAGATTTACATTTTTATGCATATACCATTTTCATACGTAGGATGAATCCACTGGAAAAAACTCAGAGGTTTTGCTTCACTTTGTCATTAGAGGCAGCACAGAAGGGTTTTATTTTACATTACAAGACTGAACACATCTCATGCCCTTGAATGTGAACTGCCTTGAATTCTGTTAAGAGTCTGTTCTCCAGTCTCATTTTCACACTCAATGAGCCACTACTGTTTCAGTCCAAAAGGGATCAGTCAGTAAAGCTGGATCATGAAACTGGTTGTGGAGTCTGATCAGATTCTTTAAAACTCATTTATATTTAGTCAGCAGTCACAAATCGAGCTGCAAATGCTGCTCAAGATGTGCCTTCTCTTTTGAGTATAATTTGGAAATACAAAGTCAGATTTATGGAATGGATACAGTTCAAAGACAGTTTCCCTGTTATGTTATTCATACTGTGTTATAGACATTAAAAGCAAAATCTGTAAATATCAAAATGCCTCTTATTTGCATTTATAGATTTGTTTTCCCTGTAAGTAGATATTTAATTATTAACATAAGAATTTTCATGACAATTCAAATAATAATGAATTATTAATAAAACTCCCCAGACTAGGAAACTGGCACTTGGGAAATTTGTTGATCCATTAGTTTGCCTTGATAAACAAAGTGTTACAGTAACAACCACCTAAGCTGGCAGACTTTATTTTTTACCTGTCATCTTCTGAGATCTGATAAAATCTATGGAAAGAAAGAATAGGATTTTGTCTTTTGAATCCCCCCTCAAATGCTGGTGCTACACTCCAGAAAATACCTGGAGTGGGCATAAAGCAAAAGGCACCAAGGGGGATTGCTTGGTAAGACCAGGTTCAGGCACTGACCTCCTGTGCTGGAACAAGTGCTGCTGGTGAGGAAGAACGTTTAGGATTGTCTTTGAGAGGTGGATCAGCATCAGTTTTGTTTAGCTCATAAAAACTGCATGTACCCAGGTCCCAAGAGGGAGCTGAAATGCCCACCATGCCCATGTGACAGGCCAGGAAAGTAATACCCCCAAACACCTGCAAGGCCATGAAACTAAGGATGGAATTATGTAAGTTAGAAATAAAGGACTAAACCAACCCAGTGAAGAGAATAAAGGCCACAACTCAGAGTTGTGAGGAGAAGCTTTGCACTGTCCTCTGCAGGCAGACCCTAAAACTGTTGCTCAGAGGACACAGCCTTTCGGTTGGACATCCCAGTGCAAGGTGCACATTAGGGGCATTCCACAGCTATTTTTCCCACTACCTCAGGATGCTTGGACTCACATATCCCACCAAAACACCACTGAAACCAGACCCTGAGATCAAACACCAAGTGCTCTTACCTAATTTCTTTAGATGTATTTCCTG
The DNA here is from genome assembly GCA_013396695.1 of Sakesphorus luctuosus. NCBI lineage: Eukaryota > Metazoa > Chordata > Aves > Passeriformes > Thamnophilidae > Sakesphorus > Sakesphorus luctuosus. Next base: position 440,479 of record VWZD01001588.1, on the reverse strand, counting down.
GGGAAGAAACAAGACATCAGCCTGATCTTTCCTTGAAGAATGTCTTATCATAACTGCCCTTTGTCACCCTGTTTCTTCATTCTCATGCCCACAAAGCCTTTGTAATTGCTTCCCAAGTGGAACAGCTGTGCCAGGAAGGGACCAAGCATCACACCCTGCAGTACTGAGGAGGGCAGGCTCAGAGGTGGCACCAGGTGGGCCATAAAGTCTTTTGCATCTCTGACCACGAGGTTAGTGGGTTAAGAAAAGGTGGGTAGTGGAGGTACTTGGGCAAAAAAAATACAGTATTACAGTATTATATTTCCCTTCCTACTGCTCCAGTCAGAAAGTGGTTTACCCCAAGAGAGGAAGCAGAGGCTTCAAGAAAGCAGCTGCAAAGGAATAGTAACATGGTACAAAGGACATGTTGGCTGCTGTGACACAACAGAAATGTTAACCATGGGTTTTTGTCAGCAGGTGAGAGTCCAGGAGGAGCAGTTGGCTTGGGGACACATCCCCACAGCCCCAGAGCTTCGCCTTGGAACAGTGTACTGGGACAACAAACAGCTTCTCAGTCAGCAGGAGTCAGGCCTTAATTCACACACAATTTTTGATACATTCCAAGCAAATTAACGGAGATCTACATACTTGTTTTTAACTGTGGCTTCTCTTCAGTTGCCAGACGGATGTTCTAGTTCATTTCTTCTTTTGTTTGTGTCAGAAATACAATTACAAGGCTGAGCAGAATCTGTTGCTGCTTGTTGAAGGCAAGTGGGCGAGCTCAGCTCCACTGCCTGCCTCCTGCTACCATCTAGTGGCGCCTTCAGCATCCTGCTCTCCCCCTCTGCTTACTGTAAAGAGTTCAGTGATAGTGATAATAAATGTATCCTTTTGAAAAGATACAAAAAATATACTTTTGAAAAAAGTAGTGTTTCTGGAAATACTTTTTTTCTGAAATGGGAGAGTAGTTTTCGTACATCAACTATTTAGAAAAGTTAATTGATTTCTTACCTTTATTTTTTTCTTCCCCTGAGGCAGTACTTGATTTTAAGTTGAAAGCTGCTGAATGAAAATATTGAATATCCTTTGGAAATGCCTATTACAAACACATTTGGTTTGCTATTTACCTGGGTATTTAAAGGGCACAACAAAAATTAAAAGATATTATCAAATGTAAAGCTTAATAGAAAGCCTATAGTTTCCTTTCTGGTTATATAATATTATTAAGAGCTTTCAGTGTTCCATTTTGCAATAGATGTTTCTGTTTCATTTAAGGCAAAACTTTAAATGTCAGTGCTCTAGGAATCTCAGCCTTGGGATGCTTTCAATCAAAAAACATGTTCTGACTGATTATATAATTGAACAACATGAATTATCTCAAATACTTTCTGCTCTTGAAATGAGATTTCCTTTCACAAAGTGCTGGTTTGGGTGAATGAGACGACAAATGAAACTTAATTTATTTTTCTTTTTAAAAAAATGTGCTGTTCCATATTCTGACCCTAGTGACGAGTTTTGCCCCTGTTTTGCAGGGTGGGAAGATCCCCATCAGGTGGACAGCTCCAGAGGCCATCGCCTACCGCAAGTTCTCCTCGGCGAGCGACGCGTGGAGCTACGGCATCGTCATGTGGGAGGTGATGTCCTACGGGGAGAGGCCCTACTGGGAGATGTCCAACCAGGATGTAAGTTCTGCCCAGGGTTAACCTGCAGCTTGCTCAAATGTTCCTTGAGAGTTCCTGTCGCTCCCTGCCCTGCTTTGCCATCACACTGTGGGTTGGAATATCAGCTGATTTAAATCATCATAATTCTGCCAACTTCAATGAGGTAGTTAATATATCCAACCTGACAACTTATCATAGAATCATGGAATTGATTGGGTTGGAAAAGCCCTCTGAGATCATCAAGTCCAACCCTTGGTCCAACTCCAGTCCCTTTACCACATCATGGCACTCAGTGCCACGGCCAAGCTCATTGAAAAACCTCCAGGGATGGGGAATCCACCCCCTCTCTGGGCAGCCCATTCCAATGCCTCAGCACTCTCTCTGCGAAGAAGTTTTTCTGCTCTCCAACTTCAGTTTCCCCTGGCAGAGCTTGAGCCCCCCGTGCCCCCTTGTCCTATTGCTGAGTGCCTGGGAGAAGAGACCAACCCCCACCTGGCCACAACTTCCCTGATGTGGCACTTCCAGACAGTGCTGAGGTCACCTCTCAGCCTCCTCTTCTCCAGCACAAACACCCCCAGCTCCCTCAGCCTCTCCCCACAGCACTTGTGCTCCACTCCCTTCACTTGTCCCTCCATAACCAAAACCTTGACTAGCTTCCTACCACGGGTTAAAGATGTTTTACAAAGCATCATAGCCAATTTGTCAGGTTCTAATGCTGCTTATTTGTGACTCTCATCCAAATCCCTGGGAATCTGCATCAGACAGGCAAGCTGATGGATTTCTCAGTTAAGCTGTAGATCCAAACTGGGAGAAAAATCGAACTGTTCTGGTGATGATGGCCCACTATGACCAGTGCAGACTGACAGTACCATTCACTGGGCATCCACAGTTAAATTCCAAAATAACTATCTGCCATGAGAAATGTACTTGCCAATTCTCCTTTCTAAGAATTCAGTGCATTCTTTTCACCTTTAAATCTACATATAGGCTTAACCACAATCAGGACTTCATAAGTAAGTTGTGTTTTCCTCTGACTTTTTTTTCAGCTTTTTTTTCCCCAAAGTGGTGGCCAAATGAGCCTTCACAATTAAAGAACCTGAATATTTACTTCTAGTAAAATGGAAAGCTTGTTCTAGAAAAACGAGCATGGAAAAGGGGAAATGGTGGTGTGGTTTTTAATCTCCCACAATTTAAATTTTCACAAATCCTCTTGTTTGATGGATCCCCATGACAGCTCAAACTGGTGTACTCAGTCTTCACACCAGCCATCAATCTCTCTGTCAAAATGCAGAATATCAGCCAACCCACCTTAACCTCTCTCATGTATGTGCCCAGAATACCTCTGCATTGGGGCTGAAGAATTGACAAGACTTTTCCCAGATGGCTGTTTTTATATTCTTGCTAAGTTATTCAGCTCTGTGAGTCTGGTTGCTTGTTAAGGCTGATCAGTCATTTGGGGATAAGGATCTGAGAAAGATTTTCATTTAAAAAAATAATTTCAGAGTGTTTCAGGAACAAAGGAACGGAAAACCAACCATGTGAAACAGAGAAAACCAGCAGTCATTCAGTAGCAGAGGGTGCTGTTCTTGAGGTGATTTTCCATCAGCAGGAAAGCTGAACACAGCCATGGCAATATCAGCCTGTTCATCATCAGTGTGCTGTGGCAAAACTGCATTGCAAAGAGTGCACTTTGCATCAAAATGCACATTCAGCCTCAGATCTTCTGCCTTCCCAAATCTGAGAGATGCAATGGTTCCTTCCACTGTGAGCCTCCTTTATATCAGCTGCCATGAGCACATCCTCTGAGCCAGAGGGCTTGTGCCTGGGTTTCCTCACAGTGAAATCAGCATTCCTGTCCTCCATTCCTGCTGCAGCATCCCATTCATGGGGGATTTTTTGAAGCCAGTAAGACCAGAGATTTTCTGAACAAAGCTGGCCCTTCCATAGTGCCTGGCTTCTGTGCCATGCCAGTGCTTCCAAACTGCCAGGTGCCTTCTCCCCAGTTCTGCCAGTCTGTTTCTGCAGCTGCTGCAGGGGATGGTGGGAACCTTCTCCCATCTGCAGTGGAGCCAGTGCCGGCCAGCTCCAAGACAGACCCACTGCTGGCCAAGGCTGAGCCCATCAGCGACAGTGGTAACATCTCTGGGATAACATATTTAAGAAAGAGAGAAAGAAAACTGTGCTACTGCAGCCAAAGGGAGGAGTGAGAATATGTGAGAGGAACTACAGGCCCTTTGAAGAGAAAAGCTCATGCTCAGAAATTACTCTGTGGGGTACCCAGACTGCAGCAAGGGAACAGCGTGAGGAGTCCTCCCTCTGTGGAGGAAAGAATGGCAGCATGTGCTGACCTGACAAAACCCCCCGCTCCTGTCCCCCAGTGCTGCTGGAGAGGAGGAGGCAGAGAAAATCAGGAGTGAAGTTAAGTCAAGGAAGCAGGGAGTGGGGGGGGGGGTGTTTTTAAGATGCAGTTTTATTTCTCATTACCCTACACTGATTTGATTGGTCATAAATTCTGTTAGTTTTTCCGCAAGTTAAATCTGGTTTGCCTGTGCAGGGAACTGGTGAGTGATCACTCCCTGCCCTCATCTTGAGCCATGACATTTTGTTGTATTTCCTCTTCCCTGTCCAGCTGAGGAGGAGAGTGATAAAGCTGCTCTGGTGGGCACTTGGCAGCAGGGGCAACCCACCACAGCCACTGAGTACCACTGTCACGTCACCTTGTGCTGTAAATGGGGACTTTCAGTCTCTCTTCCAGTTGTGAGGGATTTCCTGTGGTGTTGGGCCAACTCTCTGTGAGGAACCCAACTGCTCTCATCTCTTTTATTTCTCCTGTAATCATAACCCTTCTCCTCACACCAGCTCCATTACCAGCACTCCTCTTGACCCTTATCACTAACAAGGAATGGGGGCAGAGATAGACTTTCTGTCAAGTTTTCACCTCCTGGGCAGACGGTTTGGATGGCTGGTAGGGCCCTCACAGAGAGTCCAGGCCCCCAGGGAAGAGCAGTGCACAACACAGACCTCCACTCCAGCTGCCTCTCCCTGCCTGGCTCCAGCCTGGGCTCTTCCCCTCCATCAGACCCCACGATGCAGCAGTGAGAATTCATAAAATTACCTCTCCATTTAGAATACATTAAATAATCAGCTACAGCATGAAGATAGCAACATCTAATTACTCCCACATCCAAAGCAGGAGTGTCTGTTAATACAGAGTAACGCTGCAGGCCCTGTGCATGCAGCTTATGCTAATGATGCCAACTCCTGGGGGCTTTCCCTGCAGTTCAGCAATTCCCAGCACTAAGCACTCCTTGTCCCTGGAGTCCCACCCACAGGCTCGCAGTGCCAGGATGTTCACAGTGAGCACCTGTGACCTTCTACATGCATTTACTGACTTGAAGTGTCATTGGGAAACTTCGAGTTATTAGACATACTGTAAAGCTTCTTTTGCTGGAAATTGGGATGTTTCTTTTAGTACAATAAATCACCCTGGATTCACATGAGCTTATTTTGCAGAAATAGCAGGACTTTCAAAGGTCAGTGATGCTGTACAGATGGCAGGGAAGGTAACAGAGAAGGGCATGCACTAAATGGATTCATAAAAGACATACTACTGTGCAAACAACAGTAGTAAGGTCTTACATGAGTGTACTCTGAGGTTCTGCTACCACAAAATGTCTGGTAACATTAACATTACAACACTTACTGAGAATTTATCATAATAAAATTCCTCTTTAGTCAGCAATAAAATATTCATTGAATTGGGTGGGTTTTTGTAAATCACCCAAAGTTTTCCAAGTACAAACTCTGTTTTTTGAGGGTCTTTTTTTTCACATTCCATCTTACAAATTGTTTTTCTAATTATACAACCTTGGGAGATTAACTTTTTTAGAGCATGGCTAAGTAAATGATGTTTTGAGTGGGTTGGGTAAGTCTGCTGAGAGTCTCTGGTCTGACCCTTCAGTCTCAGCACTCAGATCAGGAGGAGCCAGCACAGCCAGCACAGAGCTCAGGCTGACACAGGGAGTGTTAAGCTGGTACCTGCCACCTAAACAGACCCAGTGTGATGCTCAGAGCCCTCAGCTGCTCACAGCTATCCACTGGGTCAACACCTCTGCAAATAAACCCAGTGCTCTCTGTTTATGTTCCTCAGCAAGGATTTGGGAGCTGAACTTAAGGAAACTAAGTTGGAAAATGCCCTCATAAAATTTTTAATACCTTACATGGCATAATGCAGAGGCTTTAAAATGTTCCTAAGCTTGAGGAATGTTCTTGTTTAAGTAAATAACCATGTTGTTATTGGGTAAGTCACTTCCGACCCAGGTTGGTGCTGATTAATGCACTTCTCAGATGTGTGGCAGGCACCAGAGGTGTCCATTAATTAGGGCTGCTGCACAGTCTGTTGTGTCTTATTGCTTAATTAATAAACATTAGCCAAGATATTGAACTTTCCAGTGAAAGGAGTGTGCTGATGAACAGACTGTGCAAAGAGCCTGCCTTGCTAATGCTCATGTGAGGGAAGGAGGATTTATATTCCGTGCATTTGGTTTGTGGAACAGCTGTGAGGGAAGTCTCCTGGGACACCTGTTACAGCCACTGTATAAATTAGTGCACGTTGCAGAGCTACAGTATTCAAAATAATAAAAAAAATAAAAAAGAATATTTAATGGATTGTAATTGGTATGCAAGAAAACTTCTGTAGCAAACAGAATAAAACTCCTTACACTCCTGGAAATTTCTTGTAATAGTGAAAAAAAACTTACCCTAATATAGTTCTTTCAACCTACAGATATCAAAACACTTGGCAGATGCCAAGACTGGCTCTGTACCAGGAGGCAGGAGCAGCTGCCTCTCCCTCCTGGTAGATTTTTCAGATGTCAGGAGGACACAGGGACAATGTCCCTCTGGGCTCTCTTCTGTCTCAGTCTCATTAAAAAATCCGTCAGTTAACTTTTGAAAGCAAGAATCTATGTTACTGTTAATAATGAAACTATCAGGAAGATTACAGCTTTATTTTCAGGTGTCATTTTTGCCAATTTCCAATTATTTTGAAATGAACCATACATCAGTTTTATGTAGAAGTCCATGAAATACTGTCCAGACAATTCTGCTATCATAATTAACACTAAATATTAACTCTGTGGCTGTATCTTTCTTGTAGTTGCAGTTGTTTAGACCATTTCATGATTAATGTGGTGTTTCATCAACCTTAAACTGGCAAGGAAAAGAGACATTTAAAATGAGTTAACGTGTATTCTCTTTACGTGTTATATAATTCTATATTACCAAGGAAAACTTGCTCCTTCTTCCCTTTAAGGGACATGGATGTCTCACTCTTCTGTTCAGAAAGTGAGGTGCTGTTCATGCAGCAGAGCAGGAGCTAAAGTAAATAGATATATAAATAAATAAGGAACTGAAAAGCTCTAATTCTTCCTTTGAGACTTGATTCCCAGTGTGGTATTAGACAGTTATCACACCTTTACTCTTGCTTCTTAAACTCTAAAAATACTACTTGCCTTACAAGAGATACAAATGAGGCTGTATTTGCAGTTTATTTTCTAAATGTGCTGGTATTAATGAGAAATTATAATTATCCCAGTACCAGCTGGCATTTCTCTTCATACTGAAATGTTCCTTTGGAACAAGAGAGGAAACAAAATGCACTGTAACTTCATTTTCAAAGACACGTTATCATAGAGTGTGTCAGAGAAAATATGCCTGGAAAATGAGGGTTGGTTTGGGGTTTTTTCCTGAATAAATTATTTCAGAAAAACCTCATCAGCCCTCTATTGTTGTGCTGAGCAAATGCTGTATGTCTCATAAAAGCAGAGCAGGTTTCCTGTTGCCTTAAAAACAAAATACTTATCATAAATTCAGCATTTGCAACAGGCACAGTTAAAAGTAGGGGCTGTGATATCTGCATTTCTGGGCTGCTAAAGGTGACAAGCACCAACTCAGCTAAACCCCTCACTGTCATGGTACCTGTGTTTTATGACCCCACTTTTGACAAACTGCTTGAGATACGTTAATAATAAATGGAGAAATAAAGGTGAATAAAATTCCCTGCCCATGGGGTTGGATTTCCCCCATCCTGAGCCTGCAGAGGCAGATTCCTCACTGAGAGGCAGGGTTTGGAGGAAACATTTCTCTGGCAATCTGATGGCATTTTTTCCTCTAGCAGCAATTGCAGCAGCCTGGATTTTGGGGCAGTTGAAATACCTCCCAGGCAGCCAGAAAGGCAGGGGGAAGGATTATCACACTGACACAGCATTTACTGCTTGGTGTCACCTCTGTAGGTTCATGGCCAGTCCTGCCTGCACATTTGTGACCTGTCAATACTCACAGGTGCATGAAGTTCAGAGATCCCTACAGCAAATAATGCTGCCTTTGGAATAGCCTGGACTTCCTAGTGCTGTTGCCAATGGATTAAAACTTACCCAGCACAAGTCCAATTCCCTGCTGTGTTGCAAACACCAGGTTTTCATGCATAGGTGTTTCACCAGGTACCAGAAGGCTAAACAGTGTTTAGCACCAGGTCACCTGATTTTATAAAACTCCAACAACAGCTGTGCACAGCTACAAAAGCCTTGTTCCATTTCCTGCCGTGCCATGAAGGGGAGCTCAGGTCCTGGCAAAGCTTCATTACTCTTATTTCATTTGCATAATGCTTGCAGCATGGGCATTAAGGCAGAGCCAACAGCATTAATTCAGAACTCAAACAGAGAACGAGTATATATTGCAGGAAAATAAGACTGGGTGCATTGAAGCCAGAGCCAGTGCTGTAAAACACTGATTTGCTGTAAGCAATTTAATGTGCCCCCTTGCAGCTGCATTAATGTCTGCAGCTCGTGCATACATCTGTGGCTAAAGGATGGCTGTCTCCTTGCAGCAGAGTGGGTGCCAATGCAGGTCTGTCTCTCCTGAGTGCACTGTGTTACTATAAACACTGTGTACAATCATTTGTCAGTTAGACAGCATTCAGCATTGCTTGGGTTTTTATGTATGGTAGGGTTGGTCTTACTCCTAGCTTTGGTTTTGGTTAGTCACTTAGCAGCTTTCCATCCTTTTTTTATACCAAAAATCCTGACTCAGTAATTTGTATCATCATCCCCGCTGCCACCACCACTCACTGCAGACCTTTCCCCTTGTTTTTTAAATCTCACATGGAATGAACCCATGTAAGCTTTTATGAATCCATGAAGTTTTCCATGGTCCGTCTTTACTTTTGCTGCCTCCTCTCAGGCAGGGCTGCTACCCTTCTTCTCAGACAATGTCTTTTGCTGCCAGTGTTGCTAAAAACAAGCCTTCCTTCAACTCTAAGCAATGGTAATTTTTCATACATGTGATTTATCTGTGACATCAGACCTGTTTCTTTCCAGATCCTGACCAAACATGTTTTCTACATCTGCTGAATCTGGAGGTTTCACTCACTTTAAAGTGTGCTTACAGTAAAACTGTTATTCCAGTAACTTTTGTTTAGTAATAAACACCTTGTGCATCCAGGTTTCTGAGGGAGGCTGTGCTAAATAATGTTGCGGTAACTTGGTGTGTGGGACCTTGCAAGAAATAATGATACTTTAAGGATCAGCAGAAACATGTTATCACTGAGTACATGTGTCAGGTGCTGTAATGTGCATTTGTATGTCACAGTCACACACGAACCCTCTGTCAGGATGCAAATATCAGAGCATGGTGGTGTGCCAGGTTAGTCTGTGGCCCTGGGACTCCCTTCAGTACATGAACCTGAAGTGGATGAAAGTGATGGTAATATTGGTTAGTTCTTCACTCTCCTCCCCCTTTCTCAGCTGTTTGAAGAGGATGGCCAGGGAGCCTAAAAAAGTCCCTACTGTGTTTCATATGCCTGCAAAATATGTTGTGCCTACTCTGGTGACATTCCTGCCAGTGGTGGTTCCCTGAGTGAAGCCCCAGCAATGCGTATTTACCATCACTGCTCTAACTGTCACCTTCACCCTGTCCCTTCAGTATGTGATGCCCAGCAATCACATGCCTCGATTTCTTTAGGTTATACTGTCCATTGAGGAGGGCTACAGGCTCCCAGCTCCCATGGGCTGCCCAGCTTCCCTTCACCAGCTGATGCTGCACTGCTGGCAAAAGGAGAGGAGCCACCGGCCCAAGTTCAGCGACATCGTCGCCTTCCTGGACAAGCTGATCCGCAACCCGAGCACCCTTCACACCCTCGTGGAGGACGTACTTGTGTAAGGCTCTTCTTGCTACTTTTGGGGGGGTTATCACACAAGTGGCTATCATTGTGTGTTTTAGGGGGGAGAAAGCCACAAAGCTCTGAATTCACAAAGTTATGTGGGTCCAAATAACTTTTAAGTCCACTTTAAGGTTTGCTTTATTGTTAATACACTGTATAAAGTCTTTTTTCTTTCTCAAGTCATGCAGATTGTATTAGGTTTTGGCTTTTTTTATCTCTGTGCACTGTCTATCCTTAATCTTTGTCAATCTCTTTGATCCTTTTTTTTTTTGATGTTTCTCCTATGTGCTTGTTTTCTCTTTGCAATTTTTTTCTCAATTCAACAGCCTGTCTCTCCATCTAACAGTGCTCAGGCAATTTCTGAACTGCCTTGCAGTAATATCCTGCACAAAGTAGCTGTGCCTTAGCCTGCTAAATCTTTATTTATCTGCAGAAGAATGGCAACAGTGACCAAATAAGACATGATGCTATTACCATTCTACAACAAATGTTTGATGGTGCTGCCCAAGTTTTTCATTAATGATATTACAGAAATTAATGCAGCCACAGGAGAAGCAAAGCTGTGGTGGAAAACACTGTCAGTATTTGTAGGCTTATTGATCCAAGCTGTCCCTGCACATCAGCTGAAATCAGGGAAGGCCCAGGGGGCCTCACTGTCTTCATTCACTAAGAGTCACCTTAAATAAAGGTACTTTCATGGAGACCCCCTGGGTTTATAAAGGGGCTCATAAGAGGTTCTTGGGACCTGGGGAGTCTTGCTGAGACCATTAGTTAATTAAATCTTTATCTGCTTTTGAGGAGGGCTGAGCAACAAGGCAAAGGCTGAGCTGGCATCCTGCTGTGGGAAAAGCCAAATGGAGAGGTTACTAGGAAAACATGGAGTCAGGGTACAGGAATTTCATCTACCACAGACTAGAGGGACTTGTTGGATTTGATGTCCACCCACTGGAGTTAGTGGCCATTATGTGTATGTGCATAGATACCTATATCTATTTATATCTGTGTCTGTCTATCTATCTATCTATCTATCTATCTATCTATCTATCCATCCATATAGCTATATCTATATATCTATATCTATATCTATCTATCTATCTATCTATCCATCTATCTATCTACCTACCTACCTACCTACCTACATACATACATATAGATATGTCTTGCTACCTGTACCTGGGTCACTTTATTTAGCATCAGAATAATGTAATTTTATCTCTTTTTATTTTAAAATATTACTTAAGATCTAAAAAACTTATGCCTTATTGAACTGTTATTGAGTTCACCTGCTTGGGAAGGTTTTTCCCATTAATTTGAGAATGCTTGATGCAGTTACTCTGAATGATTATTGTAATTTAGAAGGTCAGCAGTTATTCTATAAAATTATACAATTATAGAGTAATTCAGATTGGAAGGAATCTTGGCAGGTCTTTAATTGAAGTTTGGACTTAACAGTGTTCTCCTGTCCTTCAGTTTCTTCCTCTATCACTTTGATAGTACAAAGGAAAGTCAGTTTAATGTATTTGAATCTGTGTGGGTGAAACTCAGGATGTTAATTGCCTAGGCTGCGTTCCTTCCTACATTCTACATAAGTCATATTCCCTCAGTTAATGTTGGCTGGCTTTTGCCGTCTACATTTTCATTTTACATAATGGTATCTTTCTCCTAAAGGCTCTCATAAAGCTTTTATAAACAGCACTGTGTGATTTCTGCATTCTGTTCATAGTTTCTCCACACAAACTGTATGAAGTCAGTGGAAGTTGTGAGCCCTCCCACGTGTGGCTCACAACAGAAAAATGGAAATAAATGCCCCAAAATCAGAATCCTTTCCCCCCCCTATCTTTCTGTTTCTGTTTATTGCAGATAAATATATCCCAGATATATGGATAATATTAGGGGAAAGAACTCCAACAGAGAAGTGACTAAATTAGCTCCTTCATTTTCATTTGCTACTCTGCATAATCTCATGTAAAAGCAAAGATAAAACATTTTATTCTTTTTGCTTCTTTTAGGGTGTTTTACCTTTTGAATACTGTAATCAAAGTGTTCCTGTAGCATAATGGTACCACAATAAGGAACCATTAAGGGGGGAGATGTAGATAAATGTAAAAATCATTTCATGGCGTTTTAATTCTTTAAATTGCAATTTGTGTTAAATTTTCTTCGTCCTCTACTTTGACTACTGTATGAACAAGTGATTATAATCCTGAACACAGAGATGAGTAAAGAAACATTCCTTGGGAACAAAAATAAGAGCAGTGGGAGAGGCCTTTTCCTCAGTTTGCTACTGAGCTGCAGTTCTTTAACAAAATATTCTGTTTAAGTAGTGCAGCTTGGCACACTGACATGATTTATAAGTTTTAGACAATGGGTTAAAGAGATCCTCAGTTAAGATCTGACCTTTACAGCTCAGGCTCCTCTCTCATTCCTTCTGCCTTTCAGTAAAAACAATGTCTACCAGAGTAAATTGGGTGTCATATTTTGTACTGCTTTGGTGACCTTTGCGTTTTGTTTTCCATAGAATGCCAGATTCACCTGGTGAAGTTCCAGAATATCCTTTGTTTGTGTCAGTCAGTGACTGGCTGGACTCCATAAAAATGGGTCAGTATAAAAATAACTTCATGGCAGCAGGTTTCACAACTTTGGATATGGTTTCAAGGATGAATATTGAGTAAGTATGTCATCTCTGATCCCTACAGTGACTAATCAATCTGAATTGGTTTGGATGCTGCAGTGACATAATTATTGTGAAGAATGGAGCAGTGCTTTCATTTCATTCCCTACCTCAACTAATGAAAGACAAATACAGTTTTTTACCAGAACAACACAAGAGAAATATATGAAGAGGCTCAGAAGTAACAGTTCATTCTGTGACCCCAGCAAACATAACCAAAGGCCAGGCAGTGAGTGTGTTTCTTGGGGAATCAGTTGTGATCCAGACCACTGAAACCAATGGCAAAATCATTTCTTCCTTTGCTATGAATATCATCAAGTCTATATCAGTCCTTATGAGGAAGTTGTTCCATACCTTGTGGCCCCTTTTCAACCACCTCTGATACCACTCAACTGTATTTTTAATGAAAACCCTGCACCCAGTGTGTTAGTATTTGGGGCAAACTAAGGATTAATGTGGTAGCATGATGAGAGGATCTAGTTTACTCTCTATTCCCTTCCCATTAATTCCTAATCTTCTCTTTTATGCTGTATTAACAATGGGGTCATTTGAGATTCAGTAACTGTACATGTGAGGTGAGTGCTGGTTTTCTCCCATGTGTGTCACTTCACATTCACCTACACTGAATTTCGTCTGCTGCTTTATGACAAAGTCATTTAGTCTTCAACATCCTTCTAAAACTCTTCACAGGTGGCCCTTTCCCTTCCTGAACACTTCAGTCTCACCAGCTGACTTTTCCACCTCTGTGCTCACCTGTTTTTCCAGACCATTTACTGATTTGTTGACCAATAATGTTCAACATTATCCCAGCACAGGCCCCTGCAGATTTCTATCAATAACTACCTTGTAAAACCTGACAATTTACTCCTGACCTCCTGTTTTCAACCCAGTTATTTAGTCACACAAAGACCACCTTATGCTATGTGTTGTTACACCTTGTGTTACATAATAGTTGCTCCTTATTTTCATTATAAAGCTTTCATGAGGAATCTTCTATAAAGCCTTTGGAGATCCAAGTTAGGTGTGTCAGAGGAATCACTCTCATCCACTTGTATGTTCCACAGGAAACAAGTAATTTTCTAAAACAGAACTTTTCTTTGCAAATGCCTTGGTGACTCAAGTTGATCATTTATCCAAGCATCCAGTAATTCTGTGCTTTCCTGTAGTTTGTGGTATGCCCTGTAACGATTGCAGACTCACTTCCCTGGAAACATTTTTTCTGGCACCACACTCCATGCCTTCAGGCACCAAGAAATTTCTAAGCCTGTGGACCACAGCTGATAACTCCTGCTCTCACATCCCTGTTAGTAATTCCACTATTTCATCCTTATTCTACTATTCCATCTTTCAGAACTCTTGGCTAAATATAATCTATTTCTGGAGGTGGGTTGTTGCTTATTTTTCAGTTTGTTCTATAACCTCTCGTGTAGTTACTTCAACTTCAGATACAGACTGGCAAGACCCCCAGAAAGGATCTGGCATAGGAGTCACTTTAATTTCTTCTGCAGTGAATGCCAACTCAAATAAATGATTTACTCTTCTAACAGTGGCCAGTCTTTCAGTGCTCTTTTATATCCAAATCACTGTTAGACTCTACAAGCTTTCTGGCAGGTTTCTTGTACCCAGTGAGTTTGCAAAAAGATTTATTATGAGTTTTATTTCTTGTATTATTATATTTGTTGGGGTTCTTTTTCTGTTTGTTCCTGAAGTTCTTTTTTAACCTGACTTACAGTGGTTTTACAGATCATCTAAGGTTATTGTCCTCTCTCTTTCTTTAGATACCACTTCAACTTTTTGAAAGGTTCCTTCTTTCTTCAAATAATCTCCATTACCCAAGACCTGCTGGCTTCTCTCTGTGCTTTATCAGGCCTTCCTTGATAAGTGCAAAGCACTGGTCTTGCATTTCTAACACTCCTCTCCACCATAATGCTTTATTCTTTTAGCTTTTAGGTTCTCAGATCTCAGTATTTTCACATAGTCCCCTGCTGACCTCAAGTGTTGTGTGTCATCCCCCGTGTGGATATTAAGCCCAAGCACATAACAGTTGCAAGCTGTCCACTGGTTCTGCATCTGGAGGATACAGATACCTTGAACTGCAAATCTGAAATTCATCAAGCTCCTGCCTCAGCCCATGAGCTCCTTTACCAGCTGGACTGTCAAACATTTAGGATGTCCAAGCAGGCACTGTCTGTGCATGTCCCAGTGTGGGCTTTGCACAACTGACAGAGGCACACCTGAAGCTTCCTGCCCTCACAGCACCCCTGTGGTCCTTCTCAGCATCTTCCAGTTGGGAACGTTTACACAACAACTGGACTAGTGGACTGTGCTGAACTCTGAGGGCTGCTGACTTCAGTCCTGCCAAAGAGTCCAGCTCTGTGGGTGAGCTGCCCACTCTGGGGTGCAGGTCTAGATGGGAGGAACTGGGAGGCAACTCTGGGTCAGGCTGGAAGATTCACTGCTATTTTGACCTCTAGACCATCTCTCACTGCCATTCCCTAAATCACCAGAAGCACAACCTGTCTGTTATCTCTGCCTCAGCACTGCAGTAGTGAGTGTGTCAGCCCCAGTGCTTTGCAAATATGACTGGGAAATATTTGCTACTATGACATTAGTAAATATGTGCAATTAGATAACCCACCTCTCAGGTTATTCCTCAGGATTAGGAAAAATTACTTGACCATTACTATCACAACAGCCCCAGTGTTCTAACTGCAGGTTTTTAATTATATTTTTTTTCCTAAATGACTCTCTTTAAAAAAAATGAAATGGACAGGTTGAGAAAACTTGAACATTTGCAGCTTTCTTATATGCCCCAGTCAGGAAGGTAAAAAAAAGAGCAGTTCATCATATATTTATATTCTTTTTTTGTGCAACAGGCTTTACTATACTTGCATCCAAGATAAACTTTCTATCTTGCAGTGACATTAGAAGAATTGGAGTTGTACTCATTGGACACCAGAGACGAATAGTCAGCAGTTTACAGACTTTGCGGTTACACATGATGCACATACAGGAGAAAGGATTTCATGTATGAAAGTACTAGAACCAACTGTGTTTTGTGCCTCAGCATTTCTAAAATGGAAAAATATTCTCATTCTTTCCTTCTGCTCTTCCCAACTTCAAGGACTGCAGTCTCCTGTTCAGACTATACAATGATAATGCTTCCAAACGGTAATTTTTAACCACACTGCAAAGCTCCTCCACCAGTTTCCTGCCGATACAGTCCTGGCCTACTGCAAGACTCTTGCTACACATTGATGATAACTCAGCATGGATGTGTAACTTTGTATAACAGTATTTGGGAAACTTTCATGAACTTACTTGAAAGTAGTAATCTATTTGGCCTGGTGTGGCTTCTTTATTGATGTATTTAGAGTTTGCTGGTAGATCAAAAAGTATTTGACTTCTTTCATGTTCTGTGACCATGTAACTTCCAATACCAAATGTGCAATCAAAAAGAAGTTTAACATAAATATTTATTTTCTCTCTTAATTAAATCCAAATGTATGGGTCCTATCATTACATTACTTTATAACAGTTTGAAAGCTGGTGCCTCAAAATATTAATATTGTTTGCAGAAATGACTGATGATTTCATGTAGCAAGTTTTCATTGTGTGAATAATTGGGAGGATAGTGAGAGTAATCTGGTTGAAATCTTAAGGAAGGTCCTTGATTTTTAATTACTTTAGCACTCGACACTTTTTATGCTTTAAATTTTAGATTAGATTGGAAAACTTCATCCTTGGGATTCCTCACCATCCTTTTTTTGGTTTTGTAATGTAATACTCAGCATTTGCTTCTGCTACATGGCAGATATTCACTGAAAAACTGATTGTAACATTTCCATGACCAGGTGTACAACAGGGTTGTCAGCTACATTGTGGCCACATAGACTTCAGAAAAGTCACTGTTCTGAAAACGCAGGTCTGCTCTTGGACCAGGGTATGATTTCCACCAGCAGCAGTGGACCTTGGAGGCCCAGCCATCAGTGGGGTGTTGTGGTTATTCCCACGGGATCAGGACATCCATGTCATCCTCCCGTTGAGGGCAGCGGTACAATCCCCACTCATGCTGGAAGTTACACACTGCAGTGTTCAGTTGTCTTGTATGTAGGCAGAAAGGAGATGTAGGACAGCAGTGGAGTAACATGTTGCCTTCACTCTACTTCTGCCTGCTTGGAGAAGCAAAAAGCAGCTTCTGCTGAAATGGAGCTCTGGTCATGACAGGCTAGATCTTCATTTAGTACAGCTATCTAAAGGACATCCAAGGTAATACCTTTGGAACCCTTCAATAGCCATATTTACATGCAAGAAAGCGTCTGCAAAGGCCTAACATAATATTTGTACCTCTCTGAGACTTACAGCTTTCATGTTTTATTCAGCCAGCTTCGCACAGCCGTGCTGGGCTCCATTTCCAAACGTTTGCATGGGCTGTGCACCCTGGGAATGGGGCCCCACCGCATGTCTGCGTGCTGTGCCACCACACCCAGCTGCATGGCACACCTGACCTGGCTGCACATGCTTTGGGTGATTCACACATTGTTTGGAGGATATTCTTGAGTTCTGTGGCCTTACAACTCTTCTGTTAACACATGCATTTGGGCAATTAGTAGAATATGTGTGTATATCAAAGCGAGCTAACTACTTTATGTAATCATAATGGTATTTACTGCTTAATTTGCAGCTTGTAAATGTATTTCCTAACCCTTGGAAAAGGCTGCCATTGTGGATCAGTGGCAAAGAGCAAACACCAGAAAGTAACTCAGCAAAGAGTGTGCTTCCAACCAGATCACAGAGTCAGACACGCTACGCCTGAGTCACTGTTGTCGCTTTATGTTGGACTAACTGCATTAATTTAACAGAAATAACAGGCTAAGCAAATTTTCCTTTCTTTCTTTCTTCAAAAAAAAAAAAAAGGCAGTTTTAACTGAGGAGCAAGTTTCACAAAGATCAGGATTCACCAGTGTTGTACAATGGCAGTTTGATGAGCTTGTTTAAAGAAGGGCAGCTCCAGTCCTGTTGCAGCTACAGAGGGAATTTGCCAGCATGGGCAGTCCTGCTGCACTCAGTGGCACTGCACAAGCACTTGTGTTTTGCAGGATCACAGGCCTTTAGTGGGGGAAAAAAAAATCTGTTCTTTTCTGTGACTGTCACTTGAAAAATTCTGCCCCTATTCCACATCTGAATATTTTTTTAGTAAAGGTTCTCTTATGGAAAGAAAATCATACTTACCTGAAGCCTTTTAAAAATACCAACACACCACAGAGTAATGTAAAAGTTGATTTTCCTTTATCATTTTATTGTCCATTTTGCCTGTCATTGCTTCCATGGGCAACAACAGGACATCTGTGGAAGAAGCCTCTCCCACAATTAGATACATTACTGAGGAGTCATGAGTCTGCTATTTGTTAATGGGGTTTCAATATCATTCATGACTGATCCAAACCATGTCTGTGCACTTTCAGGTTGTCTTTTGCAAGGTTTTTTCATTCTTGGTAGTGAGGATTGGCAGAATGACATTGTTATATGCACACAATCTGGATGTATTTCATGAAAATTAATTTCTAAATTTATCACACTACTGAAAATATATTTTCAATAGAAAAAATATAGCAATGTTAAGTCATTTATTAATCAGATATATTTTTTATATAAACAAGAGTCTGGGTAACCAGAAAGGAAAGAACAAGGGATTCCTTGAGTGAGGACATTTATTAATAACATTGTAAATCCAGGACTTTGTGGGTTTATACACCTTGGTTTTCTGTTGTTGTGGTGGTGCTGTATGACACTTTTATACCAGTTATCTTGATCAAATTTACATTTTTCCCATTTTGGAAACATTTTATTTGCCCTTGTGCTGATTCCAAGTCACTCTTGGTTTGGGGTTTTTTTCCTGTTTTGTTTTGTTTTTTTTTCTTTTCATTTAAAAACAAACAAAAAAACCTAACAGGTGTTATTATTCAAGTATGAGTTTAATTTTGTGCAGGCCACAAATGTGTATGTGAAATTAGAGTAACTTTGTTACAGTGGATACTTTCTTCAGGTGCAAATGAGCTCTAATTATCTTGCATATGGCAGTGTGCAGCTGCAGTTTAAATTTGACAAATCTAAGCAAATTTATAGGCTGGTTTTGAGAATCTGGCCCACATTGCAGAGTGCTTCATGACTAAAGGTAGTCATTGAAAGTTTACAAAATAGTGTGTATGATATGCAAGCAACAGCAACAAAAAAAGGCATTAAAATGTGGACATCATAAAGACATAATGCCAAGTTATTTCTAAGTAATATTCATGTGCAGATTTTTCTCACAGATCTGATTTCATTAATCCAGAATAAAGTCATCTGTTGGGACTATTACCACACAGTGGTACTTGTGTATCACTTCAGCCTCCAGAACAGCTTAAGTGAGCACCTTGTGTGCTGGTAAGTGCACTCCCCAGTGTCCATCCTGTGCCAACCACAGTGCTTCCAACGCTGCCTGCCAACCCACCTGGACAGATACCCATGTGCAGCCAAGTGGGGTGCTTGTCTAACCTGGAACCACACCAGTCATCCCTACTCAAGCTGCCCCCACCTGCCAGCAGAGCCCTGGGACCTGTTGGGAGGAATTCTGACCTAACTGTGCAGGTCTGATTTGAGCTGGTCACCTGAGGTTCCCTTTCAATCAGTGGAGGGAAGTGGGCTCATGTGAGATTTGAGTCATCTGACAAATTATATATATATATATATGTTATTTACCTCTGGGAGAGATGAATTGTGCTGAAGAAGCACCTGTTTCTCTGCATTCAGTGACAGCTCATCTCCAGCCATCTGTGCTTGTTCAGATGAATCTCAGGCCTTAATTGTGTCCAGTCCTCATGCTGAACCTGTGAAAAAGAGAGGATATTGTTCAGGATGCTGATGTTAAAATTGAACAAGTCACAGCAGAAGGTTTAGTAGGTTTTACTCGTGAGGTGTTTGCACATTGGAATTACTGAGAAGCAATAGGATGCCAAGAAGTGAAAGGAAGAGAACTGGGCTACGTTACTTAAATTTTTCTGAAACAAAAGTTACCTTTTTTGTTTCCCATGAACAGAAACCTGGTGGTCTGTCCAAAAAAAGCTTAGACACACACTATGCTTTAGGACACCAGCCAAGACTTTTCAGCATAAGGCAATCCTTTAACTGTAGTTAGTGCACTCAACAATAAATTCAAATAAATTAGTTGCTCTGGACAAACATTCTTTTCCAAAATTGTGTTAGATGTTAGTTGTTAATTCTGTCACAGAACTCACAGACTGTAGGACTTTGATTTTTTTATAGAATTTAAGACTAACTATCCATTTGCCACTTTTTATATAACGAGCCTAATACTGGGCTTCATTAATTTCTTTTTCAGTACAGATTCCTACAGGATCCAAAGGTGGGTCAGAAATACCATACAGACACCCTTTGTCCAGATGCAGTTGAGATTTACCATGTGGAGTAGCCTGTGAAGGTGCCCAGTAAGGCTGTGGGAACCTCAGGAATTTCCATGTCAGAGTGAGCCCCTGGGACTGTATCAGGTAAAGCAGCACAGAACATGCTTCACCTTGTGTTGAAGAGCAGCTGCTAATTTCCAGCTGGCCCCAGGGCCACCTGAAGCCTGTATTTATCTGTTTTAGCTCAGCTGATGGAATGGTTCTGTGGGACACCTTCTGGAAACAGTTTCTCTTTTGAGCACAGGGTACCTGTAACTACCCTGTCATGGGCTTAGTCTGTCTTGGAACATGTCCCTGAGAGTGAAAGAAGTCCTTCTTCTAATCCAGTCCAACACATCTTCAGTTAGAAAATACATTTATCATAATAAAAAGTCTGTCTTCCATTGCATCTTCTATGGAAAGGTCTAAAAACAGAGACACTTATGGCATTTGCACATGGTTGAAGAACACTGTATTCTGTTAAACAGTTTTCTTCCAGAATACCTTTGTTTACCAATTGTAATGGATCTTTCCTGATAAAATGGCAAAGATAGTATTTTTTTTCTTTTTTATAGTAGTATTTTTTTTGAAAGTGAGGGAAAGATGTGTTGGGCTGGGCTAACTCTTAGTAGGACACTGACCTTGAGATCTCCTGAGGAGACAAATGAATCAGTACTGAAAAGGAAAAAAAACCAATCCCTAAAGCCTACAGTAAAGTCAAAAGGGAAGAAGTGTCCACATTGTGCCAAGGAGCTCTAACAAAAACATGAAAGATTGTACAAGACAGTTCTAGGTACTTACAGCTCACAGATATCTTCTACCATCATATATAGTATATAGTTACTCAGATTATGAACCAGGACAGGTTGAACACATGATGGTTATAAAATCTTTGTCTATATGTACATAAAGAATTGTAAATATAAAGTATATCATAATTTCTGACTAATTACCTATTACCAGTAATACTAGTGGGGCTGATCTGCTCCACTGGCTTGTAAAATTTTTAGTGGCATGCACTGTATGTGTACAGCTCTTCCCAAACTTCCTTGGCTTGCCATCTGGAGAGGGACAGCCTCTCTTTTCCTCCACTGGCTGAAAGAACATTTTAAATTGGCTTATAGAAGGCTGCCTGCTCACCTGATGCTGACCCTTCTGCTGCCACCTCACCCAGCCCCTTCCCACTGCTTCATTTATTAATTACAGTACAAATCAGTCATCACACAGGGGAGGCATTGCTATTATAACAATTATTACTATAACAAGATAAATTCCATGCTGTAAAAAGTTTAAGTTACTCTGCTTAAGTCACTAAAGATGTTTAAACAGTATATAAATTGTTTTCTTTTAAATAGCCATTTATAGACACTTTGGAGGTTAAAATGTGGGAAATTTTAAAAGGAATATGAGTAAGGATATCCCAGCCTATTGTATGAATAGATGCACTGCATTTTAGAAAACAAAAAAAGGATGATGAAAAACATAAGGTTGAAAAATTGGTGAGTTAAAATATATTTCCATATTTTATATGTGAAATAATGCAATGCCAGTTCAGTGAAATCTATTTGTGTATATGATTCTTTAAATATCCTACATGAGTATCTCTTACCTTTCTTTCCTGGAAGAGGTTTCCCAAGTACTTCTCTCTTCCACAAAGGTTTAGTACATATTCAGATTTTGCATACCTGTATAATTAAACTGGAATAAAAAATGCAGGTTCTGAACACATGGGACAAATCAGATCAGTCTCAAAGTAATCTGAAGTTTTGACACATGTTCTACTTTATTCCTGTTCAAAATTTTGACCTCTATCCAGCAATCTGAGCACTTTGAGTAGTAGTTAATGACACACATGTGTCAGGAATTATGTGCTTGTGCCATGCTCAGAAACTCCTGAATCTGTAAACACTCGTGTGTTTCTGCAGCTTAATTCATATAAGAAGGCAGATTTAAAACAGGACTATATACATGAGCAGAGTTAGACATAAAGGACTTGCAAATCCAAATCCCTATAAAATATGTGTAAGGCAGCATGAGAGAACATTCTGTCAGTTTTTTCAGCTTCAGTACCACATGTGGTTTCCTTGAGGAGTGCAGTGTGTTCACTGACTCCATCACAAAACCTCCTGCCCAAAATCTTCTTGCCCTACAAGGAGCTATTGCTGAGTTCTTTCTTCACTTGGGAAATCCTACATGTTTGGGGGAATGTTCCCCTCAGCAAACTGATTAAAATTTGTGAATAAACCATAATTTTGTACTAATACTTCTTCATTACTGAAAATTCAGTGAAGGACTGTTAAGCAGCAGCATGTTGAGCAGTAGGTAAGGCAAAACCCTGGGACTGAACACTCACAAATCAAAGAGAAACCTTGCTCTCTGTGCTCTGAACTGTGTGATGACTGGGGCCTTGATTGTACAGAAGATAACCTTGATCCTACAGTCTGAAAAATCAGATTTTGGACAAATCTGCTTTGGAATCCAAATATTCATTTCCACTTGCTGATTTTCCAGGATCCATTCCACAACAAAACCAAACCAGGCACAGTTGCCATTATTTATATTAGAATTTCCAGCAGACACAGTTCTGTAACCAGGGAATACTTGTTCTTATTGTTGCATACTGACGTTTTTGAGAGGAACCTAAATAAACAGTAAAGAATATAACTATGCAGTTAAGACTGGCTTACAAACTGAGTTTTCAGTTCTCTCCCATTCAGGCCAAGCTTTACTTGAAAATGATTGAGGGAAAAAAGGAAAAGCATAAATAGTATTCTTTTTTTTAATTTAAGAGCTGATGGCTTTGGGCTGTAGAACTTACCACCACAGTCTTTGTATGTACAAAAGGTGGTTGCTGCACCATTATTTTATCTGGAATGGGCTGTCAACTCTTGATTTTGGAATAAGTAATTTAAATGATCTACACATCTAATAGAGTATCTAACAGAAATTATTCGGGTTCGTGTTTTTTTCCCCCAGATAACTCCCCAAACTTCTGGTTTTAAATTCAGAATAAAACAGCCAACCCCATCAAACAGAACATACAAAACAAACAGGATTTGTCTATCTTTCTTCTTTCCTAATCATAAACCATTCTGCAGTATGATCTCCCTGTCACAGCAGAAGTTCTAGCTGATCATTTGCCTCTTTGAACAAGTTCTTTCATCCTCCTAGTGCATTGCAGGCTAAGTCTTGAGATTTTCCAGTTAATGAAAGGCACAGTAGTAGCAAATAAAATAACTAATGCCCTCTTAGTGGTTCTGTTTATAGGAGACTCTCATTAGTTCTGTATCTCAAGAAAACAACCTTACTCCTAAGA
The DNA here is from genome assembly GCA_013396695.1 of Sakesphorus luctuosus. Classification (NCBI taxonomy): domain Eukaryota; kingdom Metazoa; phylum Chordata; class Aves; order Passeriformes; family Thamnophilidae; genus Sakesphorus; species Sakesphorus luctuosus. Next base: position 417,192 of record VWZD01001588.1, on the reverse strand, counting down.
TTCTTACCAAGTAAACCTGTAGGCATTTTAAAGCTTATGGCCATGATTCCCTGTCTGCCTCTCCCCAAGAGACAATTAACTTTGAATTGGCAGTGTAGCATTTTATCAGCATTTCTGCAGCAATTTCTTCTCCCAACTTAGGAAAGTGAGGTAGAGAGGGCTATTTCATATTAAAAGTGGGAAAAGCTGTTTCTTTGTTAACTCTGGTGAAGGAACTGGATTCAGAGTATGTTGCTCTCACCTGGAGCCTTCCCTCTGCTTAAGGCCAATGTCACCATTCTCTGCTGGCATCAGTGACACCACACACAGCAACGTGTGACTGAGGACCCAGAGACTTACACAAAGGGCTTGTTCTTTGGTGCAGGATAACTCCTATTGACAGCAGTAACTTCTCTGCACTTCTCAGGATTGCACCTGCAGTTTAGCAAGGAAAAAAAACTCTTTAAAGGATCATGTGAAACCCTATTTACTGAAAGGCAATAGTTTATTTTCCAGAAAATCAACATTCATTGATCTAGTTAGAATTAACTGTTTTCATTTTGTCATCACTTTTTTTTAAAAAAAAACAAACCACTTTGACTTACAGGAAAAAAAATAATAAAGAAAAATATTTTACTGCCTTCCAAAACTTAGCTTTGATTTACTCTTGGAAGATAACGTGCTTGGTATGTTTTCTCAGGATAGCCTCTATCTATTTCTGTGTGTTGGTTTTAAACGTATCTGAATTCAAAGGGGTTTTAATCTCTGTCTCTTCTGTGAAATTAGATTGTACACAACTAAATATGACTGCTCTTCATAGTTTGCTGTTCTAGCATAGCCATAAAATGTATCAATGTATGTGTATATATGCATAAATATTTGATGACAGACACTTTAGATTATATATTCAAGCAGCCATGTCAAAACTTTAAAGGTAGATGGCTTCAAAAGCAATGGTATAATCATAATACTCATAAACTATTTTACAAACAAACCGTGGCCTCAGCACTGATCTCATATCCTGAAACCCACCTTTTCTTTAAAGACCCCCGATGAGGTTTGTTTTGCCATTGCTTCTTTTCCTCTTACCAAGTCATGTTGGAATAATGACAGCTCCCCGTGGCTCTGTCTCACCACCCATCCCTCAGCAAAGTAGCCTCAGTGCTGCAGCGCCAGAGGGTCTGCACCCTCATCCCTCTGGGCTGCCCCCTCATCCCTCTGGGCTGCCCCCTTCTCCCTCTGAGCTGCCCCCTCATCCCTCTGAGCTGCCCCCTCATCCCTCCGAGCTGCTCCCTCACCCTCTGAGCTGCACCCTCATCCCTCTGAGCTGCCCCCTCATCCCTCTGGGCTGCACCCTCATCCCTCTGGGCTGCACCCTCATCCCTCTGAGCTGCACCCTCACCCTCTGAGCTGCACCCTCATCCCTCTGTAGCCCTGCACCCTCATCCCTCTGAGCTGCACCCTCATCCCTCTGTAGCCCTGCACCCTCATCCCTCTGAGCTGCACCCTCATCCCTCTGAGCTGCACCCTCACCCCTCTGTAGCCCTGCATGCCACAAACAGGATCTGCTCGCTCTGGGAGACAACATTTCACAGCCAGCGTGTTGGTTTCCCCCTGGGACTGCCTCACTCCTCAGCCTTTCTTTGCCTCACTTCTCTATCTCCCATACATGTTCCCACTGCATTTCTTTCCTCCTTTTTGCCTGTTTGTAACAGTACTGTAGGAATATCCGTGAAATAGAAAGCTTACTATGCTGATTTGCAGTCCCAAGGGGAATTTACATTAGACGTGAAGTTGTTATGATTTACTGAAAAGTTGGTGTTACCTTCCTTTTTTTAATTATTATTCTATTCCTACAATAAGAAGATGTTCCATGTAAATTTTCATGTGCTGGCATGCCTACAAGTTAATAGTGTAATAGAATGCTCAGCTCTCAACATTAGAGTGTTTTTAAGGTGAATTGCATTACATATGCCATCTCTTTGCAGCAAGAATATGGGGTTTGGCAAAACTACCTGCTGAGCAACATAATGAGATTTTTGTACAAAGTACAAGTTACTGATTATTATTGTATTTTATTTTTCTATGATTTCCTAAGAGGCATTATCAGGTCTTACAGATGGGGTAAGCCTGTTTATTAAGATATTTATTAGCAAATAAAAGTTACAGTACTGGTGGTTATTTTTGAGTTAATGGTGTTTGTTTTGCCTGAAGTTCCTAATTAATGACACACAGTGAAGCCTGTCATACATGATCATGCAAAAACACCCCAACTGCTTAACACAGGGTGGTGTACTAATAAAGATGGACCAGCAATAAGTTCTGACATTGAGATGCTTCAAGGTGATGATGTTTTTTCCAGATAAAAAATGCTTAATCATAGAGGCCTCTTCTGTGCTTAATCACTGAGCATTTCATAGAATCATAGAATCATAGAATGGATTGATTTGTAAGATACCTCTGAGATCATCAAGTCCAGCCCTTGGGCCAACTCCAGTCCCTTTACCAGATCATGGCACTCAGTGCCACGGCCAAGCTCAGCTGAAAAACCTCCAGGGATGGGGAATCCACCCCCTCTCTGGGCAGCCCATTCCAATGCCTGAGCACTCTCTCTGCAAAGAATTTCTACCTGATCTCCAACTTCAATTTCCCCTGGCAGAGCTTGAGCCCGTGCCCCCTTGTCCTATTGCTGAGTGCCTGGGAGAAGAGACCAACCCCCACCTGGCCACAACTTCCCTGATGTGGCACTTCCAGACAGTGCTGAGGTCACCTCTCAGCCTCCTCTTCTCCAGCACAAACACCCCCAGCTCCCTCAGCCTCTCCCCACAGCACTTGTGCTCCACTCCCTTCTCCAGCCTCCTTGCTCTTCTCTGGCCCCGCTCCAGCCCCTCAATCTCTTGCCTCAACTCAGGGGCCCAGAACTCAACACAACACTCAAGGTGTGGCCTGATAAGCCCCTTGTCAAAATGCACATACAGCATCAGGAAAAGACTGTACACTTTAAAGTTCCACCCACCAACTCTCTCTCCTTCTTGGGAAACACTGTGAAAGAATTTTAAATGGGTTTTAATGCGCTATTGGGATTCTTCAGTACTGTTCACCCTCTTTATGGTGATTCACTGGGCCATGCCACTCCTTCTCTTGTGTTTTTTCAAAGCTTTCACTGATAAAAGCGCTTTTAAAAGTGGTTGTATTATGTAAATAATGCCAGGGCGACACACAGCGACTCACAAGTGAATGTCATATGAAATAAACAGACCCTACTTCAAAAGGTTTATAGTTACCCTTTAATTGCAAAACACCACATGCCTGCAATGCATAACTGAGCATGGGTTGACAGTGTGGATTAATAGATGAATGAGATGCCCACAGTCCATTACACCCTGCATATTCTACATGGGAAGAGCTCTCTCACTAAGGACTGTCAGCTTTAATAGTTATATAATGGAGAATGAATATTTGATTTAGATATGGTTACAGAAATGCCTTCACCATTCGGTGTTCTGAGTTCAGAACCACTTCTTACATATGGACTGATTTAAAAAAGAGATGACTCCCTCCTTTCCCACACACACATCCCCACAATTTAATCAGCTTTAAGAAGGTGCTTCCTCACAATTTCACTGTGAGATTTCTGCTCCTGCTTTTTCCTTTAATGGCTCATAAAGGAATCCCTTCTTTTGGTCAGAACCTTCCTGACTATTGGGAAATCACAAAATCATTGCAATTTACCTTAAACTTTTAATAATAATGAAAGCAACAATAAGAATTAGAAAGCCAAACAGCAGGCAAAATATTTGTAGTATTTTTCAGCTTTGAAAAGCTCTGACAAGATTTTTAGCAAAAAGGACTGTCCACTATCAGTTATTTCCTTATGCTCTCCCTCCTCTCTCCTGCTGTTTTTCCAGCTAAAAAAAACAGTCTTTTAGTCAGCATTTAGTAAGTGCAGTTGCATGGGGAATCACGCTTTTACAGAACTGAGGCCGATTTTGGCAGCAAAATGTATACAGTGTGTGCTAGAAAAGAGGCTGGGCTTTAGATCGCATGCGCTCCCGTTCGGAGCTCATTTTAAACTGATTTAAGTGGGTTTACATTTCATTTTCTGTTTGGAACGGGAGGTGCAGTGAACCCCTGGGCCGGTGGGTCTTACTGGGCACGTCTTCCTGCGCCAAGGGCAATCCCCAAGGGGATTTATCTCGGGCGCTGTTGCCGCAGCTTTGCAAGGAGGAGGAGCAGCGGCTGGAAGAGAAGGATTCCATTCCACAGCCGCTGGACACGGGGATGAGGCGGATCCTCCTCAGCCCCTTCCCGGCCCTCGGTGCCCTCAGAGCCCCTGAGGGGAGGGAGGGCGTGGCTTTGGCCCCGCGCCGAGCCCTGCGATTGGTCGAAAAGGGCGGGACGGGCGTGGAGACGGGACGGGATTGGTGGGGCGGGGACGAGGCTGCGGTTTCCTTGGCAACGGCGCAGGCGGCGGCGGCGGCGGCGCTCGGGCCCGGGCGGTGCTTGGCGGGCCCAGGTGGGTGCTGAGGGAGAGGGGCCGCCAAAACGGGGGGGATCCACGTAAAAAACTGCGGGTTCCCTCCAAGCCTCATATCGGCAGCCCGGGGGGAGCCTGTCTCGCCCGGGGAGAGGGGGCTGGCGGCCGCTGCGGGCTGCCGGGGCGGCTCGGGGCCTTGTGGGGGAGCGCGGCGCTGCCGGAGGGAGGGAGGGAGGAAGGGAGGATGCAGAGGGAGGGAGGGAAGCGCGGGCCTGGCAGGTGCGATCCTGGCCGCCCTCAGGTGTTGTCCCCATATAGGTTGTATCACCCGCTGTGCAAGAGGCCGATCCTCGCACGCAGGGTGGAGGTATTTGGTTTATTTACGGTTCTGCGCGGAAAGGGGCGCTGGGCGGCAAAGCTGCTGCCTGAGCTTTTAATTAGTTACGCATTTTAGCAATTGAAGGCGTTAATGTTCAGCGGCTGCACGTTACCGAGTTCTCTTATTAATTAGTATTCCATCTGCTGTTTGTCAGCGATTCTTTCTCTCCTCATTTTCAGTCCTTTTGGGTCTGGGTTTCTCAGGTCTGTGGTCTGTGAGTCGGGATCTCCCCCTGCCAGAATTCCCTGTTACCCCATTAGAGCTGATTTAAGCACAGTTGCTGACTTGTCTTTACTAGTTGCTTCTTTATCTTGGGGGTTCTGCCAAAGGCCCTTGTAAATTCTACATTCTCTGTGCCCACTATCACTAGTACATCATTCTCCTCAGGTTTTGTTAACCTTCCCCTAGGTCTGAGATTAAGGAAATATGTCAAGCCTTAAACCTAAACAGGGCAATTCTAACAAGTAATTTGTTTTTCTAAGACCTGGACACCACCTAGAGCTTGCTTGTTAGCTGCCATGGATTAAATCTCCTTCCTTATTGTTTAGGCTGGAAAGTATATAAAGATCAAGCATCAAAGAACATCCTTTCTTAATAAACTTTTTATGTATTCCGCATTTTGCAGCCCAGGGCCTTCCCAGCTCTGGCCATGCAGGGCCAGGAGTTGGACTTGATGATCCAGGTGGGTCCCTTCCAACTCAGGATGGTCAGTGATTCCATGACAGAGGTTTATGGAGTTTGCTGACAAGCTCCCAGACCAAACTCTATCTGATTGAGTAATTTTGGAACATGTCTGACACATGTTATTGTAGGCTAAATTGTAGGCTGTCATCTGGCAAAAGAAAAGGAACCTGTGGCAGCTGTAACTGCTATCCAGGTGGAGAATGTGAAAAAGAATGTGAAAAAAGGGGCAAGAAGTCAAGGGTAGATTTTTTCTCTTTGTGTTCTTAAATAACAACTGTGCCAACTGTTAGGAAAATTTGCTAGAAAAACATGGCTATAATTAAGATGTTGCTAGGAACTCTTGTGTATTTAGGCTTTTGCATTTAAAAGTGAAGCCCTGCAAGTATTTTTAAGTGCTTGTATTTTATTCTTTTCCATTTTAGGGGTGCCTGCAAAGTGTATTTTTGGACCTTATCGTCTACAATATATAGATGAGGCTCTTGATTGGATAAGAAAGTAATGTGTTTTGGAGCAGGGTTTTGTGAGGTTAATTTAATAACAAACAGCCTTAATCTGCTTTCAGAGTTGTATATATGTGTTAGAAAACAAGTGGGACATAAAACAAAGGGAGTTACACTGAGGGAATTGCTGTAACTAATGTTGTACTTGTTTAACCTGGTGACAACTCTATGTAGCTGTAATGCAGAGATATAGATCACTGCCAGTCTTGGAGCAAAATGCACTAGATAAAGCTCTGAAAAGGATCTGTATTTGAAAAAGAAAAATCATACTGTAAACAAAGATGATGGCTTCTGTGACTTCATTAAATGCAAAGTTTTAAAAGAAATAAGTAGTTAATCATTGTTTGTAATCAGCTAGTAAAGAAGGGAAACCAAAGACTTGTTACTGATTTTTTTTCCTTCCCACCCTGCTGTGATTTTCTGGGGTAATTAACTCTCAACCTGAATTTTCCACTTGCTGCATGTTTTTTTTCCTTTTTCAAGAGAACAAACAGACTTCAGCACTCCAGAAAATTCCTCTGACATTAATTAAATGCCTTATTACTCTAATATTTCAGTTGTCTGATTGCTGGAATGATTTCTAGTGGAATTCAGTCAGGACAGACCAGGGTTATCCTCTTTGCAGAGTGTGGTCAGCAGGTGTTGGAAGGGAACACGTGCTGTAAGCTCCTTTAAACGTGCCCTGCCAGGTAACTGCCAGCAGTGCCTGGGCAGCAGCAGAGGTTTGTGGGTGCCTGTTATGGTGTCTGCCTTCAGGTCTGCTGGATCTATTTTAGTCAGCTTCTGTTTGTAGTGAATGGGGAGCTTCCTAGTTATATTTGTCAATATTGGCCTGTCAGGATTGAATTAATTTATTTTTTTACTTCAGGGTTGAGTAAATTATGTACCAGGTGCTGGAGGAGGGAAATACTGTTCGCTTCATAGAATCATAGAATCGATTGGGTTGGAAAAGACCTCCGAGATCATCAAGTCCAACCCTTGGGCCAACTCCAGTCCCTTTACCAGATCATGGCACTCAGTGCCACGGCCAAGCTCAGCTGAAAAACCTCCAGGGATGGGGAATCCACCCCCTCTCTGGGCAGCCCATTCCAATGCCTGAGCACTCTCTCTGCAAAGAAGTTTTTTCTGCTCTCCAACTTGAATTTGCCCTGGCAGAGCTTGAGCCCCCCGTGCCCCCTTGTCCTATTGCTGAGTGCCTGGGAGAAGAGACCAACCCCCACCTGGCCAGAACTTCCTCATGGTAAAAAGTCCTGTTTGCTTTGTTGTCAGAGTTATGGACTGCTGACAGTTTGAGATGAAGTGTCATGATCCTCCTTTTGTTTCTGTTCAGGTGGTGAGAGCGCTGGGGCTGCCCAGGGGATCAAGGGCATTGTGTGACATAGACAGGCTATAAACGGCCGCTCCGCCTTGGGATCGAGGCCTCTGGGCCATAATCAGCTTACCCTGCCTGTGCTTAGTGTGCCACGGTTTTTGTGTCGGGTCTGATTCCCGCGGGCCCTGCCAAGGTGTCAGGGCTGCTCGGGACATGCCCACCCCGCGAGCGCTTCCCAGCGCCATTCCCTGCGCCCGTTCTGTCCCTGCAGGTGATCCCCGGGCATCGCAGCCGCGGGATGGGCCTGTTTGACAAGCTGGCGGGATGGCTGGGGCTGAAGAAGAAGGAGGTTCACGTGCTGTGCCTTGGCTTGGACAACAGCGGCAAAACGACCATCATCAATAAGCTGAAACCCTCAAACGTGAGTAACCTGCTTAGGGCACTGCTGGGGTTTGACTGCAGAGCTCAGGTTTGGTTAAACTGGAGTGCTGCTAGACTGGGTGTGACTGTGGAAAAGATGTGAAGAGCTTTTTGGTTTGGTACATTTTAAGAGTTTCCAACTGACTAAAACTAAGGGTAAGTATCCACATGCGTATTATGGAAACTTTTCCCCAAAACTCCACTGTTACTGTAGCACTTTTTTAAGATCACATATTAAGGAAGGATTTGTGATGGCTGAACTAAGGATCTGAAACAGTTTTCTTAACAATTACTGCAGGATTGCAGTTACAAGTGATGTCAAACATTTACAATTATTACAATTGTTTAACAATTTGTCTACCTTTATCATGTTCATTTTAACCACTTAACCTCTATGCATAGTCAGTGCATAATAGATAATAAGAAATAATGTGGAGATGCACATTTAAGGAGAACCTCATTATTTTTAAAGCAGAATAATTTTCAAAATAAGTAGCATGAATTCTTGCAGTTCATTCACATAGAGAAAAGTGTTTCAGGCAAGTAGGAGTGCACAGCATTCTGAGCAAGAGTGAAAGTAGGATGACCTTGTTGCTACATAAGTTTATGGAATAGAAATAGATGAATTTTGGTAGGCATGTTCAAAGCCAAAGGCTTGTGCATCTTGGTTATATATATCTGGGAAACTGTAATTTTCGTGTTTACATCAGGACACAGAATTTTTTTTTTACTTTTCCTGAAGGGAAACACTGGACATTGTTATAGAAAATGTGACATGGTGAAAATCTGCTCCTCTTCCATTCCTAGCAATTACTCTTCCACTGAGAATTGCAAGGGTTTATAGACAAAGACCATAAACTACTTGCTATCTGCTGCTGTCTGGGGGAAATGCTACAATTTGTACCAGGCAAATTGTGTTATTTATGCAATGTTTGAGACCTTTATTATGGTGGGGTTTTATATCATACTTGAAGCAGTAAAGGACTTTAACTAGAGTTGAACACAGACTTCAAGACTGATCACAGTAACAGGCATTAGAGAAGGTCCCGAGGGAATTATGCAAGTAGAATAAATATAATTTGTTTGCTTTACTGTAAATTGCATAATGGGAATTTACTTTTAAATGTTTTCATTTAACATGTTGCTTTAGGAGGGTGGCTTTGCATACAAGTTGTGTAAGTCCTATCTTTGCAAGACATGACAAAATCTCTACCATGCAACAGATGTCATTAGATCACACTTGATAAAATTGTTTATTTTTAGTAAGTTCATTGGACAGGTGATTCTGAGCTCTGGATCATCCCAGCCTTCTTAGGAAGAACTGCTGCTTTGCCCTAGGAGCAATATTTTATGTGTCTGGGAAATACAAGTGTTCCTCCATTTGTTTCTTCTCCATTTATTTCTTCTGGGCCTGGTAAATACATTTGAAACAAATGTTAAAGGAATAACCCCTCTTGTTCTCTGCACCAGTTTTCCCTTGGTGACAGGAGCTGTTGACTGAACTATTTGCAGTGATGGGGTTGCTGTTTCCCTGACGGAGCTGCAGGGGGATCAGCCAGACTTCTCCAGCTGAATGTGAGGGGTCAGCTGCCTACAGAGAGTGGTTTTAATAAGGGGCTCTGGAAGGTCTATAAAAGGATTGCATGTCACTTTCTCAGACAGCTCTGTGATCTCAGGGGTGTGACCTCTGGTCCTGCTCAGTATCAATGCCTCTTAAAGGAGCTGTTCTTTCCTCCCAGCTTGGCTGAGAGGCCCTTGGCCAGCTCAGGAATAAACCTGTTTATCAGATGTATCTATTAATAACACTTTTGGGTTGGCCATTGCTCTGTGGCCATGTGTTTGGGACAGATCCTCGATCAGGCCAGTGTGTGACATCTGCTGTGTCATTGCCAAGGTCAGATGGACTCCTCCAGCATAAAAACAGAAGTTCCCAGTCTGGCCAACCTAAGATCTTGATAGGCATGTACCCTCTTTAGCTAAGAGGCTTGGGGTATTGTGCAGACTTGTTTTGGTTCACATTGTGATTTCCAAAGTTCACAAACTTTGACCTGAGTCACAACCTCCAAGCTGTTGTCTTCCACCTTAATCCCCCTCCTGTTTATTTCATGGGGAACAGCCACACTAGACTAATCTCACCCTTGAGACTGAAATGTCTTCAGTGCTGTTGTCCAGCAGTGCTCACTGTATTTTCTAGAAAACACAAATCTTGGTTTTGAATTATTTTATTTTTCTGGCAACTTTTTAGATATAAAGTATCTGGTTTTCTAGAGATTTTTTTTTCTATTGCACAGTTTGGGTAAAAATAGATCTGTGATGTATTCATGTTTCAAATATATTTCAGTATTTACATTTTCTAATGTGATTCTAAAATGTGTGCTTTCTTTCCTTTGAAGGCTCAAACTCAGGACATCGTTCCAACAATAGGATTCAGTATAGAGAAATTCAAGACTTCAAGGTAGTACTTTCTTTCATTTTTCTCAGTTTATCAGTAGTGATTATTATACAACAGTTGGACTTAATTAGCTCTTTCAGTGGGCTGTAATTGATTAGAATGTGTGGTGCTATAATGGCATTGCATGGGACTGTGTTAGGAAATATTTGTCCCTTGTGCTGTCGTGTGTAAGAATATTTAAAAAAAAGAAGTTTTTTAGTTTTTTAGCATCTGAGTCCTGTCTGTAAAGAATTTCAGACCAAGGCTCTGTTACAGCCCTGGGGAGAGACAGTAGCTTAGTAGTCTGTGTTCCCCTCTCAGTCTGGTAACCTGTTAAGCACTCTCCTTGGAAGTACTCTGAACAGATTGCAGTGTAATCTCATTAAATGAAAAATTAAATGATGGCTACAGCATTAGCAATGTGAAGATGGCAGGAGCAAAGGCCAGGAAACAGAGGAGAAGTCATTAGTTGAATGAAGACTAAGATTTAGATAAGGAATGTCATGACACAAGATATTCCAAAGAAATGTCAAGATAATTCTTTTGTAGTTAATCTCCAAACTAAGCAGCATGTCATTCCTCCCTGGGTGAGAGATCTGCAAGAAAATTGTTTATTGTTTATTACTGAGCTCAGGTGTGGGGCCCATAGGTTTGAGATTTCTGTAGAAGCCTCAACAACTGTGTTCTGTGTCAGTAAAACACATCAGAGAGGCTGTCTGGGAAAGTAAATTGATTTAAATTGCTTTCCTTCACCCTGATCCTGTGGTAGGAGAGATGATGACCTGTAAACACGCTGTGTAGAATGATATTTTATAAAAAAACCCAAAACCTAAAAAACACCCCAACAAACCCACAGCTCTAGAATCAGATGATGTCTGGACACAGAGCAGTCCAGGGAGCTTCTAAACCTCCTCATTTTGCTGTGGCCTCCACTCAGGGAGCTTCTTGGGACTACCCAAGACAGGAGAGCCCAGTGCTGAAGTTGTCACCTCTGTAGGCATTTCAGGAGTGGAGCAGATGTTTTGTAGTGTTGACTTGCTTTATGTCATGTTTGAGTGAAATCTCAAAGTTGTGAATACAACTCTTTGTGTCTTGCTCACCTGAGTTCACCTGTTATTACCAAAATGTGTTGGGTTTTTTTTTAGTGAAGGTGGAATTTATTTTTTTTTAATTCTTTTCTTTTGCATACATTTGTGCCTGTCTAAGGACACAATTTAAGACAGGCTGAGGATTTTATGTCATCATTCATATGAATTTCATTTATTCATTATAAACAAGATTTGATTTTAGCGTGATAGAAACCGAGATTGAATGGGAGCTTATTTTATACTTGATGTAACTTTAAACAATTGGTTTAGTTCTTTGATTCAGATAATAAACTCATTTTCCATTGTGAAATATTTCTATAATAAGACTGCAAAACTGAATAGGATCATTTAAATGCAGATAGTGTAATCAGAGTTCCTTTGGGATTTTTTCTCAGTTGATTGGAATTCTACTTGATCTGGTTTTTTTTCTGTCAGAGTAGCAAAGAAAATAGTTTGGGCCTGGGTTAGTTTTTTTGTTTCTGTGCCTCATGCCCTCCTTTTCTTTGCAGTTTGTCTTTCACAGTGTTTGATATGTCAGGTCAAGGGAAATACAGAGACCTCTGGGAACATTACTACAAGTAAGCCTATCATTTATTTTAAAGCATTGCTGTTGTTGTGTACTTTATTTAAACAGAAGTATGATCATGTCTAGTGCTTAGAAATGATACCTGGTGTTTGACAGAAGGTCATTCTGGATAAATACAACTTTTCTTTCTGTTTTTAAAACATAACAGTTTTTCTCTGCTGTTACTCAGTTTGGTTTTGGGGATGTCTCTTGGCTTCAAGACTGGGGGACTATAGTAGAGATGGGATTTAAATGTTGCAGCCTGAAAACCAGTCCTGTGAGAAAGCTCAGGAAGAGTTAGGTTTCCAGTTTTACAGTTTTCCTGCAGGTAAGTGACTTAAAACCTGAGATACATTGGCTGATGGCTGAGATTTTTAGAGGTGAGGAAATTAACCTCAGAGAACAAGGCACCTGTAACCAAGAGCCTGAACAAACATTCTCACGTTATTTACTGAGCAGAATACCTACTGTACTTTATAACAGTGTAGTATGGCCTGATTGGCAGTAGATATTACTTTCTGTTTTTCTAGTTTCTAGTGAAACTTGAATCTTTACTTACATTGTCTCATTGCTATTACCTGATCCTGGTCTAAAAAAGGTGACCAGTAGTGAACCACACAGAAGCAGCTTGGAAAAATAGAGTGGAGAAATTCTGAAGATTATAATATTGATTAAATATTCATATTTAACGTGACAGAGCTTAAAGCATTTTTTAATTGTGGATGAACTATTCATCTCCCTTCTGTGCAAAATATGTCAGCAATTTGAAAATGTGTGGCTGGGAGAACTTCATTGTTCAAGAGTGTGAGAAGTATTTCTCCCAAACCTTTTGCATTTCAGTAACTGATGCCCTTAGGCTGCTTCAAAGTGCTACCAGGATGCTTCATACACAAATAATTTTTTGGATTGCTGTATTTCATGCAGGAACTTATCCCTTGTGTGGCATAAATGGCTTTTTCATCCTCACAGTAAGGGAGTTGTTCAGGTTGTGCTGACAGTGAAACGTGCACTTTTATCTACCTCTGTTCCTGATCCAGTGCAGTAGGCACATATTTGAGATTAATTTCTAAGAATAATAATAAAATAATAATGTTTTCATTTTTATTAATAAAATAATTTTGTGCTGTTCAGTTTATAAAGTTAAGCAAGATTTAATTTTCTAAGAAGTGCAAAGAGGAAATCAAATCTCATCAAGTATCAAAGTAGTTGCCTTGGAGTACCTGAAGTTTTCCCTCTTCTACCTGGCTTGAAACAATCTTTTAGGCCATCCTCCAAGTACACTCATCTTAAATATAGTTGTGTTGTTTCCTTATTACTTTAACTTGTTGGTGAAGTTATTTTTTGGTAGTAAATTCATGCTGCTTCTCTTGATTCCTCTAGAAAAATACTGTATGCTCATGCAAACTACTTAGGCATTTTCAGCTAATATATGAAAGCTTTATTTACTCTTAAGGTTCTTCTGTAAGCCAGAAAAGAAGAGGCTTTTTCAAGCAATCTTAGGCTGGTAAAGTTATTTCTGCTTTTCAGTATGTCTAGGGCTGTTTCTTATCAAAATACAAAGGTAGATGGTGCTGGAGGGTAAAGAGTGTACCGTAATGGTCTCTCAGGGACATGAATAGCACATTGAAATGTAAAGTAAATATATTTTTGTGGGTGTTTATAACTGAAATAACTGAACTGGTGAATTATGGATTGGTGAGACTTTATTTGGTTTTCAAGGTAAGTTGCAATAAGTGGAACATCAAGCCATGAAATATCAGTAACATCCTGAAACAGTGAGCTGAATAGTTGTGTGTTCATTGTGACTGTGGTCAAACTGCCAGCAAAATGTTTTAGTGATTTGAAGTAGCTGGAAGTTTTTACCTGTTACTCAAAGCTGTTTATGCAGACTTCAGTAAAAGTTAAAATGACCTGCATGTGTCTAGTTGTTAAACACCTGTGGACACAGGTTTTTTCCCTCAAAAAGTAATTGATTTTTATCTAAATTAGCTTTAGTGTAGGAAATAAAGAATTCCATAACAATCTGTCTTCGTCTGTTTTCTTTGTTTGCCTGACCATGCTGTCAAAATAGCAGTTGGTTACATTTCCAGAGCTCATTTTTCAGCCTCAGTAGTAAAATCAAGCTTTTCTAAAAGGTCTTTGTAGGCTGAACCTTAGTATGAGTCTCACAGGTAACAACCTCATGTCCCAAAAATTATGCATATTGCCAAAAGATCCAATTTCAGAAATAAGACTTGACTCAAATGTTGATGGTGAATGACAGTGACAAAAATTACAGGAAAAACCGGGTGTGTTTGGACTTTTTTCGGTGTTTCTTCTGAAGCCTTTACTTATTCACAGTTTAAGAGAACCTATAATTTGCCTCTTTGCTCTTTTTATGTTATGCAGAGAAGGCCAAGCCATTATTTTTGTCATTGATAGCAGTGACAGATTAAGAATGGTTGTGGCCAAGGAAGAACTTGACACCCTTCTGAACCATCCAGGTGAGGAGGCTTTTTTCCCCTTCTGTGTCCATATTTGTTATGTTGTCTTAAGGAAAGCCCTTGGACCTGACACATTCTGTGTTCTGAGTGCTTTGCAAGTATTTTAGCCATTCATGAATATTAGAACAATAACAGTCTTCAATAGCTTTGTGGGATTTTTTACCTATTTACATTTACAAACTGATCATGCTTTGGTTGGTCTCTCATTAATCACTACTGAGCAAAAGTTGCATTGTTTTGAGGAAGAATATGACCTGTTGGAAGCTGGAGAGCCTTCATGTGATGACCAAGAGATACTAAAAAGGATCTCCCTGTCTGGTGTTCCCATGTTGTCAGCTAATTCCTTTAATGTGGTGCTTAACTTCTTTTTTCATCTTCATTATATTTTTTATGCTTTAGCCAGAATAATTACATCAGTCAGTTTAGATTGCCTGTAAAAGGGTACATGGGATGGAAGAAGATATGAGATGATACATGATCAGGGGCTTGGTTTTAAGAGCTTGGTTTTACATGAGACTATGTCTGTCTTAGTTAAGTTTCTTCACCTTTCCATTGAGCCAACATAACTCCAGTGTTTCTGTAATCAATATGCGCTTTAGGTAGTTGCTTTTCCGAACCACATTGTAAAACTACATGTAGGAATTTTAAAACTAAAATAATGATAAAATTCCTTATTTACTTATTAAACTGGTGGAGTCTTGTGGGGTTACCATGTGAAAGTAAGAGATGCTGACTTGAATTTCTAACCAAGAAAAGTGGTCTGTGATAGGGACAGTTTTGTTGCCCTGGCTTTATTTTCCATGGAGGCTGCAGACAATGCACGAGTTCATTCAAAGGTGCTGGAGCTGATTGGGCCTCCTTAATTTCACATTTAAGGCTATGGGCTAATTCAGATACAGACACCAACAACAAGTGTTGCAACAGTCAGAGGGGAGGATGAGATAAACCAACACTAGAGGTGTCCCAAAGCAGGAATTACCCCTGGCAGTGAAGGGGATTGATTCTTCTGGTGAAATGGAACTGCGTGGGGACCGAGGGGGAGAGGTGAAGTCTCCTATGGGAAGTTACTGGTTTGTTAGAGGAGTGAAACTGGTTAGGCTGATTAGGAGCCAGCTTAGGTCATTAGTGCTGACGTAGCAGGTCAGTCCTGCTCAGTTGTTTATGCATTTGTCTCTTTTCCTTACAAAAAGCCAGGGCTGAGGCTTTCTGGGATGTTCCCTCGAACCAGGAAAGGGCAGTTGTGTGTTTCTGCCTTGGGGAAGCTCGGCCCAAATACAGCAAGAGTGTTGCTGGTGTGTCAGACTGACACAGCACCTCTAAGAGAACCAAAACTTAAAAAGTTCACACACAGACTCACAGACTATTCTGAGTTGGGAGGGACCCACAAGGATCATCGAGTCCCAACTCTTCAGTCAATGGCCCACACAGGGATTGAACCCATGACCTTGGCATTGTTACAGCCAAGTTTTAACCAACTGAGCTGATCTCAGGGGTTCGTCTACTAGTAATGTTTAATAGAAGTAGCTGTTAGCTGAATCAATATATAACTGGTTTATTTATTATATCAGTATTTTTATTTGTATTACTGTTCTGCATTTCTTCCTGCATACCCTACTCTTTCCCCATGGATGCTTCTGTCTTTATGATCATCCTGGAGTGGTTTAAATGTATGTGTTTCCTGAAGTTTTAAATGGAATTGAATCAATTCCTGTCTCTGCAAATCTTGGCAGTCCCTCAGTAAAACAGTTCCTGCCTTTTGGCCAGACTTGGCCTGAGGTTCTCAGGTGAAAGGGAGTGTGAACTGGGAAGCATTAATGGGGTTAGAAGATGTACGAGATGGGACTGTTCTCTGAGTCTCTGAATTATTTTTACTTGCACAGATGGACATGCACTCTACAAATAAATCCTTGTTTAATCAGCATGGTATCATATTATTTTTTCACTCAAACTTCAGTTCTTCAGCACTTTGAAAAATGATAGTCTGTAGATGACTTGTTTTAGATACTGACTCTTGGGTCACTTGACCTCCAGCACATGCTTCTAAAATAAACTGCAATTCTTGTAAATTTGAAATTCTTTGTATAAAATTACACATCACACATCTAGTATGTCTGGTATATTTTTTAAATGTGTTAACTCCTAACTACTTGCAGCTACAACACTTTCCATTAGAACTGTTAAAAGTGTGGGAGGGAAATTCTGTACATTAGGAAATAATGTAAATTTCTGTGACCACCACTTTGTTTAGCAAATATCTTTCAGTGTACTTTTATGAGTGTGTGGGTAGGTTGTACCTCTTTTTATTTGTTTTTAAAAAACACTGAAAATTCCTTGTTTAACTTGTTACTTTGCATACATGATGTCAGCTAATTTCTGTGGTTTCAATTTACCCATAACCTGCAACCTGTGGGTACCAGGGTTCATTTAATTACACTGTAAATTAATCCAAGAGTTTCAGTTGGGAGACAAAAAAGCTGTTCAACTGTGGAATCAAAACAGAGATTTAATGATACCCTGTGCTCATATTTTGAAGCCTTTGATTTGTGTTAGAGATACCAGAGGAAAAGAGAGCTCCAGGCAGGGTAAATGGTTTGTGAAAATGGTCAGCATTTCGATCAGCACTTACAATCTCAATGAGTATGGGTAGGTAGTGTTATCTCCACTGATTCTGTGGAAAGCTTTAGTTGGGAATTTGAAAAGGACATAATTAAGAAGCTTCAAACCACTTCAGCCCTGACAGTTTGTTGGGCTGTTTGGTTTTTTTGTCATCCCCCTCCCCATCAGCAGGTGCAGCTGGCTTGGGTTTGAAGTTTTAAAATAAATCCTTAACTTGTTTCCTATGTGAAATACCTTCTTTTTTACTATTTTAAAAAGGGCCTATGTAGCAATTTTCATCAGTATGGGGGTGGAGGTGATATAGATTTAAATTCTTTTCCTACCATTAATTGATTGAAAGACTCAAATCTAGATTTTTTTTTTCCTAAACTTGTATAAATAATACGAAAAACTCTTGGAGTTAGTGCTGCTGCTGGTAATTTTTTGGCAGTTTTACATCTGTAAGTTTGAAGAGAGTGTATTTTGTTTCCTTTCAATGACTCCAGCCTTTTGGGGTGATCATTCAGGTTTAAGCTGGTCTGTGTGTAAGTATCCCAGAAAATGCCAGTGTGTGTTGCTTGGTCTGGAGTTCTCACTGCTAGCTGAGAAGAGCTTCTGGAAAAGAAGTCCTTCAAGGGAAAGCAGGATAAAGCATGTTCAGACATGTGGATTTTTTTCCAATTTTATAAATTCTCTGAAGTCATGGATGCTCTCCAGGATACTAAAGGGTAACTCAGGCTACCCTTATGCAACTGTTGTTGTGATGTTACAAATGCACACAAAACCTTTTTTTTTTTGCCATTTTACACATTCAGCACTCCATAAGCAGAGATGTGCAGTATTTGTAGGCAGTTGTTTCACCTCCTGCTCCCCAGCTTCACCAGCAAGTCACACCTACAGCTTTCAGTGTGGTACAAGGTAGGGGGAGAGGGGTGGAAGATTCCAAAGCCTGCCAGAAAGTTTGTGAGCGTTCTTGAAGCATGCACCAGAGGCCTGTGACCCCACAGTGTGCATCTGGGTGGGAGGCAGCCCTCAGAGATGGCAGTGACAGGTGAGCAAAACACCTTCCTGTATTGCTGGTAGAGATTACTGAGTGTTGCACAGTGTTATGACAGTTGTGCCTCTGCTCATGCCTAGATATTAAGCACCGTCGGCTGCCTATTCTCTTCTTTGCTAACAAGATGGACCTCAGGGATGCAGTGTCCTCTGTGAAAGTGTCTCAGTTACTGTCACTAGAAAACATCAAAGACAAGCCCTGGCATATCTGGTAAATTCCTCTTTTATTGGTATAATTTTGTGCATTGATATTTTCATTATCACAGACTCACAGACTATTCTGAGTTGGGAGGGACCCCCAAGGATCAGCAAGTCCAGCTCTTCAGTCAATGGCCCATATGGGGGATTGAACTCATGACCTTGGCATTATTACAGCCAAGTTTATTTTAGCTCTGTCACACCACTCATAACAGAAATCAAGCAGGTAAAAGACTTTGCTGCCACATGTGGAAACAGGATTAATACTAAAACACCATAAAACTTGTTTTAAACACACAGTGCATTCATATAGACTGTGCCTTAAAAGTTCTCATAGTACAACTGGTACCCAAATAACGAAATGGAGGACTTCTATTGAAATCAGAAATCAGTGTTCTTGTCAGAAGAATAGCTGCCATTATTTTTTTTCTTGCTGGGAAATTGAGTAGAGTTGTTGTCAGAGTGTTGCTAGTTTGTCTTGCAGGTTTCAGAATATCAACAATAAAACATTTGGAGTTTTCTTCCACTCTGCAGGTGCTTTAGTAAACTACTGCTGAAAAGCCCTTTAGTAAACTGGTCTCATCTGAATTCAGAGGGACACTGTACTCCTTGTACTCTGTATTGTTTAAGGGGATATTTCGTTGTAGGAGCTGGTGTCTTTTCTTTCTGAAGGATGTAAGCTTTGATACCAATAGAAGAACTTTGTGCTAGTCTTCACAAGGAAAAAACTCCTTTTAACATTAAGTGTTCTATAGAAGTCAGTTATTTGTCATATTACAGTCCCCGGATATTATAAATAAAAGTGACATCAGCAGGTAAATGCTGCTGAAAACTACAATTCTCATTTTGGTCCCTTTAATACTAAACTTGATTACCCAGACATTGTTTTGGGGCCACTGCTCTTTGTCTCAGGAATCACACTGATGAATTCCCAAGCTTCTTGGAAGATCATTTTGCAGCAAACCACAGTAACAGTCCAGATTCACTGCTGTGCCAGTTTCCATAAGCTGAAGGGCATTTAAACAGCGATGCCCCAGTGGTTCAAGGGTAGATTGACACTGTTCTCAGTGTAGCTGAATGGTTCTCTGCATTAGCAAACCCTCCAAGGGTTGCTGTTACAGTGCAGTGTGTACACACTCCACCCCCTCCCTCCTCTGCTCCAGCATTCTCACTGGGCACGATCTGCGTGGGAGGAACAGTTGGCCTTGATCATCTTAAAGGTCTTTTCCAACCTCTAAATGATTCTGTGATTCAGCACTGCTGTTGAAGGTAGTAAACATCGTTTATAGCATCACCTGGGGAAGGAGTTGTGTAAGTGGAGGTGTTCTAGGAATGATTCCTCCACCTTGAAACTGGAGCTGAAACAGATCCCATCATGAAAAGGTGTTTCCATGTGGGGCAGGTACTCTCTATCATTTGAGAAGCAGTCCTGCTCCATGTGAAGAACACTTAAGTAAACAGTACTTGATGCTACTTTGCAATTCTGGAAGTTAAAAGTATAGGGATGACTCAACTAAACCTGGTATTTTTACAATGTTTTTGTAATCTGATTTGTTTCTTTCAGTGCCAGTGATGCTCTTAAAGGAGAAGGATTACAAGAAGGTGTGGATTGGCTCCAAGGTATATCATAAGTCATTCTCTTGCTCTGTTTTCTTCTGTTAAACTTTTTCATTTTGTAAGGTTTTTTCTTTATTATTTCCTTTGTTTTCTTTCTGTCCATTTCTGCTGTCAGATCAAATTACACAGTGAGTACTAAAGCTCTATCTCATATTTGCCTTTCATTTACCTCCTTAATGTACACAAAAGATCATGTCTGCTTCCCTGACAAAAGTGTGTATTATGAAATATTAATGCACACTCTGGCAAACAGTGCAACACATTAATTTAAACAATTCCAGCTCCCACACTTCAATTTATTATTGTGGTAGTTGAGTTTGTTCTTTAATTTATTCTTACTGTCCTGTCCTGTCCCAGTTTTACATAACTTAATGTTATGTATCAGGAAATGGTGAATAAGCAGACTAGAAAAATAAGCCAAGTACACAAACAAATACACCAGTTTTGCTTATTCAACTTCAGTTCTTTAATGTAGAGCCACAGTAAGAACAGCTGACACTGTGACCATCATAACCTATGCAGACACTCATAACTACGTGGGAAATATGAGATCCAGCTTAGATGATGTGTTTCATACAGCTTTTTTAATTCCAAACTTGGTGTGGATGTTCATCCTCCTGGTGCGCGTTGGTGATGCTCTGGTGTGTTTTGCCCTCTCGTGTGCTGCTAAATGGGTAGATTAGCCAAGCGTGGCTTGTTTCTTCCCTTGTCCTAATTGTGTGCCGTGCTGTGCCACGAGTGTGGGTGTGCCGTGCCATGCTGTGAGTGCGGCTGTGCCGTGCCGTGCTGTGCCATAAGTGCGGGTGTGCTGTGCCGTGCCATGCCGTGAGTGCGGCTGTGCTGTGCCGTGAGTGCAGGTGTGCTGTGCCGTGCTGTGCCACACATGCGGGTGTGCTGTGAGTGCGGCTATGCTGTGCCGTGGCGTGCCATAATTGCGGGTGTGCTGTGCTGTGCCGTGCTGTGTGAGTGCGGCTGTGCCGTGCCGTGCTGTGCCATAAGTGCGGGTGTGCTGTGCCGTGCCATGCCGTGAGTGCGGGTGTGCCGTGCCATGCTGTGCCATAAGTGCGGCTATGCTGTGCCATGAGTGCGGGTGTGCCATGCCGTGCCATGCTGTGAGTGCGGGTGTGCCGTGCCGTGCCGTGCTCTTGTGAGTGCGGGTGTACCTTGCCGTAAGTGTGGGCGTGCCGTGCCGTGCCGTGCCGTGTGTGCTGTGCCGCGGCGGCCGCGCGGTGTCAGCGCCGCTCCAGGGACGGAAGGGACGGAGCCACTGCGCTCCTCCACGTGCAGCCCCCGTGGGTTCCTTTGCCTTCACTGCTCCAATGACACTGGCCTGTCCTTTCTGCTCAGGATCCTTCTCACGAAATAGAAAGGGATGGTTTGTTTTACTGGGTTATTAGA
Organism: Sakesphorus luctuosus; assembly: GCA_013396695.1. NCBI lineage: Eukaryota > Metazoa > Chordata > Aves > Passeriformes > Thamnophilidae > Sakesphorus > Sakesphorus luctuosus. The sequence continues at coordinate 396,010 of VWZD01001588.1, read as the reverse complement.
GAATACAGAAACATTTGGTCGTGTTTTCAGAGGGACACTCGCCAAAAATGGTCTTTACAAAGAGATTTACTGCCCTATAGAAGAACAGTGATGTCTCCATCAGCTGAAATAATTCTGTGGTGGAGAGCCAGGATGTTAATTCTGAGGTTCCTTCACTGCTTTACCCAATTATCATAGAGACAGATTACAAATCATGTACTTTTTACTCATTTCAGTCATAGTTCTGATTTAGTAATATTTTCCTGTGATTTTCAGTCTCTGCTTATCTTGGAGGAACCATTTAAGTTTCAATCCAGATTTTGAGTTGATGGTTTTGTACGTAGCTTCAAGCTACTTAAACGGATCTCAAAGGCTTGTCTGAATGTTTCCTGACAAGATATTTAAGTTGTGTATGTAGATTTTTAAGCACAGCAAGCAGATGCTTCTGCTGTCACTCATATAGCTCTTTATAGCTAAACTTCTTCATTTCCTGAGCTGAAATTCTTCATGGATTTATCTAAATTTCTTTTAACTCTCTGGTTCACTGTACCCAAAAGATTAAGAGGGGTTGGGTTTAAACAGTATTGGTACCTAAGCACATGCAGTTTGCAAGTTACACTTTTAATGGATGAAGGCTTTGATATTTCAAGAACAAATTTTTACTCTGATTCTCTTCATTGCTGGAGCACAGATGGAAAAATTTGGAACAACACTTTAGTTATAGTAGTCCCTAAATCACAGCCTGTGGATTCCATAAAATGACACCTGGCGAGTGAATGCACAGTTCTCTTGTCAGCAGCTGAGCTTTCCTTAGTTACTCCTTGCACACCCATTCCAGGGAGCTCAGATTTGGGGTAACAGGGACAGGAAGTCTGGCCTTTCTTTCCCGGGTGAAGGCTGAGTTTGCTATTTCCCTGTTTTGTCTTGTGTTTTTGTTGTTCCTATTGCAACAACACGTCACCAGTGGGGTACAACTAACCTGTTTCACAGCAGCCTAGACCAGGTCACGTTCCCTGTTAGTGGGGGAACTGTGCTGATCTCCACATTTTGTAATGGGGATATGGCACATTTGTGCTAATTAAGGAGATGGTGGAAGGGAATTGGGAAGTGGCAGTCAGGCAGCATTATGGAGAAGCATGACTGCTGAGAGCAAAACACTTCTCATGTGAGTCATTCAAAACCAAACCTTAAATATTTTGCTGCTTATGTTCAGTGACGTGTGTACACAGAATTGAAATGCCTACTTCATAAAATAAAATAAATTTCCAGGCCCTACTCTCATCAAAGTTTCCTTGTGAGCCCGAAGAAGATAAAAACTGAATTAGGTGAAAGAGTCTTCCTGTTTAAGTAGCAACATTTGGGGAAAACAACTCGTGGATGAGAGATGGAGTTGAAAACAACTCTGCATTGTTCCTCATTCTTGTAACTACACCAAAATATCTCTTGGTTGTGTTTGCAAAAAAACAAAATACAGCAAGAATTGATCTTGTGTTAAGACTGCGTGTTTCTTTTTATTAACAGATCAGATGCAAGCAATGAAGACATGAGAGATAAATAAAAGTTGTATGGCATTCTTTTACACCCTTTGTCAGGAGGGGTACAAGCTCCATGAAAAGGAAGAATGATTTAATCAACAGCTCAGCTAAAAGATCCTGCATTGGCTTGTTTCAATTTAGAACCTCTTCCAGGAAAACTGAATGTAGACAATGTAGCACCTCAGGTATACACAGTGAGGAATTAATTGAAGCTTGTGATGACTGGAGAGCGTATTTTTTAAAAAGATTTGTGTTAACAGTAAACATCTGCATTCATTTGAGTTTGGGGGGATAATTAGCCATCAGGAAATGCCCCTCTGGTTTTTTGGGGGGACACCTTTTGAGCAAATGGGAGAAAGAATAATCAGCACTTTCCTGAGAAACAATAATCAGCACTTTCTGAAGTACAGCTGCAGGAGATACCTACTGATTTATGTGCCCATTTTTAGGTATTTCTGCAAACTTTTTTAATTTAAAGTTTTACATTAGGGTTTTAGTAACCATCTGTAATAGGCTTCTAGAGAAATATTTTGATTAAAGATGCAAGGGTTCAAATAATTAGTGTTTTTGTTACAGATGTTTGCAGATGTTTTTAAGGAATGGCTTTTAAAGAAATGTTACAAATTGTTTTTGTGATATGTCATGGTTATATTTGCATTCCCATCAATAAAACTTCAAATATACAACATGCCATAGTTGGGTTTTTTAACTAAATATGTTTATTGATGGTCTTTTCATCTTAAGAGATTTTGCTTTTTCTGTTAGTTTCATCTGGAATTTGTTTATCCATTTTCCAGTGGATATAGCATTGTATACTTTAATAAAATGGTATCTCTGCTGCCAGGCTTTTTTCATTAATTGCATATATTATTTACACTTCCTAATAAACTAAGGAGCATGTGATTCAGAGAATCACAGCAGGGGTGAGGCTGGAAGGGCCCACAGTGGGTGCTCTGGTCCAACCTCCCTGCTCAAGCAGGATTATCCCAGAGCATGGCACAGGATTGTGTCCATGAGGATCCTGGGTATCTCCAGGGAGGGACACTCCACACCCTCTCCAGTCTCTGTTCCCATGCTCAGTCACTGCAAAGTAAAAAAGCTCTTCCTCATGTTCAGGTGGAACTTCCTGGGCATCAGTTTCCTAAAAGTTGTATTTTGCAAACAGTTAAGGGGCAGTTCACTGGTTTAGTAGATCATTAATATGAAATGTGTCATACACTTCTGTTGCATATCAAAGAAGTTTTGCTTTAGAGAACAGTAAACTTTCTGACTTTAAATACGTACCATAGGTAGGACATTAAGGCAGTAAGAGCTTTATTTTTGCTGAGCCACCTCTTGCCCTTCAATCCCTCCTCCCTGGTTCAAGAAGCAAGCAGGAGGAATCCTGAGGGCTGCGTTCCACTGAGTGCTTCCCTGATTCCTGGGGGAGCTGTAACTCTTGCAAAAGTTTCCCCCCCACACCATTAACATGTAAACCACAGAAGTTCTCTCAGCTTGCCTTTTAGGGCTCACTGAATAGAGGAGAAATTGGAGCAAAGGGCCCTGTCTGAAATGTTCTCCCAGTTATTCAATAGTTAAAATTAACTCCCCTGCTTTGCTGGAGAGAACAGTCTCAGCATAAAAATAACCTTTCTTACAGAATGCCATAGTTCTGACTGTTGAGTTTATCATGAAAGTATTTATCTTTTATGTCTCTTTTTGTGACATCTTTGCCCTTTTGTTAACTCTGAATCTAAACATCTGTACAAAAATCAAAGGGTGAAAGATAATATGTAATCCTGAGGAGTTTTCCTCTGAATTGCATGCAGGTGATTTTCTGGTTTACTTTGCATTGGATAATACAATAATGAAAATAATAGTGGAATCCCAGAATGGTTTGGGTTGGAAAGGACCTTAAAGATCATCCAGTGCCAACCCCTGCCATGGGCAGGGACACCTTCTGTTATCACACTTTCCACTATCCCAGGTTGCTCCCAGCCCTGTCCAACCTGGCCTGGGACACTTCCAGGACTGGGGCAGCCACAACTTCCTGGGAAATCTGTGCCAGGGCCTGACCACCTTCACTGTAGAGAATCTCTTCCTAGTAACTAATCTAAACCTCCTCTCTTGAAAATAATACTTGTAAAACTCTTTTGCTCTGTTTAAGTATTTTGTAATTATTTTGGTCTACTTATATGTCTTACTTAAATGAAGCTTTTAATTTAAGTTGAAATTCATTTTTTTTTCTACCAAAGAAACTTTAAGTTCTTACATAAAGTCTATCTGCATTTCTGCCTTTCTTGAATAAGCTGGATCTTGATGGTTTGCTGATTATTTTTGTTTGCTTGTTTTGAACTACATAAAGTATTATGTTTATCTTATGGGTTGTCTTTACTGTCATGGGAAGCTGATTGAACCTCCTGCTTTGTGCTTCCATCCACAGATCTGAGGGAAATGCTCTTTGCTCTCTAACGTGGTTAGTAAGCCCTTCTTGAAAACAGCAGTTAGTTATTTCTTTTGATTATTATTCCCCCTTTTTTGTGTTTCGTTTTTTCTGCATCAGCTCTTTCTGTTCCTCTCCTACCAGGACACTGGTCTGAATGAAGGCCTGTAGGAAGGAGTGGGAATGAGGACAATCCCATTTGTAGAATGCTTGATTTTTAAATTTTCTTCTCCCATCACTTCTGGAATATTTGAGATCATTCTGTGACCATCAGCCCTCCTGAGGGGATTGCTGCCTGTTCCCCTGTCCTTCCCACCTCGGTGTACAGGCAGAGATCCCTCACACATCCCTGAGTGGCCCTAAAAATGTTGAATTTGGTACCAGCATCACAAACTGCACAAAATACTCGTGCATCTGTGCAAAAAGGCTCCTTTGGAGTTGTCTTTGAGGGCCTGGTGGCTGCCAGCCTTCAGTCCTGTTCTCCTGTTATATTTAGAATATTAATTAATGAGTTCTACCTGGCTGCCCCAAGACAAGTTCATTGTGCCTTGGGAACAAAGCAGAGAAGTTCCTTTGGAGGTTTAAAGGAGATTTGTGGCTTATTCCTTTTTTTTCACTCCCTGTTGCTGTAGGTCTGTGCATTAAATGGTAACTGGAGGGGCAATCGAGTCACTGAAAGAGACCCAGAGAATTTGGTCCTTACACACCACACAACATCATGTGCTGTTGCTTCTGAGCACTGGCCACACTGACCTCCTGCATATTTATTAATGCTCCTTAAATATGCCTGGTAATGCTCAAAACTACAGCATTTTCAGCTGAATTGTGAGCTGTTCTCCAGGTCTGAATATCAGGTAACTGCTGATTCTTTCTGGCCTTGCCTCTCTCAACTCAGAACATAAATCCATCTCATGTTTAACCTGTAGCTGCTTCTTGCATGGCAAATTTCATGTTAGGCAAACACAGAAATAGTTGAACCTCCAAAGGTGTTGTTTTGCTTGGTGATTGTTTGTTTGTTTGTTTTGGGGAGTGGTTGTGTGTTTGCTCCAAGTTTTACTTGGGGTTTATGTCAGTCTTCTGACAATTAATTTCTGTCATCCATTTATTTAGTTCTTTCTGGCCTGCCTTGTTTCTGTTTTACAGAAACCCTTACAAATCTCGCTCCTGTACCTCCTGGTTTGCTTCTTTTAACTTTTCTGAGTATTCTGTGAGTGAAACCTTGCAGCTCCCTTCCCTGTTCTGGGTTTGGGTGGGGTTTTTTGAGAATCAAAATAGATAATGAGAGAAAATCACAGAAGACAGGACTGAAAAAAGCAACAAAGGGGACTCCAGAGAAAGTCTTCAACTCTCCTCTTTCAGAAAGGTCAGGAAAGTTTGCTTTGAAAGGTTAACTTGATATGCCTGGATCCTTTTTTATTATTGTTCACAGCCCATACTTGTCTGCTTAAATTTAAAAATGCACTGTTACAATTCAAAACTAATATTATGTGTGCTATTCAAAACTTAAAATGCTCCTTTATGACAAATGCCAAGTGTTTTTAGTAATATTTTGCAACCACACTTTAGTTCAAGGCCCTGTAGCTCCTGTCACACTAAGTTATGTCTGTGTTGGTGTGAACCAGCACTTTGCAATTAATTTACCACTGTTCAGCCAGTTGGATTACTACTTAATTGGCAGAATTGTGTAGCCATATGAAATCCTTGCTCTCAGAAGCACAGCATGTACGTGATAATGTGCTGTTCTCTTTCAGTGGGTGTCAGGATCTCATCAAGCAAATCAGCCCTGCTTGCTTTGACTTTTCCCACTCTTCTAATGATAGGATGAAACCCATTCCCACTACTCTTTTTTCAAAATCAATCCTTGAAATGCAAGCTAGGCTGTTAATGTCTCCTGTCTGCCATTAAATCACCTTGTGTTTCTCAAACTGTAGAACTTCATTGTGTTACAATCCTGTTACAAGGGGGTGTGTGTGATTTCTCGGGGATTCAGGGGGCACCTGGGAAGGTCAGGTTCACTTGAGTAGTAAAAGAAGGGTGAATTTAGGAACTTAATTTTAAGCAGTGTTTCTACAAACAACTTTCAGCATCAGTAAGTAGATTGTAGGCCTAGAAAAATAGTTATTGAACCAAATTTAGTTTGCTAAGTGAGATGAGCTCAGTTGGCTGAAACTTGTTTGTAATAATGCCAAGGTCATGGGTTCAATCCCTGTGTGGGCCATTGACTTAAGAGTTGGACTCGATGATCCTTGTGGGTCCCTTCCAACTCAGAACAGTCTGTGAAGTAAAGGGAAGAAAAGACAGTAAGGAAAGGATTTAAAAAATCAAGGAAATGGGGATGTGTGGAGGAAATTTCCTTTCCTGAGGCAGAGTCCTGCTAATGGTCATGAATAGTAAAGACACGAAGCCTCAGTGAAGGAACCAGGCTAAGTGACTGAGGGGGATGTTGGCAATACAGACCCCCATCAAACTGCTTTTGCAGAGCAAGAGAGTTGGTGCTGAGGACCTGCTGTGGCTTGAGATCCTTCAGCCTGCTCCTTTCTGAGAGCCTCTCTCTCCCTGGAGCACGTGGAGTGCACTCAGCTTTCCAGCATGGTTTCATCCCAGAGGAATTCCTTGTGTACTCAGCCTGTTTGGGATGTAAACAGCAGCTCTGTTAGCGAGGATTATCTGTAAAATACCCTTGTGGTCTGAACAAACGCACCAGTGTAGGCAGCCTGTGCGAATTTAAGAGGGAAACAATCACAATCCCCAGGTTTTAACACCACGGAGCTGAAGTCACATGAAAGAACAGCAGAACTTGGCAAGAGGGCCCCAGACACCCAGGTTCCCCAGGAATCATTCTAGTGACATATTTAGTGAAAACACAGGTCTGTAGTATGGTCCAGTTGGAACTGGGAAGGTTCATTCCTCTAACAAAGGATATAACCATTGGACAGGGATTAAATGGAGGAATTTCCTCCAATTTGGAGGAAAAGTGGCAGTTGTGAAGAACAGGCAGTCATGAGTGAAGAGAGTCGCTGTTCCTGGCATCACCTGTCCTTAGGATCACACAGGTTTGTAGCTGCTACTAGGGAAAGAAATTTCTAATACTTTTTAACTTAAAATTTATCACTCTGCATATAAATCTTTCTTTGTTTTAATCTTATCTGCAAACATTTATTAGCACAAACAGAACAAATTGGTGTAAACAGTGACAAATGGACCAGAAAATGCATGTTGTTTTCAATAATAACAATATTCCAGAGAATTTTTCATAATTTATTATATCATCAATGGATTACATGACAGCAGCTTGGTCCCAGTTTAACATTTTTATCTATGACATTGTCATTACATTCTTGCTTTAGAGGAGAAAGGATTGTTGAAGGGTTTCTTTTCAAGGGTAGAATGTTTCTGCTGGGAAAGGTGATGCTTTGCTCTTGTAATACTTGTTTCTATTTCCCTGCCCTCCTTTCCTTAGGTGAACTTTTACATTCTTAAGGTAGTTTTCAGCAGGGAAGTGTGACTGTTTTGAAATGGATAATTGTTTTCTTGGTCCTCTAGTGAAGTTTAGATTAAGAGCCAATTAATGCTCTAAACTTTTTTTGGCAGCAGTTTCAAAGCAGGCTGAATTGATCTATAATCCAATCTCATGGCTGGGAAGTATTCCTGCATTTTGCAATTAAGTGTTGAGCCTCACTATTTCTTTAATGAGGGTACCATTATAAAATTACATCAATCACTGTTGTCTTAGAAAACTATTGCAGAGTAGCCACTTCAGTGCTGGCTTACCAATAGTATCATGTGTACAGACCTTCTGTGTTATAGCTTTACAGCTTCTGGAAATTAAAAGACATGCAAAATAAAAGTTGTTCAGGTTGTAGGATTATTTTTGAGTACCAAATCTCCTTTTCACCCATTTCACAGCTGTTAAACTACTACTTAGTTCTCTGTCTATTCTGATACGTCGTGCAATGGTTAAAAAAGCATTTTAAACCCCTCTTTTTACATAATAATTCTCCTGCTTTCCTTGAGGTGTGTGTGTTCTGTCACCATGTCAGGTAAGACATTTGTAAGTCAGTGATTGATGCAGGGTACAAAATCTCTGTGTGCTTTCTTTAAGGCCACAGCAATGCCTGAGCTGTTAAGTGAGTGACAGTTGATCTGATATTGGCATCATACTAAGTAGGAGGATTTCAATCTGTTTGTAATATTTAAAAAAAAATTACAGCTTTATTCAGGGAATTGATTTAACATAGAGATAATGGGAACCTTCATTTTGAGCAGCAGTTCAGCACAGCCTGAGCAAAATTTGGAAACCCCAGTACTACAGTAAGTGCATCCTAGAAAATGTTGCCTTCCATTGTAGAGAAACCCCTTTAGTTTTACTGCTCATATTTTTGTTGGACCAAAGCTGTGCATTACATACAGAAGACGTTTCTGAAGAACAACATCAAATAAAAAGGCTGAGTTTGAGCCTTATATCCCCCATAGCCAGACATTTCCTTGTGCTGCTGTTTACTGTGCTGAAAGAGCTTTTCTGCTCTGACTTCACCAACAATGAATGTTTGCGTGAGGAAACGTGGATTACTCAGAATTTCTGTGCTTGGGGATTAAGAGAAATCTTCTTTTCCCTACTAAAGGTTCTGTTGTGTTGAGCTTAAAAAAAAAAACAAACAACAAAGCCAAACACAAACTGAACAAGTGTGTGAGTGTGGAGGGAGTTTTGCTGTTACTTACCCAGCTGACCAGGCACAGTCTGATCAGTGGTCTGATCAATTCATACACTCTTGGCCTTGAAGGTTTCTTTCTTACCCTTTTTCTGCACCCTGTACACACTGTTTACTGTCATGTGAAACTTGTATGCCAAGAATTACACTTTCTACTTGTTCTGTAATAAGACTGAAGTATTTTCTGTCTGTTTGGAATAACTTATGGATATAATTTGTATGCATAAGGAAAGGTCTCTTTGTTTTTTCTTTGTTTCTACTGGAAGCTTAAATAGAATAGAGAGAAAAATAAGTTGTTCCATGAAACCAGATGGGATTCTGCAACATTTGCAGCCAAAAGCTTTTATGATCCTGTTTGGCTCAATCCATCAGAATTCTGCTTGTTAGAGACCTCTGTACTTAGAGTCATTTTTACATACAGAATGTTTTGCAGTGTGTTTCTTCCTTTTGGAATATGCTAATGCACTTGCTCAATGTGAATGTGGGGAGGGGTTACTTCATAAATATATATATTCTAATGATCTAACATTTTTAATAACATTTTACAAATGGCTCAGGGCATCAGAATAACAACTATTCTGTGTTGTGAAATGCAGCAGGATGGAGAAAAGGTGGCATTGGTGTGTCTCTGGCAGGTTTGCAGTCAGTGGCTCCAGGAAGCCTTGGGGGCCAAGGAATAATTATGGGAAATCTTTGAAAGGTAACTGAAAAAGGCAGGTCTGCTGTCCAGAGGCTCAAGTTTGCTGTACATAGGCCTGTACCACAATTTAAAACTGCTTAGTAGTCTGCAAACTTAAAGATGTACATTATGTACATGCATGGAAATACAGTAAGCCTGCTAGAATATTGAAGTTATATTTGAAGGTGTGTAGATTTGTACAGAAAGGTGTATATTCATTTTTAACCACAAATCTGATATTCAAAGATGGAAAAGTGTTAAAGGAATTACAGTGTAAAAGTTGCTGGTTATTTATTTCATGGATTTCCTTCATCTGCATGTGAGACAGCTCTTTTTGAAAGCTCTTAAATTCTTCTGAGCACAAGATTATCTGTGCTGCTTTTTACTATGCACACAATGTGTGTTAGAATTTGGGTGAAATCAGCTCACTAAGGCACTTTGTTTAACCATAATTCTTCAAGGAAGGGGGGTGGTGAATGGTCAGGTTGGCTTAGCAAGGAAGCAGACTCAGAATAGATGGTTTTACAGAGACCTCATTCCATGAAGTGCAGATTTTCTGGAGCTCCAGTTAGGTCAGGGTGGTTTATGATTAGCTCTGGTATGAGGGCAAGTGAGTTTAATGTTTATTTTGTATTCACACAAGTTTAATTGAGATGAGGTGCTGTCAAAAAATGTCTTGGAAACCTTCCAGACAAGCTGTGCTGATCAGCTGGAAGTTGTCAAATCCTTTGGAATGAACAATAAAGGCCACTGGTCCTTATCCAGTGAGGTGCAAACACACCACCACAGCATGAGCCTCCTGAGTGCCTTTTGCTCCATGCCCAGGTGCAGCAAAACTCTTTCAAAAAGGTTCTGCAGGTGGGTTGGTCATTTCTTATTTTGTACTTTACATTAAATTTCCTATTTTAGCATTTTTGCTCCTGGCCAAATGGAAGTGTCACAAATTACAGAGTGGAAAACAAACAGAAGAGGCTTTGCAGAAAGTTGATTTGAAGATTTTAATTGCTGTGCTGAACTTTAGCCATAGGTAGCACTGTGTATAAATCTTATCCCAAATAATCAAGAGCACAGTTCTGGGTCTCAGAAGCTGCAGTTACACTCCATGAGTCATTTCCAGCTGTCTTCTCCAGACATGAAGGCATTTGAACAACAGCAGCTGCCCCTGTGGCTGCCTTTTAAACCATTTTCAGTAAATCAGATGGAGGAACTGTGTGCTTACAGCTGAAGGATGAGCACTGCTGGAAGCTGCACACTACACTCTGTGCAGCAGGAGGTCATGGCTAGAAAATAATCCTAGAAATCCTTGCTAACCTGCTTCATCTCTGTAATAGCATATTCCAGACCCAAATCTTCAACTCTGGGGTTTGCCTTCGTTTTACAGTAAGTATAGATTAGAGATTTTTAAAGCCATCAGTGTTTGTTTCAACATCTGAACAACTAAGATGCTTTAAAAATGGCTAGGAAACATGATGACTCCATTATGTGCATTTTAATTCATGGTTTCATGCCAGTTATTAGAAACCTTGCCTTAATGTATTATATGGGAAGGAAAAAAATAGGTAAGGGACTGTAGGTTATTAAAGTACTTGTTGCTATTGGTGCCACATCTACTTGTAGTCATGCTCTGTAAGAGCTTGGAAAATTGCTTATTAACAAGAAAAAGTAGCCAAGACATGTAAAATATTTTTATACATAAATATGTTGGACATGTATGAAACAGAAACCTGAACTATGGTTTTGTGTAGCAGAGTTGTACCTCGAAACATAACTTTTTATGGTAGTGGGCCAACAATGGAAACAGTTTGAGAATGCTGTTTTCATTTAATAGTTGTGCTAAAACATGCTTGCAGGCAAAATGTTTGGTTTGAAGGTTTCAGGACTACATTTCTCCTCCAGTTATTACTTGAGTGTGTCAGGAAAGTTCTAAACTGGGTGTGAGAGAGAGGAGGGCTCCTCCTAAACCAGCGTGATGGAAACTCACTTTCCTTGTCAGTATCCAAACCAAACCAAAGATTTGAGTCAAGATTTTAGAGACCCATAAAAAGGAGGGAATGGAGAAAGCACAATTAAAATGTCACCATCTGCTCACTCCAAATCAGCAAGGACAAGGGGGAGGTTTCCCTTCTGCACAATCAGAACTGCACTAGAACGTGGATGTGGAATGGGCACAGCACCCTCCCCTCTCTTATCCGATGTTCGAGTGAAACTCTGGGAAGGATGAACTAGGAAAAAAAAATGTATTGAGAGCCTCAACAACATTCCCCTCGGTGCAAATCCCCCTGCAACTGTGTTTCAGTGGATTCCCAGTGCCTTTGGTGATGCCCTGTTAGCTCATGGGAGTGCTCCAATGTGGGGCGGGAAGGAACCTGTTCCCCCCATCTGTTCTGCCTTGCACGTGTCGGTGCTGCTGCGAGTGCTGACAGCTGTGTCCATACGTGGAGCCACCTGCCACAGGGCAGATCCTGCCTCCTGGGCTCAAAGCTGAGCTCTCCCCTCCTTGTGGCAGGTGTAGGTGGTTAAATCTGGGTGCCTGTTGGCAACCCTGCCGGCAGTTCCCCTTTTATTATTTTAAATGTGTCAAAAGTATTTACTCTTAAGTCACCTCAGTTGCTCGAGGGTACAGCAAATGAAAGGGATTATCTATTCATCTATTCATCTTTTACACTGATATAATTTTAGTATTTTGATTAGTTTTATTATTTTCGTTATGTGCCTTTGATAGAACTGTCACTCGGTGTGTTTGTGTGTTTTCTGCTTTTAGATGCAGTGAGGAAAGGAGGAACAGATTTGAGCACAAAATGTTACTGTTTGGGATTAGCATTTCTGATTAGGTTGGCTCTTTGTTCTTGGACAAGCACAGCCCTGGTAATGCTTCATGCTGCCCTGTGGTGCCCCTCCAGGCATCTCGCTGAGAGAGTGTGGACACAGATTTTGGATGCACCAGGTGTCTGTCTCTGTGTGCAAACCACTCACCATATTACACTTAACTACATCCTGAGGTGATTGTGAGGATTAATTAATGCTTAAATCCTTTGAAGATACCGGATGCTTTATAAATGCTAATTATTATATTCAGGTTTGCTACAGCTTAGGGATTAGATCTTAGTTAAGCAATAGGTAGGGAAGCTGTGAGATGTATGTGGCAAAGAAGAATTAAAAGTAATAAACAGTCACTGAGAGCCTAAACCTCCCTGCAGCCTGTTTGTGCAGTCCTAATAAATTGCCACTCTTCTAATTTGGTTTTGGAACCTAATTACTTCAACTTTGAATGTCAGAGGGAGTGTCTCCTCTATCCTGTTCCATAGGGGCTGCTGTTACATTTTGTTTTAACCCCATGCCATTTCCCAGGGAGTTCACAACTATGTGTAGCTGCTCTCAAAATGTGGTTTATTTTTTTCCTCCAAACTGTTCTGGAATTAAACATTTCCTGGGGTTTTTGCAAGGTTCAGGGCATTTGTATCACTGAAAGTATGGTCTGCTCCTTGTCTGGACACTGAAAACTGGACAGAACGTTGTTGTGTACTAAGTGATGGTTCTCTGAATAAGGTTTGTGACGGGTAACTATTCCATGAGAAAGCTGCTTTTTGTAGCTTGTGAAACAATCAGGTAGTTGAAACAACTCAGGCTGACTGGTAAGAATTTAAGTCCATGTCCACTGTCCACCTGTGTCTGTGTTTTTAAAATCCACATCAAAGCTTGGACAGCTCAGTTGGTTAAAACTTGGTTGTAATAACGCCAAGGTCATGGGTTCAATACCCTACGTGGGCCATTGACTGACTTAAGAGTTGGACTCGATGATCCTTGTGGGTCCCTTCCGACTCAGAATAGTCTGTGATTCTGTGATACAAAGTGGAGCTGTCTGCACATTTCTTAAAGATCTGTTCATAGCTGAGGCAGGGCAAAGTAGACAGAAAAGCAGACAGCAGAGTTTTTTCAGGCTGTTTTATTGTATTTATCTGCTGCTCCGCAGATGGGCCTCAAGCACCAGCTTCATATCACCACTATTCTTTATTGTGGTAAAGAATATGGAGAAAGAGGGGGTGAAAGAGGGATCAAAGTCACCAAATGAAATAAAAATCTTACAGAAACGAAGTGATCACTGGCACAGGTAATCCAGAGAGACCTTGGAGTTGGAGATATTCAAAACCCACGAGGACATGGCCCTGGGCAATCTGCTCTGGGTGTCAGTGCTTGAGCCAAGGGGATTGGACCAGGTGACCTCCTGAGGTCCCATCCAACCTCGGGCATTCCACGATTCTGTGAGATGGTGCAAATCAGAAAGGAGCTGATAGAAAGGCCTAAGGTATAGGCAGTCACAGAGAACAGCAGAGATGCTCAGCGTGATGAGAAGGCGTGTGATTCTGAATTTAAAACCCTTATGTCACAGTTAGTCTGTTTAACAAGTAACTCACACGCAGTGAATCATTAAGGGTTTGAGCATCAACANCCCCATCTGTTCTGCCTTGCACGTGTCGGTGCTGCTGCGAGTGCTGACAGCTGTGTCCATACGTGGAGCCACCTGCCACAGGGCAGATCCTGCCTCCTGGGCTCAAAGCTGAGCTCTCCCCTCCTTGTGGCAGGTGTAGGTGGTTAAATCTGGGTGCCTGTTGGCAACCCTGCCGGCAGTTCCCCTTTTATTATTTTAAATGTGTCAAAAGTATTTACTCTTAAGTCACCTCAGTTGCTCGAGGGTACAGCAAATGAAAGGGATTATCTATTCATCTATTCATCTTTTACACTGATATAATTTTAGTATTTTGATTAGTTTTATTATTTTCGTTATGTGCCTTTGATAGAACTGTCACTCGGTGTGTTTGTGTGTTTTCTGCTTTTAGATGCAGTGAGGAAAGGAGGAACAGATTTGAGCACAAAATGTTACTGTTTGGGATTAGCATTTCTGATTAGGTTGGCTCTTTGTTCTTGGACAAGCACAGCCCTGGTAATGCTTCATGCTGCCCTGTGGTGCCCCTCCAGGCATCTCGCTGAGAGAGTGTGGACACAGATTTTGGATGCACCAGGTGTCTGTCTCTGTGTGCAAACCACTCACCATATTACACTTAACTACATCCTGAGGTGATTGTGAGGATTAATTAATGCTTAAATCCTTTGAAGATACCGGATGCTTTATAAATGCTAATTATTATATTCAGGTTTGCTACAGCTTAGGGATTAGATCTTAGTTAAGCAATAGGTAGGGAAGCTGTGAGATGTATGTGGCAAAGAAGAATTAAAAGTAATAAACAGTCACTGAGAGCCTAAACCTCCCTGCAGCCTGTTTGTGCAGTCCTAATAAATTGCCACTCTTCTAATTTGGTTTTGGAACCTAATTACTTCAACTTTGAATGTCAGAGGGAGTGTCTCCTCTATCCTGTTCCATAGGGGCTGCTGTTACATTTTGTTTTAACCCCATGCCATTTCCCAGGGAGTTCACAACTATGTGTAGCTGCTCTCAAAATGTGGTTTATTTTTTTCCTCCAAACTGTTCTGGAATTAAACATTTCCTGGGGTTTTTGCAAGGTTCAGGGCATTTGTATCACTGAAAGTATGGTCTGCTCCTTGTCTGGACACTGAAAACTGGACAGAACGTTGTTGTGTACTAAGTGATGGTTCTCTGAATAAGGTTTGTGACGGGTAACTATTCCATGAGAAAGCTGCTTTTTGTAGCTTGTGAAACAATCAGGTAGTTGAAACAACTCAGGCTGACTGGTAAGAATTTAAGTCCATGTCCACTGTCCACCTGTGTCTGTGTTTTTAAAATCCACATCAAAGCTTGGACAGCTCAGTTGGTTAAAACTTGGTTGTAATAACGCCAAGGTCATGGGTTCAATACCCTACGTGGGCCATTGACTGACTTAAGAGTTGGACTCGATGATCCTTGTGGGTCCCTTCCGACTCAGAATAGTCTGTGATTCTGTGATACAAAGTGGAGCTGTCTGCACATTTCTTAAAGATCTGTTCATAGCTGAGGCAGGGCAAAGTAGACAGAAAAGCAGACAGCAGAGTTTTTTCAGGCTGTTTTATTGTATTTATCTGCTGCTCCGCAGATGGGCCTCAAGCACCAGCTTCATATCACCACTATTCTTTATTGTGGTAAAGAATATGGAGAAAGAGGGGGTGAAAGAGGGATCAAAGTCACCAAATGAAATAAAAATCTTACAGAAACGAAGTGATCACTGGCACAGGTAATCCAGAGAGACCTTGGAGTTGGAGATATTCAAAACCCACGAGGACATGGCCCTGGGCAATCTGCTCTGGGTGTCAGTGCTTGAGCCAAGGGGATTGGACCAGGTGACCTCCTGAGGTCCCATCCAACCTCGGGCATTCCACGATTCTGTGAGATGGTGCAAATCAGAAAGGAGCTGATAGAAAGGCCTAAGGTATAGGCAGTCACAGAGAACAGCAGAGATGCTCAGCGTGATGAGAAGGCGTGTGATTCTGAATTTAAAACCCTTATGTCACAGTTAGTCTGTTTAACAAGTAACTCACACGCAGTGAATCATTAAGGGTTTGAGCATCAACATCTGTATAAAATGAGGATAGGATTTGTCACCGTGTTGTTGACCCGGGGCAGTACGAAGCCAGTTCCTGCCTTTGCGTGGACAGACGGGTGCAGCATCTCCAAGCTGGCAGCAGCTACAAAGCAACAGGCTGGCGCTGCTGCTTGCAGCCAGTCAGGAGTGTAAATTCTCAAAGCCTGCCCGTCCTTTTCCTTAGAGAGTTTTTATTTCCCCTCTGATCTTTTCTCTTTGTTCACACTAATTACGGCCCATTAACTTCGGGGGAAAGCACCAAACCAAACGCAGCGCACGGGGCGGTCCCAGGGAGTGCGATGGGAGGGATGCAATACCTCCTGCTGCTTCAGCCTTCCCCTTGGCCAGCGCGGGCAGGGGCGGAGCGGCGGCTCCTCCCCGGGGGCGGAGGGAAGCAGGGAGGGAGGGAAGGAGGGAGGGAAGTGTTCACTGCCGCCGCCTCCTCCTCCTCCCGCCGCGGGGAGTCGGTGCCGGGCGGCTGTGGCGGCACCTCCCGTCCTGTCCCGTCCCGTCCCGTCCCGCCCGGTCCCGGCGATGTCCGGCGGGGGCAGCCGGCGCCGGGCCGGCCCCTCCTGGCACAGCACTTTCTCTCGCTTCTTCTCCAGGAGCCCACCCTGCGAGGGCGCGCACAGGTACGCAGCGCTGCCGCCCTGCCCTGGCTGTCCCCGCTGTCCCCGCCGCGGGGTGGGCAGCGCGGGGTGGGTGGGTGGGCGAGGCGCGGGGAGAAGCAGCGTGTGTTGGCCGCGGGGCGGTCCCGGGGGCGGCTCCTGCGACAGCGGGGGCATCCCGGGGTGTGGGGACCGGGATGGGGTGTCGGGCTGGCAGCGGACACCGCTGTGTGAGGATTTTCCGTGTCTGCAGCAGCGCTGCGGTGCCAGGCAGGGATCCTGCGGGTCCGCGGGGCTCTCCCTGCCAGGTGTGCCCAGAACAGTCCCCTGGGCTACAGCCCCTGCCCTGACGGGTCTGAGTTTTATTTTGGTTTGGTTTGTTTGTTTTTTTCCTCTTCAGTTTTTGCGCTGAAAAGTTTCCTTTAGGACCGGTGTAAATCAGGCGTGAACGCAGCGTAAACACCACCGGGGTGTTTCACGTCTCGATGCAAAATGTGTGGTTTATGGAAGCGTTGTTATTAATAATTGGTTTAGTGCAGGGAGACTTTACAGGATGAAAAGGTTTGGAAACTTCTTGTGTGTTTGTTCCTCTTCCTTTTTTTCTTTTTTTTTTTTTTGATGGCCGATTTCTGTGTGTAAGAAGCACAGATAGTTCCCTTCAGTTTCTCAGGCAGCCTTATTATTGGTCCTACTTAATAAGGGTATTTTTGTGATGAAAAGGTGCTAGCTGGCTAGGCCTTATTTCCTTGGGTGTAGTGTTTATTTTTTGCTTTTAACATGTTGGTTTAAATCTTTGAGTCATCCGTGGTACTGTATAGATTGTGTTCACGCTGACAGCCCAGTAAATACAGTTTAATCAGGCAGATAGTGGCTATCACAGTAGTTCTTTCAGTGCCCAGCTTTAGGATCCTGCATTCCATAGTCTCAGCAATCACGGGAAACAGCAGAGCCTATTGCTGTCTTACTCTGACCATCCTAAGCAGTCCTGTGAGGATTTTTAACTTCGGGGGTTTTGTTTCACTGTGAGCAATTGGCATGCACTACACCACCAAGGATCCACGGGTCTTTCGTGAGCATGAAACACTGCTTTTTATTTCCTGGGAAAAAAAGGAAAGCCGAGAGCAAGGCTGCTGCACCAAGGGCATCTCTGCAGGGGCTGGGATGGATAGCGTGGCTGTTGTGTCTGATTAAGATACGGAACAGGGAGAAGGGTTGGATCTGGCTGGGGACCTGAAGAGGCAATAGGAGAGGTGTCATGGCATGACTCCTTGCCAGCTCCCTACAGCTGTGGTTTGGAATAAACAAAAAAGCCCAGCGGTCCCCTCGGCGAGGAAGGGAGCGATGCTGGCTCCGTGGTTTGTGCGCCGAACAGCCCATCTGCTGGCAGCACTCCTGGCAGACCTGCTCCACTCAACTTGGGGCTCTTCATCTCGGTCACAGTTTCATTTCCTGCCCAAGAGCCTTTCCTTTACTGGGAAGCTGGGATAGTCCTGGCAGATCCGAAAGGGCCGCTTGGCCTCGCTCTCGGACTCCTCCCGAGGTGGTACCCGGGATTCCTTCCCGGACCAGCAGCGAGCAAACCCCTCCGATCCGAGCAGTCCACTTTGGTGTATGAGGGAGCTCTTTTCCTGTCGTGCCGGGTTGCAGCGTGGCACGTTCGTCAGGAATGCTGACGCTCCCGTATTTGGTTTCCACTGGCAGCCTTCTTCCCAGATTAGCGTAATTGCATCCATTAAGCAGCGCTGGCTCGGGATGATGCCGCAGGTTGGCTCGGCGTGTTTATTCAGCGAGCTCGGTGGGGTAGAAAAGGGCTCTCCGAACAAAGCGTGTGTGCGGGGAGGGAGGGGAGCCCGGGCTGCTTTGCATGTTTATTGTGGAGGTGTGGAGTGCGTGGGCGAGTTGGGGAATGCAGCTTTTGTGAGGTGTTGCGAGAAATGTGTGCGCACCGGGATACTTTCCCGTGCAGATTGCCGGTGGGATAGATGCTGGAACCAGACCAGGCATGAAACTTTTGCGTGGAGGTGTTTTACCTGCTGATGGGTTCCACAAAACACCTGGGTGAGGGAGAGAGCAGTGTAATACACACTGACCTCTGGAGGGATCACAGAATCCCAGACTGTTCTGAGTTGGAAGGGACCCCCAAGGATCATCGAGTCCAACTCTTCAGTCAATGACCCACACAGGGGATTGAACCCATGACCTTGGCATTATTACAACCAAGTTTTAACCAACTGATGCATCACGCTTGATGCCTGTGCAGAACAGGATGGTTTCCTGATTTGAAAACATGCAGAAATGAGCCTCTGTGTGCCCCAAAGTCATTTCCCATCTGCTCCTGCAAGTCAGACAGCGATGGATGGATGGATGGATGGATGGATGGATGGATGGATGGATGGATGGATGGATGGATGGATGGATGAAAGCTCCCTGCTTTCCTTCTCCCAGCTGTGTAGCTGCCCCTCAGTGGGGTGTGGAGCTCTTGCCCTCTTCTTGCTCCAAACACTGTGTAGATTTAGCTGTAAAAAAACAAAAGCCAAAAGCCAAACCTACTGTGGCCCTGGTTTGAAATAGGAGGAAGGGGATGGGGGGAGTGACACAGTTTGTTAATCAGTGTCTCAAACTCTTATAACGAAGAGCTTATGTTAATAACCTGGCCTTACAGCAGTTTGTAGCTCTGATGAACATGAGCCTCGCTGGAGGCTGGCTTGCTGGTGGAAAAAATAAGCCGTGCAGATGAGCTGCAAGTTTCGTGGCAGCAAAAAGCACAGCACATGCTTTAAGAGCTTACTTGGGTTTTTACATAAAATGTGGCCCAATGGAAGGTGTCTCCCCCCGAGTGCTTGCCTGCCTAAGTGTGTTCTTCAGATCTGGGGCAGCTTTGAGCCACTGCTCCAGTGCTTTCCATCCCATTCTTTATCATTAACTTCATCAAAGGCAGTCATTATGCTCTACTCGACTGTTTGTGATTTTCGATAATACACCATTAGTTATTAGTTATCCCAGTGTTTGTCTTGGAGCAGTCTAAGTCCCCAGGGTGAAAAAACTCCAGTTGCATTTTCACTGTCCTAGTAGGAGCCTGATTTTCTTTATTTTTTTTAATACATGTATCTTTAGTCCATCTGGATGAAGACACAGCTTTTACAGTGCAAGACAACCCGCTGCAGATTCTTTCAGAAATACGCAGCTTTTGTGCCTGAGCAATTGTCCTTTTGCCAATAAATGTGACCCCTCAGGTCACGTTAGAAGCTGCCAGGGAGGTGTAACACTTTTCACTGAGCTGCCATCAAATGTCCTTTAAACTACTGGTGTATTTTATAAGTTATCCCATCTGGTGTTTAGCAGGTTCATTTCAGATTTATCTTTTCCCCCCAAGTGCTGTTGGTTGGTCACGTAACTAGCACGGCCTTTGGTTTATCAGGGTATTTCTTCTGCCTCGCTGGAGTGTTCAGGGACATCAAATAGGGAAGAGCAACCTTTCATCTGGTTTGAGAGGGGGTTTGGAGGGTTGGTTTGTTTGTTGGGATTTTTTTTCAGGCTGAGATTGTTGTTCCATTCATCCATTAGTTTCTAACTAAGAGCTTTCAGAGATGAAGAACTTTGTTTATTCTGCCTGAGGAGAGATTAGAGAGCCTTTTTCTTCCTTTGGGACTGCCAGTCATTGTTCCTGTTTACAAAGAACATGTATTTTTGTAGTTGTAAAAACTGCATTTGAGAGACTGCTGGAAATTGATTGAAAAAGGAGTATTAAATTTCAAACTTAATTCTTCTGAAATTAGTACCTCCTGGCTGGTTTTGATTCAGACACCATTGGCATCTTTGAAGAACTCCATTATCTGCTGGAAAAATCAGTCTCTGCTTTCTAATAAAAAACCTTTTTCTTTCAAAAGCCAGAGCAGGATTCTTTGTGGTGTTGTTAAATTTAATTTATTTATGATTGTATATGAGGGATGATGATTTGTGGAACCAGCAAGGGGAATACTCCAACCATCCAGAATTCAAATTAGACTTGTCTAAGTAAGGTGCATTATGAAAATTTTCTGTTTGTTTGTTAATTTGGGGATTTTGTGTGGGTGTGTTTGTTTCTTTTTACTTCTTACATTTTTGTCCATTATGACTTTTATTGCAGGATAATTCAAAACAGTATGAAAAGCCCTAATTCAGCAAGGGTGCCAGTTACCTGTAATTACACAGGTAAATAGTTCTGTGCACTGTAGTGGGGCTGCTTGTTTGATTAGGAGGAGGCACATCCCTGGATGTCTCTGGGACTGAGCCCAGGAGGGGCGAGCCCAGCAGCTGCCCATGTGTGTGACACACATTTCCTGAAGGAAATGTTCCTGGAGTTTTAATTACAATAGAAACGCTCCTTGCAAGAAACAAAGCAACGTTTTTTCCACTATTTTAAATGTTAACAGCGTCCTCTCCTTTCCAGTTATTGGTGCAAGTGCCAGACTTAATGCAGAAATATTTCCCAAACGGCTCCAAGTCTGTGGTTTTAAGGAACAGTTTTGCAAAGATGAAAAGTCCTCAGTCTTCTCCTCTATTTCACAAAAGGCTCACGGGTGGGAAAAATTCAGATTCAGAAACATGTTGCTGTGGGGATTGTATTCCTAATTATTGTGACTTCTTAAAAGGATGGAAACCCCATTGCTGCTCTCAGTTTCTGAGGGGCTTTGGGGTTTCATGTGGTTCAGTTAATATAAACTAATACAATACCATTATCCTTGCAGACAGTAGCACAGCACTGTGTGGCTTAGGCTGATAGGAATACCTTGATTCTTCTGGTATGCTAATTTTAATTTCTACTGTAAGTTTTATATTTTCTACATGACTTTAGAGTGTCAATTTGATGACTTAAGGCCAGAAATGTCTGTCTCCTTGGTCATTTCACTTCTCACCTCAGTTTTGAGACATGAAATAAGTCTCAGTATAACTCTAATTGTGTTGTGTTAATGTTATTTCATGACTTGCCCTATTCTGAAATCGAGTCTTCTTCCTTTGAAAGTTCCACTGGTTTTTAAGTTGTTAAAATACTGTAGTGAAGGCAGTGTATGTGCTTAAGCAGTTTGGAGGTCCTGGGGCCTGAGTGTGTGAGCTCTGTGGATCTGCACCAATGGACAGGGTTGTGTTGGGAAGAAGTGTGGGGAGAAATATTTCTTGGGAATTGCTGTGACAGCATGACTTTGTTTTAACCATCAGTCACAGGCTGCAAATTTGGCCATAAAATTTATTTTGCTTGAATGGAAAATAAATGCTTTCAGAACAAAAGAGGGAGCTTTGGTGATGACTGCAAAGGGTCTGTAGGATGCTTCGTGCTGTGTGTTTTGTGAGTAAAGATGGGAGTTCTGGAGAGTATTTCCTTGTGTTGAGAGGGTGGCCCTGTGTGCCTCCACCAAGAGTTTTCTCCTCCAGCCTGACTGGGACAGCTCACTGCATTTTCCTGGTGACCCCAGTCTCCCTTGCCTGTTTTTTCCCAGGTGCTTTTTCTTAGTGACATCTTTTTGGAATTCTGTTGTGCTCTGTTTATCAGGACAGCAGTTGCTGCTGCTTTAAAGCTTTCCTGGATTATTTTTTTTAATGTCTCCTATTTTCATGCCATTTTCTAAGTACCACTGTTGATCCCCAACCCTGCCAACATGCCATTTGCTGACAGTTCTATTCTCTGTTATTTTAACCTCTTACATTTTAGCCTTAATAAATAATGTGTAAATCTGTTTATTATGCCAGGTTTGTGTGTTAGTGACCAGCAACATATTTATTTCATAAGAATATTGTTAATTTTCTCTAACCAATCAGACTGGCAGACAGGGAGCAGATTCCACATGAGTGTTGGTTACTATGGGTGACAGATGCCAGAAGGAAAACCTTGATGTAATCTGGTATAATCGTACTGCCCAATAGTGGGGTAAGCTCTTCTCACAAACATTTGTATTTCTTTTCTCCAGCCTTTGTAGGGCTCTTCACTTCCCTCACATGCAGAACAGATTAAGTTATTTAGCAATTGTGGCCCATCATCCTTCATTTCACTTGGGTCTGGCCTTTAAACTCACAGGTTTGGTGTAAACACATGGTTTCATTCGTGTGATTTTTAATGTAATTTTTCATTGTGGAACGTGGCTTGCATGATTTTATAGCTTCTTCATTTTTCATGATGTTTTTAGTTGCTCATTTTAGCCTTCATTTAGTACTGACAGACTTCTGTAGCTCCCATAAACCATGTGGCACAGAATGCAGAGGATGAGGCTGACCCAGCTTTGTAACAGCATGTAAATAAGTGGCATAAACAGGTCTGAGAGGAAAAACTGTTTCAGTTAAAACAATCTAAATTGCCTGATGCTGTCTGTAATCAAACCAGTTTCGAAGTATAATTGAATATAATACATTTTGTGCTATTTCAACACTTAAATTAAGGATGGGACTGTAACATTTATTTTGCCTGAGTTCCTGCCTTCTCTTCCTCCTGGTTCCGTTTTCTCCTTCTTTACCTTTCTCTGCTTTCTATTTCTTTTCTTCTACTTCCCTTACTTGTTTTAAATGAAATTGCAGCTTTGCTTTCCTTTGACCCTCTAATTTCAAACCAGTATGAAAAGCCTATTATGAAAACAAACATGTTTTTATAATTTCCATTTGTCTTTACTCTTCTCCTCTGTGTGTGTGGCCTAAGCTCAGGCACAGAACAGGAGCCAGAAACTTCCCATTCAGATTTCTGTGCAAAGATTCCCTCTGTCTTTAGGACAAGCCCCAAAGCTTTGCCAGGGACCAGAGACAGGCTCTGTCACTGCTGCTGCCGTGGGGTGTCCCAGGAATTATCCCAGCCTTGGGAATCTTGCTGAGGAGCTCACTGAAGGTTTTCATCTTGAATCTTTTCAGGAAGGACAACATTCAGGTTTTGTGGGGAAGAGGAGCAGAGGAAAGAGGGTTTAATTAATTTAATTTGTTGTTTTTTAAGTTAAAATGCTAACTTTTTTATTTTCTGTTAAACACTGATGTGGTTTTACTGTAACTTGAAGCACAAGGCAGTTTTTTGGCATCCCTTGGTTTCCTCACATCTTGTTGCCACTGAGCTTCACAGTAAGATTTTCCTTGTTAGTAATTTAGCAAATGGTTGCTGTAAATTTGCTCATGTTGCTCAACATACATCCCAGAAGTTTGACTCTTAAAAACTTGCCTTGCCTTTGTAATGAAGTTCTGGTGGTTCTCCTGCCTGCCCAAGTGTGGCCTTGGTGTCCAGGGCAGGGTGTTCCTCTTCAAATCTACTGCCTTTAGTAGGGTTAAAGGGGAAGGATGGAACAATTCCCCAAGGCTCCTGGTTGACCTGGGAATTAATACACATGGTATTGATCCTCACATCACTGGAAGTTGGGAATTGTGTTGGGTTTGGGGATTACACCTTCCCAAACTGCTGAAATACCATCCTTAGACACTTAGATTTCATGCTGATGCTCCTATTAAAATATTTCCAAGTGTTATAGCAGTGGGCTAACACTCAACATAAAGAGGAATATAAAATATCAGAGAAAATAAATTATTTTCTGCTTGGTCTGTTTGAAGAAAATAAAAAGGATGTACTTTTGAATCAATGTCTTCAGAGATGATTTCAGAGAGGACAAAGCTGTAGCACATGAAGTTTGCAGGTGACCAGAATAAAAAGCATGGAAATCACAAACAAAGTTGCCATGGTGGAGAAAATACAGTTGTCTGGTGTATAAATAACAAAAACGTGTTCTGTGGATGGACTTTGGCTACCAGAGCACTGAGGCCAGTTCTGGTGTCCGTGATCTGTCAGGAAAAAAATGCTGACAAACTAAAAAGGGCTCTGGAAAAGAGCTCCAGAGTAATTTGATGTCTGGAAAACCTCCCTCAGAGAATAAAATGAAGCTGCTCAGTAGCATTTAGTTGTCTAAGAGAAAGTTTTGAAGTGACAGAGAGTTTGAGGGGTGACTCTGCTTCAAGGAGTAACTGGAAGGGAAGTCAGAGTTAAGTGCTTTGTGTTGTAGTGGGCCTGTGACTTGAGGAGGTTATTCAAACCCAAGACCTTTATAATCTGTCCCCCACAGGTGTTGATTGATCCCATAGTTGAGAGAAGAGGCTTGACAAATCACAATAAAAGTAGTGAATTAACTAGTAGTTTACATGGAAAAGTCTTATTTACAACTGTGCTAAATTTTTCCTTTTTTGTTGGTTTTTTTTTTTTAACCAAAGCTCATGTATTTTTGTCACATGTTAAAGGTTTAACACTGGTCTCCCTTGGTGAAATTTCATAATCTAGACTATGCTGGAGGCCAACTTCAGTAATTACAGAGGTCTGTATGGCAAGTAGGTTAACTGGTATATGTATAAAATATTACTTAAAAGCTCTGAATTTTTAGCAGTCATCCTTTTAATTACCCCTTGGAAGCTGGGACAGAGAAGAAACCAACACTAGCCAACTACATGGCCCTTTGCAGTTGTATAATAAAAGTTTCATAACCACTTCTGGGCTGTGGATGTGGTTTGAGAATCCCTCTAATGTGCTGAAACTTCGTGGAGGTCTTGCACATGCATATTTGATAGTATTATTAGACTTGTGGGTTTCCACTCATTCCATTCTTCAGGAAGGCTCTTGCACAGATGGATTTTAAAGTAATGGGTGATGAGATCCTGGTTAGCAATCTCTCTGTTTCTCCATTGAAATATCCCTCTGGAAGGTCAGCAGTGAATGTGTAACTGTTGGCACTGAGGAAACTGGACAGAAATCATGGCATCAAACCCAAGTGAGGAGTGTTAGTTTGTTCAGAGGTCAGGAGCTGGCGTGATAGCCCAGAGTGCTGGAATAAAGAAAATAGCAAGAAAGCAAACCTAAGAAGGGCATTACCCCAAGTGAGGACTCCAGTGGAGAGTGAATTATATCAGCAATCCAAAAAATACCATCTTCAGGAAAACTGTTCAGAAAATATTGGGGAGAAGGTGTCACAAGTGAGGTCATGAAGCCTGGACAGACAGCTGTACCTGCAGGTCAGGCTTAGTTTGTTGGCATTATGTCTCTAAAGCCACCCTGGAGCATTCTTGTCATTGCTCACTCTCCTAACCATCACCAGTCATCACATTAAATGGTTTCTGGTTAATCTGAAGAGAAGAACAGTTAAAAACAAACAGTGCCACCCATCCAGGTGCCGTGGCAAAGAGGGTTAGGCTGCTCTAGGTAGACTGCTCGTCTAGTTAGGCTAGTTAGGCTGCTCATCTGCCCCTGAAGAGAGAGGAGGAGGGATGGTCCAGAGAAGAGCAACGAGGCTGGAGAAGGGAGTGGAGCACAAGTGCTGTGGGGAGAGGCTGAGGGAGCTGGGGGTGTTTGTGCTGGAGAAGAGGAGGCTGAGAGGTGACCTCAGCACTGTCTGGAACTGCCTGAAGGGAAGTTGTGGCCAGGTGGGGGTTGGTCTCTTCTCCCAGGCACTCAGCAATAGGACAAGGGGGCACGGGGGGCTCAAGCTCTGCCAGGGGAAATTGAAGTTGGAGATGGGAAAAAACTTCTTTGCAGAGAGAGTGCTCGGGGATTGGAATGGGCTGCCCAGAGAGGGGGTGGATTCCCCATCCCTGGAGGTTTTTCAAGTGAGCTTGGCCGTGGCACTGAGTGCCATGATCTGGTGACGGGACTGGAGTTGGCCCAAGGGTTGGACTTGATGATCTGGGAGGTCTTTTCCAACCCAATCCATTCTATGACTCTGTGGCAAAAGGCTGGAGCACTCCCCTCTGTGGGAACAGCTGCACTGCATGAGAAGTGAATGGTGGAGCTGCTGCCTTGGAAGAGACTTCCCTGCAAAGCTGTGGGAGAAGTAGGGAGGGTCAGCACTCAAAAGTGCTGCCTGAGTTGGGCTCTGACCAACTGACCCTGTTCCTTGAGGGAGTGCCCATTCACTTCCCCCCTTCTCCAACACAACAGGCTGCCTGTACTTTCAGTGCCCATTCATTTCCCCCTTTTTCCAACACAACAGGCTGCCTGTACCTTCTGCTCCTAAAAGAACCTAAAATGTCACATTAGTTCCTTTCTGTTTGGAGAATTCTGTGTCTGCTCACCCTCATCAGACCCCGTGTGTTTGTGCTTTATTACACTGACATGTTTCCTGTAGGTTATTTTTTTGTCTTACACAACACATTCACAGTCTGCTGCGTGCATAGCATGGGTGGGGTAGATTAATAAAGGAAGAAGGGGATGGGCTTTTAATTTGCAAGTTCTGAGGGATTGTTACGAAAGAGGAGGATGGAGGAAACAGACTCCTCGCACCATACGGAGATGCTGTGAGAGCCTTTTGAAGATGTGATTGTTTGTAATTGTCCTGTTCTGTTTTTAGAGGCAGTTGGAAAAGATCTTGCAAACTGTTTGTTAAAATCTGCTCCATTAAATTGTAGATTTTTTTCTTGACTGTAATCCCTCATGTAATCCCTTTGTAAGCAACAATGCAGAACTTGAACATCCTCCCTCATAAGAATCTCTAACCTCTCCTTCCAAAGTGTAATGATTAAAAACTTGGCCCACAGACCTGCTTCTGATTCAGACACCACCTGTCCAAGTATTACAGAAAGGTCAGAACAGATTTTTGGCAGCAGAGGAACAAAAAGCAACACAAAATGACACAAAGCAAGGTTTGTTCAGAACACACAGAACAGTGTCTTTTGTAACTTAAATTTAATCTTGATTATTTAAAGAAGAGGAGTGATGCTAATCAGGTTAGGCATGCAGGCAAGACAGTAGAAAGAGCAACAAGACAGCTGAGGAGAAGAAATCCCTCTAACCTCCCTCTAAACCTTCACTTGAGATTAGCCCATCCACAGTGGATGCACTAATATGTAAGAGAAAAGGGAATGTGTGGCAGAAATAGCCCCAGCAGGTCAGTAGATCACATACCTGAGGAGGAGGTGAGGGCTTGAATTGTAATCTTAATTGTGACAGTGTCTTTATTACTCTGAATGTTATTTAAGGGTCCCGTGTCTTTTTTTCGCTTTTACTCTGTGAAAAGAGAGTAATACCTGTCTAAATATGGAAACAAGTGGTTGTGACAATTTGTAAATGGCTGCCTGTCAATGGCACTCAGCAATAGGACAAGGGGGCACGGGCTCAAGCTCTGCCAGGGGAAATTCAAGTTGGAGATGAGAAAAAACTTCTTTGCAGAGAGAGTGCTCAGGCATTGGAATGGGCTGCCCAGAGAGGGGGTGGATTCCCCATCCCTGGAGGTTTTTCAGCTGAGCTTGGCTGTGGCACTGAGTGCCATGATCTGGTGAAGGGACTGGAGTTGGCCCAAGGGTTGGACTTGATGATCTCAGAGGTCTTTTCCAACCCAATCCATTCTATGATTCTATGATTTAAGAAGTCCATGGAAGCAAGTTGGGGTTGCAGAGATGGTTTCTGTCTTCCTGGGGTCATGCTTTGCTCTTTGACTTCTTGAAAGTACAAAATAGATTCAAAACTTGGGTTAACAGAGACCTGTTGCTGGGTATGTCATGTAACAGCAGTAGTTTATGAAGCTTGGAGTTGAAGACTCCATATTCCTGAAAAGCCCTCTGAGAGGTTGGTTAACTCTCTGGGTGGTGAAGCACAAGCCTAAGCTTAGATGTGCTGAACTGGAGATGAGGTTCTTGGTACCTGCCATGGCAAAGCATTTCAAAAAGGCTGGAAAAGCTTAAGGATGAAACTCTGTGGAGCCAAACTCTAAAAATAGAGATGCAGTCCAATTGGGGGCTGGGGTGGAATTCCTAGTGCACAGTGAGCTGTGTATGCTGTCAGTCTGTTGTTTTCAGTTCTTACCCAAGGCATAAGAATTCTATAGTGTGATATCACAGAGCTACCAAGTCAGTGTTTGTAACAATATTTAATTGCAGAGACTGTTTTGTAGAAAAACCCCAACCAAACAAAAACCAACCCCTCAGAATACAGTCTCTGGAAGTGTAACATCTAGCTAGTATTGATAGGGTAGCATGGATATATAATAAAAATAAATTAAAGAATGGACATTTTTTAGCATAAATACTATAGGTATTATATATTTCCCAAGAATTGCTTTTAATTGTGAATGCCATAGCTTAATAACTCAGTCCACTCATCTCTGAATATAGAATTGTATCTCAGACTTGAGTTGGAAGGGAAATTAAAGATCATCTGGTTCCAACCCCCTGCCATGGGCAGGGACACTTCCCACCAGCCCAGGTTGCTCAGAGCCCCATCCAGCCTGGCCTTGAACACTTCCAGGGATGGGACTTCCACAACTTCCCTGGGCAACCTGTGCCAGGACCTCACCATCCTCTTCCTAGTATCCAATCCAAACTTAATCAATCTATTTGAGTTTAAAACTGTTCCTCCTTGTCCTGCCACTACATACTCTTGTAAAAAGTTTCTCTTCATCCTTCCTGTAGTCTCTCTTCAGGTCCTGAAGGGCCACAATTGGGTCATCCCAAAGCCTTCTCTTCTCCAGGCTTTTCCTGGCTCTCTCAGCCTTTCCTCATAGCAGAGGTGCTCCAGCCCTCTGATCATCCTGGTACCTCCTCTGGATTTGCTCCAGCAGGTCCAAAGTCCTTCCTGTGCTGGAGACCCCAGAGGTGGATGCAGCACTCCAGGTGGGGTCTCAGGAGAGTGGAGCAGAGGGGCAGAATGCCCTCCCTCCCTGTGCTGCCCATGATCCTTTTGAGGCAGCCCAGGACATGGCTGGCTCTCTGGGCTGCCAGTGCCATTGCTGGGTCCTGTCCAGCCTCTCATCCACCAGCACCCTCCAGTCCTTCTCAGCAGTGCTCTTGTCACTCCATCACAGAAGGTCACTAAGATGGTCAGTCAGGACTTTCCCTTGGTGAAGCCTTGCTGGCTGAATCACCTCCCTGCCCTCCATGTGCCTTAGCACAGCTCCCAGGAGGATCTGCTCCATCATCTTCCCAGGCACAGAGGTGAGGCTGACAGGTCAGTAGTTCCCATGCTCCTCTTCCGTCCTTTTTAAAGATGGGTACAATGTTTCCCTTTTTCCAGTCACCTGGGACTCCACCTGCCTGCCATGACTCTCCAAGTGTCCTGGAGAGTGGCTGGGCAGCTCCATCAGCCAATTCCCTCAGGACTCTGGGATGCTTCTTATGTACTTGTATCCATTCAGGTTCCTCAGGTGGTCATGAACCTGATCTTTATTTGGTTGGAGGATTTTGCTCCCCCAGTTCCATCCTGCTGTCCCTTCACTGGAGAGGTGTGGGATGAGAAGGGGGAGAGCCATAGAAATTGTAGGGCTTGTTGGAGTGGGAGGTGATAAGTTGTGTCATGTGATCCAAATAACCTGTAGCCAGCCAGCCTGTTCTCCTGTCTGGGTTTTTCCTCATGGAATTCTACCCCAAACCATGGCCCTACTGAGAGGCCTTCTCAGCTCAGGGAACGATGAAAAGAGATGGCTGAGGCTGAGGAGGAAGGAGTGGAAATTTCTCAAGCTGGTTGTGCTGACAAAGTCAGCATGTTGAGGAAGTACAGCCTAAAGCAAAAGCTTAAGGAATGTGGCAACACTAGAATACAAGCCATGAAAGGGTGTGGGGAATTGCTTCCAGGTTTAGGGTCATTTTATGTTGGAAAATAAGGTTTCGATACTTCTCTTTTTACTTGTTGATTTTAAGATGCTTATCTGCTGAATTGCATTCCTTCAGTTTTGGTATGTATGCTATGGAATTTCATGGCAATCTGTGCAGCCTGGCTAGAATAAAGTCATAAATACAGAGATGTATTTCAAATATAAACAAGAAGTAGGAAAACTAAATAAGTTCTGGGTAAAAAATAAGCATGATATAAAGGGAAGAATATGAGCAAAACAAAGTGATGGAAGAATGGCACACTGGTCATCTGTGCTGGCAATACATGCCAAAAACAAGGGGCTCATCTGTGGTCTGCAGACTAGTTCCATAAAAAGGGATATCCTGAAGTCAGGAAGAATGTCTGCTGGAGATCAACCTCATTATTCTGCTCTTAAATACAGGGAATTGCTGTTCATGCCAAGTGTAGCAGCATCAGGAAAACTAGGCAGATATCAGAAGGAGGGCTTAGTTTTTTGATTATTTTTTTTTCTTGCTGTGGGAGGAGGTTGTTGATTTTTTTATTTATTTTTTAAAGCAAACCAAAAAAAATCTAAGAGCAAGAAAATAGATTATGTGCAGAGAAACACTTTTATTAGTGTGCCACATTGCCCAGAGTGATTGTGACATCTCCTTCATGAAACACATGAGCAGCAGCAGAAATTAACAGGTTAGGATATTAATTCATCTGCTCCATCTTGCAGGGCAGCAGAGAACAGCCCAGACTTTCTGTCTGATGCTCTCCCTGCAAAAGCATCTTTGTGTTTATGGATGTATCATGGAAGGTTACCTAAGGGGGTGTGAAAGTACATGGTTTTCAACTTGAAGAGGATCTGTAAAAGAGGGAAAGAAGCTTTTTTTTTTTTTGGATGTATCTGGAAAGATGTGAAAGATCTTGAAAAACTTAAGTGCAGGAGAGTTCTCATTTTTATTTAGGGAATCCTCCTGCCTCTGAGCAGCTGAGAAGGAAACTAATACTTAGTCAGACAGGCTTTTGTATTTTGTGTGTATATCAATGTATGTTGAATGCAATGCCTAATCCACAATGGGATGAAACCCTTTCTTTTTGAAAGCCTTACTGAGGTACACTTACCTGTGGTTTACAGTTAGTAGCAGCTGGAGTGCCAGTGCTTCTGGATTATTTCTCCAGATCCTGGCAGAATTTCACCAAAATGCAAATAGTTTGGTTTGTGTTTATTTAAACCTCTCTCAGTTCATCTCTTCATACAAGTTCAGAAATAAGGGCTTGTGCATTTGTCAAGCAGAGTTAAATTTCTGAGATTGATGAAGGAATGTTTTTGAAGTGATTTTGTATTAATTGGAATACTTTCTCCCATGCTATGTTGGTACAAAGTTATTTTTCTTCATGTTATGGTGCACAGTGCAGGACCTGATGTCTGTCATTAATGTAATCTAATGTTTTCCTTGATACATTTTTGCTTCTAAATTGCATGTAGCGTAAAGGTTTAGATTAAAATGTTCTCTGCTGGGTTGTGTTTGTGGATTGTTTCAAGAATTGGGGTTGATGACAAGGGAGATCACACACATACAGCCTATTCTGAGTTGGAAGGACCCCCAAGGATCATCAAGTCCAACTCTTCAGTCAATGGCCCACACAGGGATTGAACCCATGACCTTGGTGTTATTACAACCAAGTTTTAACCAGCTGAGCTCATCTCAGGGTCTAGATGGTTCTCTTCCTTCCAGAAATGGGCTCTGAGGAAAATTCTGGCCAAGATGAATTGGCAACAAGGACATGACTTTGGATTTCTGACTTTCAAAATGGAAATCCTTGGTAAAAGACAACATGCCTGTTGTGCCTTTTCTAAAATTCCTCCTGCATTTGTCTGCAAAGCCCCATTGGGCATGTTGAGTGTTCAGTGATTGGTGATGGTTCCATCTGCCTTGGGGACATTCCACTTGTCACCATCCTGTCACCAGGTAGTCCTGTGGCAATGAATCCTGCTGTGCCAGGTGACTGATCAACTGCAGCATTGTTTTCCCAGCAGAAAATAAAACATGTGCTTGGAAATGTTGTTCTCTTTGCAGCTGGAAGAGCCAAAGTGCTCTGTGCCATTTCGCAATGCTTGAGTCTGAAAACTGGGTGTGAAGTGAAACAGACACTTTGTTTCTGTCTTCAGATCTTTGGGGCATGGCTTTTTGAGTTATAAAATGTGCAGAGTATGTGCTACAGTGTGGAAAATACATTCTTCGGTCCCTTTAACACTGTTTTGTGTTTAAGTTGGATGATACTGTGTTGGCTCTTGGGTGGACATGAATAATGCAAGTACTCAGTGTTACGAAATGTTTTTGTTTTTCAGTTCTGAAAACAAAGGGAGTGAAGCCATAAATTTAAAGAGCAACCAAAAGGAAAGCACAACTCTGCCAGCACTTTTGAAGGTATGATTTTTATTGATTAATATTTATCTGAGGTGAAACCTGCCACCTCTGCTTCTGACTCCTCGTTAGAGTTCTGCTGTTGGGTGTGTTCCTGCACTGCCATGTGGCACCTGATTTCCATGTTCTGGGTTAGGTCCATGATGCCAGGGTTCTAATGTCTGTGCAGAAGACAGAAAAACTGCTTGTGCTTCACATTTTTAAAGTAAAACTCACATATTTACTTACATGAACGAGCTGGGACATCAGTGCTAATTCCACATGCAGTTAACCAGCAAAGAAGAAAGCCAGGATTTTTATCAAACAGTGCTTTCAGGCATTCCTCTAAAGCACCATTTCTATATCATTTATGAATATCTAACCAGCAAGCCCTGGCTTGCCTGGAGCTGTGCTGGTTGCCAACCAAAGCACTGAGAGATCTCTCTGCTGAAATTCATCTGTAGTTGGCTGTTCTTCCCCAGTTCCCTGCGTTAATCTGTGTGTCCTGTCCTGTCAGCATTGTCCTGCAAGCAAAGGACATCCCTCACTCTGAGCAGGGTTTCCCCTGGGGCATTGGCACAGCTGGAAAGTTGTTTAGATTTAGTCCAGTATCATCAATAATTATTTACAGCACAGGTGCTGGTGTAACAGCTGCCCGTGCTTCTCTCACATCCTGCCCTGCACAGAGCCATTTAGGGATCTGTTCATTAAGCACTTTTGCTTGATTTTTTTTTGTTCCTTTTCTAAGTTGTTTTAGTTTAATGCACATAATGTGGTGGCTGCCTCTTCAAAAGGGCCTTGGTTTGTCTGCCAGATTTATTTGGGGATGCAGCAGGGTTTTAACACACTGACTGATATTTCTGTCCTGTGTTGCATTTACTGAGCACTGATCATAGAACCATAGAATGGATTGGGTTGGAAAAGACCTCTGAGATCATCAAGTCCAACCCTTGGGCCAACTCCAGTCCCTTTACCACATCATGGCACTCAGTGCCACGGCCAAGCTCAGCTGAAAAACCTCCAGGGATGGGGAATCCACCCCCTCTCTGGGCAGCCCATTCCAATCCCTGAGCACTCTCTCTGCAAAGAAGTTTTTTCCCATCTCCAACTGGAATTTCCCCTGGCAGAGCTTGAGCCCCCCGTGCCCCCTTGTCCTATTGCTGAGTGCCTGGGAGAAGAGACCAACCCCCACCTGGCCACAACTTCCCTTCAGGCACTTCCAGACAGTGCTGAGGTCACCTCTCAGCCTCCTCTTCTCCAGCACAAACACCCCCAGCTCCCTCAGCCTCTCCCCACAGCACTTGTGCTCCACTCCCTTCTCCAGCCTCCTTGCTCTTCTCTGGCCCCGCTCCAGCCCCTCATGATGTGCATGAAGAAGGAACTGCTCTTCCTCCTGTACTCCTACAGTCCCTATGGTGTTGCATCCTCAGTGTCTGGGGACTGTTTGTTTGGACTCCCCTAAAGGCTCAGACATTGCAGCTCCCTCTGCAGAGACCCCAGCAGGGTTTTATGAGCTCAAGAACAATTCCCTGTTCACTGTGGTTTGTCTCCATCAAGGTGGGAAACATTGTGGGGCTGTTTGCTTAGAAGCCCTGTAGATTCAGGTCAGCTCTGTGTGTTCAGAGCTCCTGCAAATGCTCCTGTGCACCCTCCTATTGCCAGAAATCCTGGATTATTAATTCTGTGCCTTGAACTGCAGGCAGACAGGATTCTGATAAAACAGAAGAAATTCCACTACAACAGAAGAAAAGCTCCTGCATTTAAAAAAAAAAAAAACGTTTTCCTGTGTTAGATCAGTGAAAAATTTTAAAACAGATTTTCTTTTTGAGGAAAGTTTGGACTGAGGAAGGGGAAGGGAAACATTTGGCATACAGGCACAGGACTTGTACACCAGTGATTGCTTAAAAGGAAGTATGGAGAGGGCCAGGTCTCAAGGAACAAGCAGGATGCGTAGGTGGAGCAAAGCAGGTTTAAGTTGCCTAAGAATGTTTCTTTCTTGCCAGAAACTAAATCTCTTTTTTTTTTTAATTAGAAAGGCCCAAATTCAGAGTTTTTCCTGCTGAATTCAAAGTCCTTGTACTCAGAACTTGTGTTTTTGTAACACTGTACTAAAAGCTGGTGCCCATAGTAGTGCTGTAAAGTTTTGTTCCAAGTATCTGATCAATTCTCTTTGTCTTGCCATAACTTTTAAATTTAATTCTATTGTCTTTGACCTATGTTTTAAAGTCTGAAATGTTTCAGTGTACATTACATTCTCTTTGAAATAATACCTGGTGTTTGTATAGGCTTTAGGGAGAAGGTGAGGTTTTCATGTTACTTGAATGTGCTGAGTGTTCAGCTGTACCAAGAGCTTGCTGTCTCAGTTCCCTCCTTCTTGAGCTCCTCAAAAACCTTGTGATGCCCTTCAGTAGCTTCATGTGCACACTAATGGGTACTTCTAGCACCATAATTTTTTATCCTATGTGCACTGAAAATACTTCTAGATAGTAAGAACTTATTCAGAGGAGGTGGAGAAAGATTTTATTTTCTATCCCTCCCCTCACACACACCATGTTTTAAAGGAAATATTTTTCTGGGTTTCCCTCTCACTTCTCTCTCCAACACACACTTGCATTTTGGTAGCACCACCCAGTCTGGTGCCTGACACTGGCCAAAATAAACTGTCTTCTGCAGAGATCACAAGCATCCAGTTGGGGAGAACTGAGGCTGTCTGATTTGTGGTCTTGGCAGTGCTGGGATGATCTTAGAGGTCTTTTCCAACCTAAATGATTCAGGGGTTCTATGAAAGGTATAATCTACGGTGTTAAAAGACATTCCAGTTTTCTTACTGAATCATCAAGGTTACTATGGGCTAAAAAACAAAATAATGTCATTATGGGAAGTTTACTTTGTGGGGAACGTGTAAATGTAAATGCCTGCACAGGTGTGGGCAGATTTCCATCCCATCCATGTCTCTGAACTGCAGTTCTACCCAGCCATTTCAGGTGGATGGTGACTGCAATGAAACCATGTTACACACCAGTTCTGTACTTCACCCCTGTTACTTTTTCCCTACAATGAAATATTTAGCTCATAGAAGGATGAAAAGATACTTTAATACCTTCTGAAAACATGAAGTCTAATTTGTCTGTGCCAAAAGGACTTTAACAATCATCACTTGATCACTTTCAAGAAAATATTACTGAAATATATTTGCAGAAAGTACACCACCCCCTCCCAATGTTTATTTACAGATTTTTTTAGCTTGTTTCTCTGAATTAGGGCTGTGAACAGTGTCCTTTCTGAGGAAACGCTCCATTTGAGCGATGTGACTGCTGAACAGATGGTTGTGTGGATGTAAACAGTTCTTGAACTTCATGTTTAGTGTACTAAGTGACTGCATTACAGTGTGTCCAGTACATATTAGTATATAATTAACTTCATTTTGAGTGCTGCAGGGACTTTGTTTTCAAAGGGGATATTGCAGCAGTGCTGCCTGCCAAGTGTGTTTCACCTGCTTTTGGGAATGCCCTTAAAGGAGAGATTTACACCTGGGACATAAATGTGAGTTGGGTTGTGTGGAGCAGCTGTAAAAGGAACTGGCACAGCCACTGTAGGAACCACGTGCTGGGGAATGTCAGGGTGGGACAGTTTGAAGAAATCACCCAAAACTCTTGTTGGATGTGCTTGTTCCACAAGTCTGACCTGATTCCCAAATATAGCACATTCTCCCATAACTGATGAGGAAGGAATTCCGAAGCATCTCAGCACAGGAGCCACTATGTGAGCTCTGCCAGGCAAACCCGAGAGTCTGAAAAAGTCAGCACAAAGATGGCATTCCAAATGTACCATTTAACTTTCAGTATTTCAGCAGCATGAAATATTCTCTAATTTGGCCCACAGGCTCAAGCCTGGGTGCAAATCACCTGAATTAACCAGAGACAGTCTCAACCCTCATGGAAGACTCAGGGGCACAAAGTACAGCACAGATTATCCAGTCTGCTCCTGTGCCCCACGGGGAGATCTCTGTACCTCTGTCCTACCTGATACGAGTTTGTCTGACTTGTTCTCAAAGACCTCCAGGGACAGAGATCTCTTAAGATCTCTGCAGCCTCCCCAGACAACTGTTCTACCAATGTCATCAACCTTATAATTAAAAAGTCCTTTTCTTTAACATGCCATCTAAAGCTTCTGTGCTGCCAATTAAACCTGTTGCTAATTGTCCTGTGAGGAGCCCTCCTGTGTGCTGTGAAGGAGGAGAGATAATTCTGCAGCTCTGCTTTCTCCCAGGAGTTCCAGTTCAAGGTGACAGCACTGGCTGTGTTTGAACAGCAGACATGGCATTAAATCTTGATGGCAAGGGCTGCAATTATGTGATAAGATGGAGCCAGGATCTTTTTGGAGTTGCAGCAAATAAGACAAGAGGCAACGGGTACAAGTTGGAACATGGGAAACTCTGGTCACATGTGGGAAGTTTGTTCTTTGTTGTTGTGGTGGTTTCTTGTTTCCTCTCCTTTACCATTGCAGTGGCCACATACTGGGACAGGTGGCCGGATAGTAGGACAGGTGGCCACATACCAGGACAGGTGGCCACACACCGGGATAGGTGGCTACATACTGGGACAGGTTGCCACATGCTGGGAGAGGTGGCCACATCCTGGGACTGGTGGCCACATACTGGGGCAGGTTGCCACATACTGGGACTGGTGACCAGATCCTGGGACAGGTGGCCACATACTGGCCCAGGTTGCCCAAGGAAGTGGCAGAATCTTTGTGCTTGGGACTGCAGGACCTCCCCAGCCACATTCCTTTCAGCCTAATTGGTGCTCTAATTCTCTCTCACATGATTTCTCATCCAGTGTGTGTGAATTCACAAAAGGTTTTTTTAAAGTCCCATGAACTTGTTGAGTGTAAGGAGATGTTCTTACTGGATGTCCTTCAACCTGACTATAATTTTAAGTTTTACAAAAAGCTGGAAATCAAAATGAAACCCAGTGCCATAGTTAGCCATGTGCTTTTCTATATAGTATGGGCTTTTTTCATGTTGTTCTGATGTTATTTTATATTGACTTTATTTCATATGTGTGTTATCTGTGTAATGTCTGCTCCCCCTGTGTGTGAATTCCTGCTGAATGCCTGTCTCAGACCTAGGGATCAGAAACCAGAGAGAGGGATTCTTTGTCTTTTGGGAGTCAGGGGAGATGGACAAATACTGCCAGCCAGGAATTTTTGAAAAACCTGAGAGTTACCTTTAAAACCTGTTGCAGTTGCTGCCCACAACAATGAATGAAAGACAAAACAAAAATGGGTTTGGAATTCATATAATCAAGATTTCTCTTGTGGAACCTGAAAATGAGTCTTTCTGTCTTTGGCAATGATGTAGACCTTTGCTGAAATGGAATTTTACAGGTGAGTACTTGGCACCTTCTGGTTTCCCAGGACACATTGTTAAATTGATGGTGGAAGTGCTAAGTCAGAGGAAAAAAGTATTTCATGTTTGTGGGAATATTTTCACTGAACAGCAGTGAATGTGTAGTAATGAAAGGACTTGAGAGGAAAGAACAGAAACAGGGCAGACAATTAAATTCTGTTCTCTCTGGCTCCATACTGGACCTTGTAGTAGTAAGTGATGGCCACATACTGAGAAGTGAGTACCAATTTTTAATATTTAATCAGAGCTTTGCAGTAATTTCAGGGGAAAATTCAGAAGGGAGAATCTTTGAAGGAACTCTGCTGGTGTGAAGAGAATTTTTTTTTAATGATTAAGTCAATTTTGTCATTCTAGAGCCCTTCACCAAGTTTACAATTCCCTGTAAGGGTGACCTAGCAGAAAATTTACTTCAAATTGTACCTCCTTTTTCTCTACCTTTTCCTTTGAAGTGTTCACCCTCACCACCCTCTGTGTTGTTCTCTTGTTGAGGAAGGTGACTCTGGATACTTCCTCAGATTTCAGGAAAACACTGGAGTTTCAGAGAGTGTTTGTTTTCTCTCTTCTGTCTTCATCTGACAAATTAAATATGCATTAATGCCTCCTTGGTTTTTCAAGAATTTAAATGGATAAACAGATTTTTGAAGTCCAGTGCTGAACTTCCAACAGAGGCAGTTGTATTTCCAAATGTTAAATAGTCATTGCCTTTAAATAGGTTTATTTTTGAAAATGCAAACCTGGTACAGTTTAACTAAAAGTCCCTTCCTGTTGTTTAACTTTGACTCCTGATTATGAAGATGCCATGATTTCATTAGTTTTCTAGTTACTCTTGTCTTCAGGGGTTGTCGTGACCTGGGTTTTTTCATGTCAAAACACGCAGAGAAAGGAGGATGTGGAAGGAAAACATCCCACTATTAAAAAGCCAAAATATTCAGAGGTTAATTGGTTATTTGTAGAGACACTGAGCTCACCTTTAACTTAACCCAGGCCTGTTTTCCTATTCTTTGGTGGTTTTCCTTTTTCTGCTTAGTTAAAAGGTACTTTTTGGTTAAGACTAACCAGTTATTTACAATGGTGGACCTCCCCTGCATCATCTTCATCACCACTCTTAATTGCTGGGTTAAACAGGAAAACCCCACATTGCCTACATGTTTTTTAACTCCATTTGTCTCATGAACACCAGCAACAGTGGAGTTTCAGGGGTTTTCTGCTTATCATGTATTTCCCTGTCTGATAGTTCTTTTGCCTGAACTTTTATTAATGCTGCTGATTTCCTTAGACAAGTCTTGTCCTTAGGAATGTCTCACTCTGTCCAGTTCTTTTCCATTCGGTTTCTGCATCATGATCTGGTAAAGGGACTGGAGTTGGCCCAAGGGTTGGACTTGATGATCTCGGAGGTCTTTTCCAACCCAATCATTTCTATGATTCTATGATACACGTGTTACCTCCTATTGGTTGAGAGTGTTCTGACTGATTTTTCTCACAGTAAAAACAAAAGCTCATTTCACATGTGGATTAAATGCACCTCAGAGCAAACAAGTAGGAGATTACAGCCAAGATGCTTCAGCTTCCCTAGGAAAGGAAATCTGCTGGAAAGGTGCCTCAGTGTGGTGAGGAACTGGCCTGAATAGCTGGATTTACTGTGGGATTTGCTTGGCATTCAGAATGCTGTTCAAATTGAGTGAGATGCTCATAATTGTGAAATGAAATGCAGCCCTCTTAGTTGTGTTGAAAGGTCAAAGCTGAGCCCAGGAACATGATTGATGTTCCAATTCTAGAGGTAGCAGTGCTTAATGTGCTGCTTTGGGCATCCAGCACTTCACAGAATCATAGAATGGATTGGGTTGGAAAAGACCTCCGAGATCATAAAGTCCAACCCTTGGGCCAACTCCAGTCCCTTTACCACATCATGGCACTCAGTGCCACGGCCAAGCTCAGCTGAAAAACCTCCAGGGATGGGGAATCCACCCCCTCTCTGGGCAGCCCATTCCAATGCCTGAGCACTCTCTCTGCAAAGAATTTCTACCTGATTTCCAACTTCAATTTCCCCTGGCAGAGCTTCAGCCCGTGCCCCCTTGTCCTATTGCTGAGTGCCTGGGAGAAGAGACCAACCCCCACCTGGCCCCAACTTCCCTTCAGGGAGTTCTAGACAGTGATGAAACTTCAGTCTGAAACTCCTAGATGATTTCTGTGTGCTGGCAAACAGAAATTCAGGAGTAGTGCTGTCAGCGTTTCTTGGATCAGTAAATTGGGCTGTTGGGGTTTAATGGCATCCCTGGGGGGAATCAGTGATGCTCCTGAAATTCTGGTGGCAGGTCATCTTCTGTCCCAGCCACAGGTGAGATGAGGTGGTTGAAGTGCACGAGTGTGTCTGTGCCCCCATGGAATGCTCTCCATCAGCAGGACACACGGGCTGGGAGAGGTCTCCAAGCGCCTGTCTGGGGTTTCTGCTTCGTAATGAGCATTCATTCACAGGCAGGGAGCTCTGAGCTGTCTGCCAGCCGTGGCTGGGAGCTCATGCTTTGTTCAGGGAGATCTGTGTTTTAATGCTGGTAATGTTTTCATTTCGTTCCCTTGTTAGGGCAATAAAAGAGATTCGATTCTTGGCAGACGGATGTAACTCTTGCTGAATGAGACCCTCTGGCAATTCAAACTTCAGCCACCCAACTGCTGGGAGAAGGTGGCTGTTCCCAGCTGGTGCAGGGAATGAGGCAAACCAGGCAAGGCAATCCCTGCTCAGTTGTGCCCGTCTGTGCTGCCAGGATTGTCCGTGCCAGGAGCCAGCCCTGTGCCCCACTGCGTGGGTGCGCTTGGGCTCGGGGGGTATGTCTGTGCCACAGGCAGGAGTGGGTGACAGCCTGCAAAACATACCTAGTCTAGCATGGAATAAATGAGCTGAGATAAGAGTCCTGCTTGAGAGAGGGCATTGTGGGCTTGTGTCCTGAGTCCTTGTCTTGGCTTGAGCTGGCAGAATGCCAACTGCCCAACACAGAGTGTTAGAGCCTCTCTCCCCTTACTGAGAAAAGGGAGAAAAGAAAAAAATTGGAAACTCAGAACAGGTTTAAACCAAAACTAATTATATATATTTATACAGAAAAGAGACAATTAAGAGAAAATTACAGTATAACACACTTACACAAGTTAATTGTAACAATTTTCTACCTCCCACCAAAACCAGATTTCATTACTCTAGATTCATAAAGCATCCCAAAAGACACCCAGCTAGGCAAAAGAGAGGAAAATAACAATAAAATGTTTCTACTTTTCTCAACTAAGACAAAACGCAAAGCAGAGGCAGCAGGAGCCAGGCCCAGCACAGCAGGACTGCTGTAGCATGTCCTGTCTCCACTGCAGCCATGATGGAACTGAGTGAACACCTCCCACTCCTGTATTCATATCTCAGGTTTGCATCATCTGGTATGAAATATTTTTTGGTTGCTTAAGTCAGGTGATACCTGTCCCTCCTAATCTGTGTAGATTCTCTGAGCCTGCTAATTGTAGGCTCAGCTAAAACTACCACAGTCCTGTCTGCAGCTGGACCACACCAGAGCTCCAGCCATCACTGCAGCCTCCTCAGTGCCCTGATCCAAGAATCATGGAATCACAGAGTGGATTGAGTTGGAAAAGACCTCCGAGATCATCAAGTCCAACCCTTGGGCCAACTCCAGTCCCTTTACCAGATCATGGCACTCAGTGCCACGGCCAAGCTCAGCTGAAAAACCTCCAGGGATGGGGAATCCACCCCCTCTCTGGGCAGCCCATTCCAATCCCTGAGCACTCTCTCTGCAAAGAAGTTTTTTCTGCTCTCCAACTGGAATTTCCCCTGGCAGAGCTTGAGCCCCCCGTGCCCCCTTGTCCTATTGCTGAGTGCCTGGGAGAAGAGACCAACCCCCCCCTGGCCACAACTTCCCTTCAGGTGGTTACAGACAGTGCTGAGGCACCATCCTGTTCCACACTCTGCAGAGCT
The DNA here is from genome assembly GCA_013396695.1 of Sakesphorus luctuosus. Lineage (NCBI taxonomy): Eukaryota > Metazoa > Chordata > Aves > Passeriformes > Thamnophilidae > Sakesphorus > Sakesphorus luctuosus. The sequence continues at coordinate 354,244 of VWZD01001588.1, read as the reverse complement.
GCCCCCCTGCATGGGAGGGCACAGCAGCACAGGGTGATTCAGGCTGAAGGGACCCCCAGGATGCCATCTAGTCCAACCTCCTGCTTAAAGCTGTGAGGTCAGGCCAGGCTACCCATGGCTTGTCCAGTGAAACTGCGAGGAATGAGTTGCCAAAGGAAAAAAGCTAATTAAAGCTTTATGAAGCGTGTCACAAGCAGGAAAGCTGACAGAGAGTGGGAGAGTGGAGCAACGGGAATGCTGCTGGCAGTTCTTTACAGAAGGAAGACAACACTGGAGCTGGAAAACTCTTCTTGCTTTCAACATCAAGGGGGATCTGGCAGGTTGGTTTCCATCCAGAAACTGTTGTTTGCTTGGTAAGCCTGAGAAACTATTCAGACTGCTGTGACACCAAGAGGATTTTTTAATTTCTGTTTTTAACTGAGGACATGCAGTGTAGCCAGTATGAGAGTCACTGGTATCCCTTCAGTGTTGTGAATATGAACCTGTCACAATTAATCGTGACACAGACTCAGCTGTGCTCCGAGGTCACCCAAAGGCCAGGAGTGTTAAAAGCTGGGGGGATACAGAGGAAAAGGATTATTTGGGATGTACACTGTGCCCTTGTCTTCTTTTTTGCTGAGAAAAATACCTGGAGAGTAGGATTGATTGTATTAGAGGGAAGAAGGAAGGATTTGCATAGTCCCTGTGTTAGGACTTAATATCCACATATATCTTCAAATAAGCACAATGTAAAATGTTCTCTGGGTTGTTTTTTTATGCAAGACGCTATTTATGGTTAAAGGTATGGAAAGACCCTTTCATATTAAAACTTCCTGTTCTTTTGATTTCCCAAAAGTAAAGTGAAGAAAGCAAGATTAAAGAGGAAGGAAAGCCTAAATAGATTTCTGTTTGTGGAAGCAGAGACTACAAAACAGCTTTTCAAGCAGGGCATGAATTATGCTTACAAATAAGCAGCACAGTCTTTGCAGGTCTTGTGTCTCAGAGCTGCTCAGAGGAGAATTTCACATGTGGAGATTTAGCTGTATTTGAAGTCTCAGTTCCTAATAGAGAAAAAAAGCCAAACCACCAGTTCCTGAATATAGATGGTTTAAAAAAAATGGGCAAAACCCTCACCAAGCTCCAGCCACAAGAACAGCAACCACTAAACAAAAACCATAATGTGAACATGTTGACAAGTTCTGAATGTAATAATTTCTTTTCTAGTTAATGCATTTAGTTGTTCACTTCATAGATACTGTAATAGTTAATGTTTATAGCTTATAAGGCTTGTATGAGCAGAGAAAATAAGATCTGCATGCATTTTCTGCCCTGAAATAGTCTTTTGAGTCAAATATGGGTAAATGATACTAATCACAGACCAAGGGAGAAATGCCCTCCCTCACTTGAAGTGGATTCAAAAGCTGGTGTTGAAGAATGCTGAGGTGTTAGCATTCAGAGGGAAAGAAGTAACTGTGACAGTAGAATGTAGAAGTTGCCATGGTGAATCATTCATTTATTATCTAATTTTGGAAACCACCTTTCTGATGCACCTTCATTTCCAGGGGTGGGTTTGCACAGAGTCCCTCGTGAAGTGGTAAATCCCTGGTACTGGAGGGGTGACCACATCCCTTTGTGGATGTGCAGGATGTGGGGAAGAAGGTGGGATTTGTCACAGGGGGGATAAAAAAAGCTGGAGTTTGACTCAGCCCACTTTTGAAAGTCTTCTTAGGGGTTTAGTGTGGTCGGTTGTGCCTTGCCTGTGTGAAGGAAGTGGTGGTTGCCTGGATTTCTCGGGGAGAAATTAGTGCTATTCAGTGTCTGTCCTCACACAAACCATTTTTCAGCATACACATCTATCTGATCACTTCAAATTAAGCAATTGCATTTACATTTTGTACTGAAAAGGTGGACAAGTATTGCTAGAAGTTCAGACCAGTGCTCCAGTATCACTTAGTGTAACTTGGAAGTGCTCAAGAAATTGCTGTTCCCCAAGGATTGTGTTCATTAAAACACTTTTTTCATCAATAACATGCTGGTAGAAGGACTGTTAACAAATAAGCCTATTTGCTTATTTTAGGTTACTTGAAACAAATACACATTCAAGTTGAAATAGGATTAGTGACCTGATGAAAATAGCAGCTTTCTGCATAGATTGGGTGGGTAGGTGTTACCCAATTAGAAACAATTACTCTTACCCAAATATGTTGTTGACACAACTAAACTTTGCATAGGACTTTTTGTTCTTGTTCTCCTTCCCCACTCCTGCTGAGCAGGATAGGTTTCATCTGAGAAAAGCTGGAGTCACTTCATTCTGTTCTAATAAACTGGGTTGCATCAGGAATTGAAATTAAAAGGATCGTACTGTAGAGATGAACTGTGTAGCACTAGCACATGGCAACCCCTGTGAGGGGTGAGGAGGGGAGGCAGGTGCTTCCCAAAAAATCTGAGTCCAGGGAAGAAGCATTTGCAGATTGTGGAGCTGACAATGTGCTTTTACTTGTGGTGTTTGTGAAGCCTTGAAGCGAAGCTGCATCATGTTTTCGGGCAGATGGTCTTGGCATAAGTAACACGAGTTCTCTTTATCCAGATTCCATCCTGCATTCTCCTTGATTTCCACAAGTGCAGAGTTCCCCACCTCGAAGGCCGAGGGGTGTTTGTTCTGCTGTGCTGCTCTTGCCTGGCTTTGCAAGCTGAAACATCTCCCAGGCACAGAGATTGGTTTGTGAAGCTCTGCGTTTTGGGGCATTGATCTGAAGTGGGAAAGATTGTTCCTTGCTTCTTCCCCAAGTTTTCTCTGCCAGCTGAAGCAGTTGTTGCCATCTGTCCTGTGTTTATTTCCACAGCAGCTGCTTTGGGGATCTTTGAGCCTGAGAAGTCTTGTGGCTTTTTGTAGAATAGGGATCTTCTTAATACAAAAAAAGAAGGGAGCAAGCACTGGGCTTTTATCTTAAAATGAACCTTTAAACAACAGATCTGAAAGGAATACAATGCACAGGAGCAAATTAAAATTAAGGGAGTTGAGAATGTGTGAAAATGAAAGGAAACATCTCCTTTATGTGCTTTTTGTGTCCACCTTAGGCTTGTCCAAATGAAGAGAAGAACCATTCCACAGAAGAGCTTAGCAAGTCTGAAATCCAGGAGGAACTGAAAAAGGCCAACAGCCTTCCCAGCCTGACTCCTGGAGTCAGAACAGCAGAGAAAGACAAGCAACCTCGAGAAGGCTTTTTTCATTTCCTTGGAAGTTTATTTAATATTGCAACAAAATCTTCTCTGGTAGAATCTAAACCCTCTACCTTGCAAGATGAACCCACCAGACGTGAAAAGGATTTACAGAACACAAACAGCCTTCCAAAGGACATGCAGCCAAAGCATCCGAAAATTGAGCCTCTCTGTTCTACAGCCTGGATAAAAGAAGATTCTGTAAATAAACGTGATGGCATCTTAAACAATATTGGCAGAGAGGTCTCACAGGATCTGCAGGGAGGCAGGAAACAGTCTGCAGATACACAAAAGTAAGTTTTATAATTAATTATTCAATGTGTTAATGTCTCTGTGTGCATGCACAGAACTCCATTCATGAAGTTCCACTGTCTGACAAGTGTCTGTCATTTCTGAGGATGGTGGGAGTGTCCCTGGCTTCACTTTGTGCACAGCTGATGGCGGTTTTTTCCCTGTAATGTAAAGAGGGTTTTGTAAACCACTCAATTAGCCCAACTATGCAGCATTCTTAACAATCCTGTAATATTTCAAAGTAAGATTAAAAAAAGAAAGGTGCCAAGGGCACCACTATGTGTTTGAGAGCAGAGAAGTGAGAACATTGGCTGTGGTCCACACTGGATATTGCAAAATCTTTTCTGTCCTAAAAATAAGTATTGGCTTTCCCAAAACATTTGTAGCTGTTCTGTTGAAAATGTGACTCTGTGTGGGTCAGCAGAGCACAAGTTAGGAGTTAGTTAAGAATGGACACCCATGGGGCCTGTCCAGCTTTTGAGAGGTTGTTCAGGGATCTGTAACATTTACTCAGATTTTCAGTATGACCCACAGTATTTATTTCAGATTTAAGCTGAAAGTAATGATTAGGGGTGAGCAATAATGATGATAATCATGAAATAATAATAATAATAATAATAATGATTAGGGGTAAGCAATAATTCTCTCACAGTGCTCCTGCTTGCATTGCAGATGGGAGGATGTACTGAGAAAAAACACCTTCTTTTTCTTTAAGTTTTAAACTAATTTGAGTTTACTGATGGCATGTGAAGTGTTTGTTTCATCTCCATATAGGAGGTCAGAGATACCTGGAATAGCTGCTGGTTGAATTCCATGTCCATACTGGGGATGTGTCCAGCTCTCTGTCCATACCTATGTGGCAGAATAATTATTTGGGGCATCTTTATAATATCAGTGTGATTATCAGGACAGGAATAGGGGATATGGTAACTATTTAGGTGAAACTAAAACTGTATTTCCACCACCATATAGAGTACTGTTTGTGATTAATAACAGCACTGGTTGTGTTCTCATGAGAGCCCTGGTTTGGTCTGTGACGTGGTTCTTATCACAGATCTTACCACAGTGACAGATCTGACTGTGCTTTTTCCAACCCACATGTTGCAGCTCAGCACCACCACTGCTTTGATCAATGCAGAAGCAAATTTCTCCTCCCCTCAGCTGTTATCTGCAGATGCCCAGGAGCATTGTGTTCCTTGGTCCAGTTCCCAAACAAACTGTGTATTCCTTAAAACCCGTTGGACTGGCCAAGTTGTTGGACTGGCCAAGTTGTTGGACTGGCCAAGTTGCTGCATCAGCCTCGTGCTGCTCTTTGCTGTGTCTGGGGTGTGTGTATCAGTTCACAGCACCTGCCTGTGCTGCTTGGGAGCTTTTCAGAATAATGTAGATCAATAAATCTGACATTAATAAAAGTTGGCAGGGTTTGGAAGGTGTGGGCATTAGCTCACTCAAGTGACCTCTTGCTCTGTGGAAGTATTTTGAGTTATTTTGTTTTCTTGAAAAATCAAAGTTGTAGTTGTCTCACTCTGTCAGCTCAGTTGGTTAAAACTTGGCTGTAATTATGCCAAGGTCATGGGTTCAATCCCTGTGAGGGCCATTGACTTAAGAGTTGGACTCGATGATCCTTGGGGGTCCCTTCCAGCTCAGAACAGTCTGTGAGTCTGTATATTGACCACATTTCTGTTGGATAGCCCATGTAAGTCAAGGTGGGTTCTCCTCAGTGTAGTTCACCTGTCTCATGGCCAGGCAAGCACAGAAAAATGGATGTTGCTACTTTGGAGGTAAAGCTGAGTTGGCCTATGTAGAGAATAAAGATTTTCCATGGAAAATTACTTTTTTTAAATGGAAGAAAAATTACATCTTTTTCATTGTGGCCATTGTAAACGATGGCAAACATTAAGCCAGTCTTTTTTTTTTGCCTTTTAAGCTCATTCTCCAAAGTGCAGTGTGCATTCTGCCCTTTCTGGCTCGGGATCTTACCAAGTCACACAGTCTCTGTGTAACTTATGCCATGCTTTTCTCTGCCTGACCACACAATGTGAACTGCTCTTCTGAAGCAATTAGTAAAGAGACACTGAAGTGACAATGCAAGAGCAGAGGTTGGCACTCATTACCTTTTTTAAAAGTTTGAATCAAGGGTACCTCTTTTCTCCCATGGAAGTGACTGTGCTGGGTTTGTTCTCTTTTAGCTTATAAAGGTTTAAAGCATGTAGAGCAGTTTATTCTTTTCAGTACTAGCTGACTTCTTTACTAAATATTAACTAGCTGGTGTTCATTTAGCATAGTTAAACTGTAAAAGAGTTCTTGGTTGCTGCTGAATGGCTGGAGAGTCTTGTAGAAAGTACAGAATAGTTGGAAGTGGGTGCTAAAAGCACATGATTAATGATGAGGAGAAGGGGAAAGATGTAGCACAAGGGAAGTGTGGATACCAGGAAGGGAAAGGACTTGGAGTCCTGAAAGTCCATGAGGAATATGAGTGAGCCATATAAAGTCAGAGGTGTTACTGATTCCATTGACTGATATGTTAAACTGCAATTTTGCCATTTAATATAGAGGCAAAATGAAACAGAGAGCTGTACAAGTCCTTCATACCACTGCATTATTAATCTTAGAACAGTTTCCTTTGTCATGAGGAACATGTCAATGAGTTTGTTAATTCTAAACTGCTGTGAAATATTACAGTAGAGGTTATCTGTGGTTAGCAGGGAGGTTGCAGTGATAAGAGGAAGAGGGATGGTTGTCAGATTGCATAATCCCCATTGGGCTGTTTAAAAAAAAATAGCCAAAACCAAACAGCCCTTCAGATCTAAAATACCCACCAAATGCTCTCAGATGCCTCTGCTCAGACAACCTCATTAACCTCTTACCCTTAAAGCAACGTTTTACAAAGGGCAGGGAAATCAGAGTGCTCTGACCTGTAAACTGGGGTTAATTCTGCCCTCAGTGGGAGGCCTGGCACTTGGGAAAGATTCGAGTTTCCAGGCCTTGAGCCAAGGAGAGTGGAATTCATGAGCTCAGGCTGCGGAGTACGTGTGTGTGAGGGACAGAATGTGTAGGTCACGTTACTCCTCCATCACCCTGGCTGTTGGCTCAGAGCTCATTTGTACCCTGAAGGCCTCTGCTCCTTTAATCTCGACAGTGGCGAGTGGTAAAGGAGGAGCACAGAGAACAAAAACCATGAGAAACTTGGCCAAGTCTCCCAGACAACAATTACTGTGGACAGTTAACATCATAATTGCAGCACTGAGGATGGGTGAGGAGAGTTGGGCAGTTATGGCATCCCTTAATCTTCCTTTGGGCTGGCTGAGGCTCCAGTTATGGCATCCCTTGATCTTCCTTTGGGCTGGCTGAGGCTCCAGTTATGGCATCCCTTAATCTTCATTTGGGCTGGCTGAAGCTCCAGTTATGGCATCCCTTAATCTTCCTTTGGTCTGGGCTGGCTGAGAATTTCCTTGCCTTGGAGAACCAAAGAAGTGAAGTGAAGCAGCAGGTGGCATTGCTGTGTTCTGTAAAGGCTAATGGTGAAGGGGTAGGGCCAGTGAAAGATAAAATAGAGTTTTAAATTAATGCTTATTTGGCTTAAAGAGGAAAGCAAAATGCAAAGTAAGGTATTTGCTACTAAATGTAGAAAACTCTTTTAGGTAGATAAGATGGCAACTTCTGTGTAGGACAGTCCCCTGTAGCAGACTGATAAAAGTGGAAAGTTGATGTTTAGTCTTGGCTTTTGCACTCCTTAATGCTGTTAAAACCATACCTTTAACTGATGGAATAAGCCCTAAATATAAAACTGTGCAACAGTGAGTGCACTTCACCTCATTTCTTGTTGCTGAAATTCTGGATGAGAGAGGAGGAGATTTCATGAAGTAGGTGACAAATATAAAACGCATTTGCCCCCATTACCTTGCTTTCCTGTAATGTAAAATTCTTTCTCTTACACACATATATTGCCTTTAGGCTCCAAAATTCCTGCAGTACCTCCCTGTCCTCTCCTCAGGAACACCAGTCGTGGTGGTGGGTGGCTGAGAGCACACCTTTGACAGGCATTTTCCTTCCCCCCTGCCCCAAAGACTGATGGCCCAGATCTCTTCTATTAAATGCTTGCCATGTGTCTGTCTTCCAGTAGATTAATTTTTTGTCCCATCTATTATCAGTAAGTGCATGTTGTGTGTGGTGGTATGCAAACCAGCAGCACTCCTGGAACTGCATGGCTGGTTCTGGAGTTCAGCAAGAAGCCTCCTTGCTTTGCCAGATGTGGGTGATGAGCTGAAGATCAAAGTTCTACTCTACAAGTTTTGGTTATAAACGCCTGGTTAGGATGCTAATACCGCAATTCAGCAAAGTGTTTTAAGATTTTTCCCTTCTGTTACGAACCTTGGGGATTTGGAAGAGAGAGGGAACTCTGAACCAAACAATCACAAGGATGTTGTGATTGGAGGGGGAAAAGGAGAGGGGATTTCAAAAGCCAGTGCTCAAACCATGATGCTCTTACCAGGAGCCAGGTACTAGTAATAGTTAGTGAGCTCATTGCAGGCAGTTTCACTCAGAAGGGAGGGAGCCTTGAGGAGAAACAAATTTCAGTCTGTTTACAGTTTTGCTGTGCTATACATGATTGGGTTTTGTGAGGAGATAGTGTTTTTTTTTAATTTATTTTGCAGTCTAGTAAACCTGTTCCTATACATCTAATTAATGTATATTAATGTTAGCAATTAGTATTTCCCACCTTGGTACTGTCAAAAATTCCTGCCCTTTTATTTTGCTCTGTTAGAAATAGCTCTGATAAAATCCTTGAGGTTTACCTAATTCTGGTTAACAGGTCTGTTCAGAGCTTGTTATTCCCCTCTGTGTTACTGGTCAGGCTTGTGGTGCCACAGAAACACAGCCCTTCATTTGTCTGATGGATTGTTCAGTGTGGCTTTGACTCCAGCAGCAGCGGAGTGTTCATCTTTCCCTACAGATGCCTTTGGCAGAAAATCAAGAGTGAAAGAATGGAATTTAAATCACTTAATTCCAAGCAACAGTCTTATCAGGTCATTCCTGAGCAATAGTGGGGAAGCTGCTGCTCCTGCATGTGTTGGAATCAAATCCATCTTGTGACACAGCTGTGGCTTTCTCTGTAATTGCCAACCCAGAACCTGTTTTACAAATGAGACCTGAACTTTTAAAACCCAAAGTGTATGCACAGCGTGGCAGTGTCCGTCCATCCATCCCTGGAATCATCTGCTGAGTGACAACAGTGAGAGGCAAACAAGAACACTGTGTTGGTTGCTTCTATTGTAGTAATACCTGCAAAAAGATCCCTGTTGTAAAGACAAATACATAGTTATGTAGAGGCAGAGACAGCTGCTTCCCTTTGCAGGAGGAGTGGTGGCTCTGGGGACACCAGGACAGCTGTGGGCCCTGGGTGGTCCTGCCAGCACGTGTCCTGCATGCCTGCAAGCCCTGCTGTTTGATCAGATCAGTTCATTTTGGTCTTAGTGCCTGACCCAGAGTGCCACACACAGACTGGGAGCAGCACCAGGAGGAGTGGGGGGCAGAGTGCTCTGCAGATGGGCATGAGAGAGGACAGGGATGGAGTAACTCATCTTCTGGTGGCTTTCTGGCCTCTGCCTTCAGAGTCTAACCATGGAATACAGTGTTGTCCATGCTGGTGCTCAGATGGACAGGGAGTCAGCAATAGGACAAGGGGGCACGGGGGGCTCAGGCTCTGCCAGGGGAAATTGAAGTTGGAGATGAGAAAAAACTTCTTTGCAGAGAGAGTGCTCAGGCATTGGAATGGGCTGCCCAGAGAGGGGGTGGATTCCCCATCCCTGGAGGTTTTTCAGCTGAGCTTGGCCGTGGCACTGAGTGCCATGATCTGGTAAAGGGACTGGAGTTGGCCCAAGGGTTGGACTTGATGATCTCGGAGGGCTTTTCCAACCCAATCCATTCTATGATTCATTGCAGGGAGTGACCTGCTGCCACTGGAGAGGGGTACAGACTGTGTGGGCAGCTGCCCCTTCCAGGACAGCCACATACAGCCCCAAACTGATCTACAGGACTGTCCTGGGGAAGGATCAGGGTCACCCTGCCCCTCATTCCACGGGTGAGCTGTGCAGGGAAACCTCCAGCAGTGATTCTGGGCTGTTCCCAAACACCCAGGGGAGGATTCAGTGCTGGGTCACTAAAGCAGAGGGTTTCATTGTTCATAAATCTTTTCTTTCAGACACATCTCTGTGCACACCTTGATTTGAACCACCCTTTAACAGTACTCCCAGGCTCTCAGGTGTTGGTGAGACCCCAGGTCTGTGTGAATCAGCCTTGTCAGGGCAGGTGCTGTGCTGAGATAGTGCCCCATCCAGCTATGGGTGAGGAGTGCCAGGGCTGTGCTGTGGGACAAATGCAGACCCAGAGAAGCATTTCCCTGCCTGCCACAGCAGGTTACCTGCTAAGGGATGGGGTGTGGGCCAAAGGAAAGGTTCTGCTTGGCCCCAGAGTGATTTTTTTTGTGTTTCTGAAGAATGAAACTTTGTATTTGAAGAGTAAATTAATTAGGCAGGAAATTAATTCACTGGGTTTTTTTCTCCACCAAACCTTTTTTTTTTGGTAGAGTTATTCAGCTGTGCAGTGTATTCAGTTGAGAGCCTGTTTCTTAAAAATAGCTTTTTACAGTGTGATTTTAAAGTTCCAGAGCCACCTGTAGTGTGACTCTTCAGGCCTCCTGATTTACTTGTCCAGTCTCACACCTCCATCTGTATTGTTGATAACCAAGAAGTTCTACCCTAATGGGCAAGGGGAAGGAAAAGCATTCCTTCCAAGGTCACAGAGACTGCAGTTGCTGTTATTAACATTGCCATTGACTCTTAATTGTCCTTATGGAACATGAGCTTTGAAATTTCCTGTAGAATCAACTGTGTGCAAATCGCTTTGTTCAACCAAACTTTTGACCTTTCCAAACACACACTGTGAAGTCTCAGGACACTGAGTGTTTCAGACTGCAGATTTAAACCATGAACCCATCCCCTCTGGCTAAAAAGTTGTTTTCTTTCATCCAAGTTGTATATAGCAACTATTCAGTTAGCCAACAGTGTCTTTTTTTTTCCAGTAAGTCTTTTATTTTTCCCATTTATGAATATCTTACATGAGCTTACCTGAATATTTTACATGAAAAACCAGCTGGCTGAGTAAGTTGGATTCCACCAGGTTTTTCAGAGAGACTTTAAGACAGTTGTTTCCAGACAAAGTGCCTTAAGATAATTAAAAAAAAAAGTTGTCAAGTATTCAGTGGAATAAAAGTTAAGTGGAAAAAAATTAAAATAAGCAACAGCATAATTTTGGAATAGTCAGAGAGGGGTAGAGAAGAACCACTTTGGGGCAAGTTACACAAGATGTCTGTCAGATGAGATGTCAGATGTTCCCCTCTCCTCCTCGAGTTAGTCCCCCTTTAACTTTTCATATCTTTTTCACAATGGAAGAAGTGTCTATGAGCACCTACTTTGGACAAATTTGAGGTAACTCGTGTTGACATCCTCTCTTGTCGCTGTCAAAGTCTTTTGTGAAGCTGAATCAAGGCTTTACAGGGAATGGAAGAGCTCCCTGTGAAGATGGGAAAGAGGGAATCTCCCAGTATTTGAAATCTGTGACAGAAGGCACACTGGGCTCTTTGTATAATCAGCCTTTCATCTGCATCCTCATGAGTGGAAAAAATAATTAGCAAAGAGTTTTTAAGGTGAGTTCTGAACTGACATACTCTTTCAGTGATCAGAAATAAAACAAGTCTCCAGTGACACTTTCAGAAGATCTTTTGTGACACAGCCTGCTTCGAAATGTGTTTCATGAGACTCACAGCCCAGTTGCTGCTGCCTCACAGGAACAGGGGGTTCATTTTTTAAATGTTGCTTGGGAGGCTCAGGTTGAACACCCTTCTGTGTGCTCTGAGAGTGAATGCATTAGAACTGAAGGGTCTGATGGCAAAACTGTCATACTGTGCTGAGCAGCAAAGTCTTCATCAAAGGTCAGAGATGCTGAGGTTGCTGTGTCTGTGGAGGAGAGGTTGGTCCTGCTTTAAAACTGCAGAAAAGTCTTGGTGGAGGCAACTCTGCAGGAACGTGTTGGGACACACAGGCTGAGGCTCCAGGGCTGGGTCTGTGCACAGAACTCCACAGGGCTTGGAGTCTTGCTGGGACCTCAGATTGGTCAGGCAGAGCATAAAATTCCCTCAGAAGACAAACAGAGAGCAAAAATCCCTCAGAAGACAAACAGAGAGCAAAAAGAACTGGTTGAAATTAGGAAAGTCTCCTGTGCTGGTTTAAAGGTAAATGGACAGGAGAAAGGAACCCAGAACAAAAGAGATTATAAGTCAGAGTTACAATTTAATAACAATATTGCAATAAATGCAATGACCCAAAGAGAAATTGGGTTTAACCCCCAAACCCAGCAGTGTAACCCAGCCCCTGGGGCACAAACACAGTGGGGTTTGGTGGCCCCTGTGCTGAGCCCCACGTGGTTCCCCCGAGTCCAAAGGAAAAGGAAGGGACAAACCTGTTGGTGCAGATGATGGTTGCAGTCTGGTGAAGAGTGGTGGGCTCCTCCTGCTGAGGGTCTGCTCCTCCTCTGGATCCCATGAGTGGTACCCCAAGTCCCAAACCCCCAGATTCTCTCCCCTCAGGTGCAGGTGGGAGCCCCCAGTGGGTCCCCCAGGGCAGAGAGTTCTAGACTGGGGGATGTGACTCTGGCAGTCAGGGGGGATTTTGGAATGGTTGCTGGCCCCTGAGCAGAGCTGAGCCCTCAGGTGGGTGTGGAGGTGCCAAGGAGTCCCTGGAGGGGAGTTCTCCCAGCTCCTCTGCCAGGCTTCTTTCCCAGCCAGCTCCCAGGCTGAGGGCTCAGCTGTGCCCTGGGCAGCTGCTGCCAATGGGCCATTGGGAAGAGTTGGTGGGCAATGGCCCAGAGGGTGGAGAATGCGCAGCTTTGGTCACACCACACAGGGATAGACTGGGCCCACCTGCTGAACTGGGACATCTCCCAAGAAGCAAAAAGAAACTTCTGAGTACATTTTTTTGTCTGACCTTGTGTAATAGATGCCATCAGGATTTGGTGGGATCTGTGGCTGAGGTCAGGGTGGATGCAGAGCCCAGTCATGTTCTCCTTGTGTAGGCAACCTGCTGTAAAATTCACCTGTTCACCCCTTGTCTGGCTGCTTTGGGGGTAAGAATTGCTGAGTTTACATGAAAAATGGGAAGGGAAAGTTGGGTGTGAGAGACAGTGGAAGGGCATGATCCCAGTTCCTGTTGGAACACTGGTTCTTACCATGTGTTTGTACCTAAACTCTGAATTCTTCCCACTGCAGGTCAGACAAAATACCAACCACGAAATGAAGGACACTCAGTGATCAGTGCATTGTTGTCAAGCCTTTCATCAAAGTTATGTTTTGGTGGAAATGAGTGCTTGGTATCCCTCAATACCATTCATGTCCTCTCTTCAAATATATCTCATATCAGTTTACCCATTCAAGAATCCGTAAAACTTTATTTTGAGAATTGGTGCCAACTCTGTTTTCTTAAAAGAAATTTTACCTGGTTTCAGGACACTTGTGGACCAACTTTCATTTTTGAGGTTGACCAAAGGATAGAGGAGCTGATGGATTTTGTAAAAGCTTAATAGTGATTATTTAAAGCAGGAAAGGTTACTTAGTAAGGTTAATTCTGAATAAGAGCTTGATCAGGTCTTACATTCTTAAGATTTATTTTTAGTATGAGTGTGGGTGATGCTGAGGGAGTGAGTGCAGATTCTGCTGTAGCCTCCATCAATGAATTTAATCCAATATAAACTTAATTTTCAAGTTCTCTCAAAGTCTAAATTCCCATATTCATATATATATTTTGGCATTAGCCTGGAAGTACCTGGCAGTGTAAAACATGCATATGAATGGCTGTTTATATCTCTCTTTAAATGTTTATGAATAATTTCACTTTTAGTTCACTTGTACTCTTTGCATGTCCAAGTACTGCACAAGGTTTTTATTTGAAGTCTGCTTGTGATTTTAAATAATACCAATTTCCCTCCTCAAATTAAAATTAATATTGAAGTAAGGATTTTGGCCTCTAAAATATTGGCAGAAAATATATTCTATTTTTAGACTGGTAAATCCACTCCATTTTCATATTCTTCTATGTTTTTGAGAGAATATATACTGAGAATCCCTTCAGACAAGACTGAAGTTGCCATTAGTCAATGACACTCAAATACTTCACTTTCCTTGCTAAATTTATTTTTATTTCTCACTTAAATTATTTTTTCTCATGTCAGGACCTGTAACAGCTTCTCAACAAATGTGAACTAATGGAAAGGTGCAAAGACCTTTTAAAAAATGCCATTAAAATACTTTTTATACATTGAAATGCTTTTATATTAGAAATCAAAATCTTAGCCAGCACTTTTTTTTGGTGGATTTTTGCAAGAATTCTTTAGCAGACAAAAAATGGGGGAAAAGAGAGAAGCATTAGAAAGAAAGGTGAGTAACTGTGATGTCTGCTGGGTTTAAGGAGAGGAGAAACTGCCAGAAAATTCAAAGTGACAGGCTCTGAACTTATTTTTAGTGAACACTGCAAGAGCAGTGAAGGGTCAGGATCACAGTTCTTCAAGGCAATTCTTTCATTTCTTGACTTTTGCATTTAGTGGGGTTTACTGCTAAATTTAAGACTAATAAGCATCCAGGTCTACCAACTCCTGGTCACATTTCTAGACTTCTCATTTTGATATTCGTGCCAGCATTCAGAGAGTCTTCATTCTTACCTTATCTCCATTCTCTCTATTCTTACCTAATCTCCATTCACTCTATTTCCTTTCTACCCTGTGCTTCAAAAAAGCATCTCCTGTTGTATACTTTATTTTTTTCCCCGCATTTTTGTTTCTTCTCATTCTGTTTCTTAACAACATATTGAGAGCTTGGGTAAAAGTTTAAATTTCAACATTTTCATGAATGTTAGTACAGTGAATTTTCTTCAGTTTGAATGTAGAGACCACCTCAGTTGGTTAAAACTTGGCTGTAATAATGCCAAGGTCATGGGTTCAATCCCTGTGTGGGCCATTGACTGAAGAGTTGGACTCGATGATCCTTGGGGGTCCCTTCCAACTCAGAATAGTCTGTGAGTCTGTGATAACATCTCCACAAAAGTGTGCTCATTTCTGTCACTGCACATGTTCACTTGTGACATTTGTAAGAAATAGCTCTGTTGTCAGGCAGAAAAAAAGTGATGGGAGTTGGTTATGGGAACATCTACTCTTTGCTTATGGTTTAAGTTGGCTTTTCAGTATTGTTTGTCACACAAACCCATATTGGGAAAGAGCAGGAGGAGAAGAACAGCATTGTGTGTGATGTGCAGTTAGTGCTGAGCTTTGAGGGTGAACAGTGGAGTGCATTGATCACAGAATCATAGAATGGATTGGGTTGGAAAAGACCTCTGAGATCATCAAGTCCAACCCTTGGGCCAGCTCCAGTCCCTTTACCAGATCATGGCACTCAGTGCCACGGCCAAGCTCAGCTGAAAAACCTCCAGGGATGGGGAATCCACCCCCTCTCTGGGCAGCCCATTCCAATGCCTGAGCACTCTCTCTGCAAAGAATTCTTTTCTGCTCTCCAACTTCAATTTCCCCTGGCAGAGCTTGAGCCCCCCGTGCCCCCTTGTCCTATTGCTGAGTGCCTGATGTGCAGTCTGTGTTCCCCTTTGCTGTCCTGCTCTGCTCAGGGGGTGTGTGCTGTGCTGATGTGCTGTCCTCGTTGCAGGCGGTCACGACAGAGGGCAGAGCCACCCGCCGTCACCTACGCCACATACCGGGGCTCGGCCAGGATCCGGCAGCTGCTGAGGAGTCAGTCAGAAACCACTGGGAAAGGAGAGGAGGGTCCCGAGAACAGAAATGCTTCAACAGTAAAAGAAAATGGGGAAATCCAAAGAACTCCCTCTGTGGAATCAGGACGCCTGACAGAAGGAAATGGGGAAGATGGGGGTAAAGATCACAAAGATGATGCGCCACTAAATCCTTTGGCGGTGAGAATGGGGAGCAAAGAGTCTGGTAAAGCCCAGCGTTGCTTGGGGAGGAGCAAACAGATACCTGCCAAGGCCACAACTTCATCGTGTCATGAGCTGGACTCAAGACATTCCCCAGCTTTAGCTGCAACCAAAGTTAAAAGGACGCATTCACTGGATTCTTTCTTATCTTTTAGCAGTAGAAATGGTGAGATCCTGACCAAGACTCATTCCCTCAAAGTTAGTTCTGCAAATGATTTGGTTGGAAGAGAAGATGGACTGCCAGGAGGAGCAGGAGCTCTGTTGCAGACAAACAAAACTGCCACTGGTAACTTGGATAAGGAAAATGGTTGTGGTAAAGCAGCTAATGAGTCCCCAAAAGAAATACAGGATGATCGTTTACACTCCCCCAAGTCACAAAGTAAGACAGTTAATGAAGAGCTGCAGGTGGGTGAGGGAGAATTTTGCTGTAATCATCAAATGGATAATCACTCAGAGCAAACTCTGTGTGTCCAGATGCTTCATTTCAGTACCAAGACATTTCAGCAGCAAGCACATCAGCAAACTGGTAATGCAAACAGAGAGAGTCATCCAGGAAGAAATGGTCCACAGAATAGTGTGGCAGCTGTAGAAAGAGAAAAAAATCCACATAACTTTCCTGCTACTGTTCTTCTACCTTTTAATGAGCAAATATCCACCTCACTTGGTGTGGAATCCAAAGGGGGACAGTGCATGGCCACAGGTCATCTGACTGCTTCAGTGTCATCTGTTGGACATGACAAAGGCAGAGTCATGGGCAGGGAGACTTGCAAAGAACTGAGTGAGCTCAGGAAAGCAGTGCCTGTACAAAATGGCCACAAGTTAATCCACATGGAGAGTTCTAAGGACACACAGCAGACTGGTTGGCCTTGTCTAGAAACTGAGGGTGTGGAAACAGTGAAGGTTTTGCCTGAGGTTGCAGTGGAGGACGTTGCCAGTGTGTCACCGTGTGTATACGGGTGTCAGAGTGTGAAAGCCAACTCTGAGGACCTGACAGCTCCTCTCTCTGTACCTTACAAGGCTTCTTCTGAGACTGGGGGCTGTTTTCCAGCTTCCCTTCATCCTAGCTGCAAGTTCAAAAACAAAACCATGGGGAAAAGAGGAGTCGGTTTAAAAGATGCCACAGAGATACTTTCTCGCCCTGATCTTGAATGTGAGAAGAGCAAATCCTTTGAGCCTGTAGATGAGAGCCTCTCAAAAAACTCTATTCCTGTCCACAACCACAGTCCTGTTCCTCTTGAGACTGTTCAAGACATTCCTGCCAAGACAGTTGTACTTGCAGAGGGTAACACTGCACCTTGTCCTTTCATCACCCCTCCTGGTGCTTCTAAACCCAACAAGATTGGTGTGGCTGGGGCTGATCTTGTCACTTCTGAGTGTGAAGATTGCACCTTAGAGCTTGCATGTCATGTTTCCAAGTCACAAGGGAAAAACCTGCCAGCTTCTTGTTCTGCTTTGGCATGTGAAGAAAGACCTTTGACCAACCATTCTGCTTTCACCTGTGAAAAAGATGATGTGGACATAATTTCAGAATCTCCACTTGTTTCTGAAAATAGGTGTATTAATTTTTCTTCCAAGAAGGAAAACAGCAGTAAGCCCAGAATATCACCCACAGTACTTGATTCTTCAGCTGACAGCCAAGGGAAAATGCTGCTCTCTGCTAGTAACTCTGAAAATGGTCAGATTGCTGCTTCTGAACTGGACAGCTTTGTTCTTCCAGCTGCAGAGTGTAGGAGAATCATCCCTGAGGACACGGTGAAGGAGGGGACACCTTGCTTAGGACACCAAAGAACTTTGTGCCCAGCTGGTTCTCTAGAACGTGAGATTATTCCACCTGTGTTTGATGGCTGTGCTGGTGTAGTAAATGGAGGGGGTGTTTGCATCCCCAGGGCCACTGTGAAGGGACAGGGACAGGCTCCATTCCAAGATGCTGCTGTTTTGTTTAAGAAAGCCGAAGAAATTGTGGCTTCAGTTTTACACTTGGCTACAGAAGAAATGATAGCAAAACAAGCCCTTGGTGTCTGCCAGCCTTGTGGTGGCAAGGATGGTTTAGTAAACAGGGCTATTCTGAATTATCAGAAAGCTGCAACTGTACAGCTGGAAGGGGAAGAAATCCAGTCAGCTGTGCAGTCATTAAAAGATTTTAATGAGAGCAGTGGAGGAGGCTCGTCTTCATTTACAGGAAATGAAAGAGGGGATACAAATAATCAAGATGAAAAGATCCTCTCTTGCATCCCTGATAAAGTTGACCTAGATAGTGCACTAGCATTAAAAGCAAAAGAAACAGTTGAGGGAGTCATTAACTCAGCCATACAAAAACTGGCATCCAGGCAGTGGCAAGGCACTGACAGTGAAAGGTCTTCTGAAGAGGTTGAGTCTAAACCTAGGGCTGAAATGCCAAAGGCTTTAAATCTGGATATGAAGTTTCCTGCTAAAACACAGGAACCAGCAGAGGTGAAGGAAACTCAAGGTGTGAGTGTAAACTGTGAAAGGGCAGATTTCTCAGGTCCTCCTTTGCTTCCAAATGGCATGGCAAATGGCTTAGGTTGGCCCCAAAGAGATGAAAATACACCAAATAATGCCATTAATTGTCAAACAAATGGATTTCTTCCCACTGGTACGTTAGCAAGTCCAGAATCAGATCTTACAACACCAGCAAATGAGAGGCACAGTAGGATGGGGAGTGAACATGTGGCTGCAGCAGAACTGTGTGGCAAAGCTGGAGTAGCAGCAGTGAGTAGAAAATCTGATGGATCTTTGCATTTTGTGCATAGAGACACTGCTGTGACTGAGGAAATGCTTTTGTCATTGCAGTTAAAAGGCTCGTGCAATAACACAAATATGCCAGAATGCACATTGCTGCCAGCTGCAGACGTTCATTTGTCATCTTCTGTGCCTGATGAGGGATCTGTTGGCATGCAGAGTGAATCCAAAGACAAAAGCATTCCTCAGGTGTCTCTGGGAAGCAGTGCAGAGCACAGTCCACATGAGAACTGCAGAGGAGAGGCTGCAAAAGTGATACCTGCACAAGTCAAAGTGACCTTAGAAGACTCAAAGGCAGTGGAGAGTAGGGAGGAACGAGCAGAAGGGCCAAGTGAGAGGGCAGAGGTTGATAATGGATTAGGTCCAGCTGAATTGCCTGTTCCTGGAGAGGACAGTGAAGGGAAGCAATGCTTCAACACAGTCTTTGCCCAGAATAATGAGAATCTGGAGCAGGCAAACATGAAGGATTGTGACATGGAGAGAAGTGATCAGCTTGGAAAAAATGGCCTGGACTGCAGTGATGGCATGAAGGAATCAACAGAACTTTTGGCCTCTTCTCCACTAATTGAACAGTGGGAAAACAGTTCTTTCACTATCATTTATGAAGATGCTCTTCAGACTGAGAACAAATCCGTCTCAACTGATGATGTGTCAGTGGGATCACTTCCCTCTCCTGGTTCCCCCCCAGACAGTGCAGGTCACCTGAGGTGTGACAGAGGAAAGGAGGAGCCAGGCAGTGTCTGTGGGCAGGACCCCCAGCCCAGTGAGGCAGCAGAAGGCCGTGGCTCGGAGCTGTTCCTGAGCATGGAGGCCAAGCGGTACAGGGTGTACCCCTTCTCTCTGTCTCCCATCTATGAGGATGACAGCGCCCAGGAGGACCTGCTGTCCACAGATGTGTCCCCAGAGAGCCACCCCAAAGACAGCTCTGACCAAGCTTCAGTGCTGTCCCTCCTCCAGTCGGTCTCTGAGCGCCTGCAGTTCACTGCTCGCTTCAGTGAGGAGGAGGAGGAGGATGGAGTGCAGGAGGAGGAGGAAGAATCATCATACGAGGAAAACGTGCTTGATGTTGAGAAAGAAGATGACTATCTTTCCAGCCAGTGGAGAGGGAATCTAGAAACAACCCTTCGGCTGAATGATCAGCATAGATCTTTGCTTCCTGACCAATCATTTCTTGGTTCAAAAGAACAGCTTGGCTCACAGGAGCAACCAGAACAGCTTCCAGATGGGGCTTCTCCCACTCAAACACCTCGTAAATCTGTTCCAGAGAAAGCTGATGCTGCTCTAACACATCCTCCTACCAGTGTGTACTACCAGTACTTGAAATCTGCCAGCAGTTCCTCCTCTGAGAAGGGCACCAGGTTTGGGAGCATTCTCCAGGACATGTTGCAGCCAAAGATTCACTGGTGTCAGGACAACACCGTGCCAAAGCTGGGAGAGTTGTCAGCGGTAAGATGGCATGTCACATAAAACTTATAACCAAAGTAATTACAGATTCAAAATTGCTGTCTCCCTATCCTTGCTCCCTTTTAATTAATTCCTCTGTCATCAGAGTAATCAAAAAATAATTCTGTTACCAAAAGTAATTAGGCGGTTTCATAGTTTAAAGTCTTCTGATAATATAATTTTAAAAACATAATGTTCTTGGTTCAGCACACAGAGTGACTTTACTGTAAAACAGAATATGTGAACAAAAATATAATAGGAAAATATGCATAATAGCAAGTTTCTATAATAGCATAACACAGGCTTGTCTATGTTAAGGGCATTTCAATCTGAAGATAATTAAGTTGCCTTTTGTATGAAAATTCTTCTTTTATTTCTTTCACTCCTGGGATTAATAGAGCTGTCTTGTCCAAAAAAGATACAAATATCTGCTTGCTGGGCTTTTGATTGTTCCATCTCAGTGTCTTCTACAACTTACAGCTTAGTTACCAGGCAAGCAATGTAGCTCCTTCCACAGATTAACATTTCTTTTTCAGTTTATTTAAAGCACTGACAAATGAGGGGCTGGAAACAGTTCTTGCAATATTTAGAATTTGTAAGTGCCACGTAGACCAAATGTGCAACTGAAGAGCTCTTTCCATGATGTTGGGAATTCTTCAGTCTGTTTTAGACTGTCTTCTGGGTTTTTTCCACTGTTAAGAAATGCAGTTGATTGTTTGCTGGGAAAGGGTAATAAAGTTGTAAAAGTTGTAACTTTCGTAATAGTTCTTCCTTTCACTTTCTGAAAGTGATTTACACTTTTGACACCAGCTCTGAATGGCAGCGAAGCAGATCTTGGTTTTTTCTGCTGGTGACAGTTGTGTACATGTGGAGATTGTTTTGTTGTAGGTCTTAATAGTTGTTTGCCATGTCCTTTTAATTTCAGAACCTCATTGACAGGTCAAGTCTCAAATATAACCCAAGACCAGGAAAGGTAAGTGGAATTTGTCACATAAATCAGTAAGATTCATGGGATAATTAGTTATACCAAAATTTTTGAATGCAAAGTATCTGAGGTTATTAGTCTGGTTTTACATATTTTTATGCATTATTTGCCTATTTTTGGACATGATAATAATGAGAATGTATTATTGAAGATCTTGCCACTAGTAGTTTTTGTTTCCATTCAGTAGAGTGTTTCACAGAAGAAGAAAATGTGCAGCCTGTCAGCTGAGTGGGCACAAATGGCAAGCAAAAAATAACTGTTTCTATGTTGAAATGGGCCCTCATTTCATTGTTTTTTCAGATTATTATTTATGACACTTATGGCAGCCAAAGTAAGCAGGAAGTTCATTCTGATGTGCCAGATACCTCATCGTGGATCTTTCCCACTGGAGCATTGCTTAGGATAATTAGAGGATGGTAAGAAATCCAGGACATTCTTCACTAGAGCCTTTCCAAAAGACTTCATAGGAATTTCTCTTGTATTTTTATTTCTTTCATTTATGGCACACACCCGATCTGCAAGAGTGTCTTTTTCTTTCTTTATAATTAGACTGATACCAATGAAAAAAGCAGGAAACAAGGCTAAAAATGCTGCAGTGCAAAGCAAAAATATTGTTTGTCCTGGGAAACAGAAAGTGTCTGGTAGAGCCACAAGTAAGTTTAGAGCTCTTGCCTGAAATGCTGAGTCAGCACAGCCATAGCCATGGTCAGAAGTGCTGAGTCAGCACGGCCATAACTGTGGTCTGAAATGCTGAGTCAGCACAGCCATAGCCATGGTCAGAAGTGCTGAGTCAGCACGGCCATAACCGTGGCTTGAAGTGCTGAGTCAGCACGGCCATAACCATGGCCTGAAGTGCTGAGTCAGCACATCCAGAACCGTGGCCAGAAGTGCTGAGTCAGCACAGTCACAGCCATGACCAGAAAGTGCTGAGTCAGCACAGCCAGAACCATGGCCAGAACGTGTGCATGCCAAGGGAAATGGTGTTTTCCACACCTCAGTTCCATTACACAGCAGCTGCTGCAAAAGGCCCACAAAACAGGCGTTCTCAGCCACTGGTTTTAACACGGCATTGAGAGGAATGTGGGTGCAGACGGATATACACAAGTACCTTGGGGTTTGCAGGTGTTTCTGGGTTTGCTTGGGGACCCATGGCAGCTGCTGCACTGGAATTTAAGAGGTGCTGCTTACAGAGTGTTCTGCTGTCAGCCACAGTGACAATGCATGTCACAGTTCTGCAGGTTGGAGGCAGCCCTGTGTGCCTCTCCATACATTCCTTTCACATCCCAGGAAAGGCTGGATGCCACTGGTAGTATGTTTTCTGCCTTGCATAGCATCTGCCTGAACAGGACATGTTTTGATGTGGCAATTCATGTATTTGTGCTGGTAAAATAAGGCTGCTTATTCTCATTGTGTTTTAGCTGGCTTTTTATACAGTGAATATTTTAAGTTATAAGTTATTTTAGTTATAAGAAAGCATAAGAAAGATGTGATAGTTGCCTTGGTAAGAAGAGCTTTTTACTGAGCTTTCCATCTATAAGGATAGTCTTACCTCACAGCAACACCTCAGCTCGTGATGTCGTTATTACAGCTGGATTTTTTATGAGAAACCAAAGTTCCAGGGTCGCAAACGCGTGCTGGAAGAAGGAGAGGCTGTGCTGGATCACCTTTGGGATCTCCCAGGCGTGAAGCATCGTCCAAGAAACCTCACAGTTGGTTCCATCAGACACGTAACAAAGGTACAGACTTCTCAGTAATATCCTGGCACGCACAATTGATTTGTTGGGAGCAGTGGTGTGTTACTGGCAATGGTCAATGTGTGTATAGTCTTTCTGACTTAATTCAGATTTCCTATTAATCACTTTTTTCCCCTTCAAGATAAGTTCTGGGGCTTTTGCTGTGCTGCATTTCCCTTTCTTCCTGAGTTAATGAGCAGATTGATTATATTTCTTTGCCACTACCTTCACCAGACACAGCAACTCCCCTCCTTTTAGCTGTTTACCTGTCCAGTTATTTGAAATGAAATGGAATCAATTAATATTTTTAAAGAATTCTCTTAAGCTGTGTACTGTGTCTGCATGGCTTCTGTTTCACACGTTAGTGGTTGGGTTTCCAATCCCATTTGTACAGCACAGCCTCCAAAAATGAACTGTTTCACACATTAGTGGTTGGTTTTCCAGTCCCATTTGTACAGCACAGCCTCCAAAAATTCCCTGTTGTTCCCTCTGCAGCTTTGTGCCATCTGTGGGGTTCCCATGTGGGCAAGGGGCACACCTACAGCATGTGGCTCTGCCCACAGCCAGAACTTTAAAAGGCTTTCTGTTGCAAAGATAAGGATCAAATGTCTACAACCAACCAGAATGCAGCCATTGTTATTCAGTGAATGAGAAATGTATTTACCAGATCTCGTGACTTAAGAAGACTTAGTGCTCCCGTTGTTTTGTGTAACATTCCAGTTATTCACAGGGCAGTGGCCATTGCTGTGAGGGAATTATCATTTGTAGCACAATGTGAAAGGTTTTCAGTAAAGTGCTTTCTCTGTTCTCTGCTGGAATAGAGCTCATTGTGAAATTCATAACCTTTGTGTCATGAGTGCAGGAGCACAATGTCATAACAATTAGAAATACTTCTTCATTAACAATAAATAAGTTAATTCAAAAGCAGTTGGGTGAAGGCAAGAATAATGCAGTTAACATTTACTTGAGCTAAACAAATAGAAAACCTTTGACCAGTATTTAACAGGAATATTGATCAACATGGAAGGCAAGTAAATAAAGGGATTCCACAATAACGTGTGGAACTGCTGTTTGTGTCTTGGGTATGAAAGAAAGGAAAGATACTGCATTTAGCTTCATCATGCTTGATAAAAATCTTTGTAATATAGCTCAGTAAGTCTGACCTTTGTTCTTCTTCCAGCATGGAGTGCATTTATATGGAGCACAGATGGAAAGCTTTGTTACAGGACACTGGTTCAGTAATCCACACTTTTCTCCAGTAACCTGAACCTCTGGCAGGGGTGGTTGGGTAGGAGGGCTCTGCTGTGTGGGACTCATTGAGCTGGGTTTGGCCTCTAAACCTTGACTCATGAAAGCATCCCTCTTTTTCGGGTTGTAGAAGGACATTTAGAAGGTAGTTTGCCAAAGTGCTATTTATGTGCTTTTTTTTGTGAAAAATGCAGGCATTGCTTTTATTTGACAAGTGGGTGTTTCTCTTCCAGGCAGCTCACGTGTGTGATCTGCAGGATCACGGGTCCTGTGTCCTTCTCTTTGGCACAGTCTGGGTGGCTCAGGGGCTTTTCTCCTGTCTAGTTTGGCCATCCTGGCTCTCTGTCCAGGTTGTCTGCCTTGTCCTCTAGTTCTTCCACTGGCTTTTTATGGTGCTTGTTTAATGGCTGCTTGAGTTACTAGGTTTGAACACTGGCTGAATATTTGAGTAGAAAATGGTTTGCCAAGAAGAGAAAGACAGATTTTTTCTAAAGAAACTGTAGGAGGTACATTTAATATTATTTTTAATTATTTTTTACTAGCAGATTGGCTGAAAAACAGCCTGCCAGTGGCTTTGTGCTCTTGATTTGGCTTCAGGCCTCCACAGAAAGCAAAGATTCTGTTGGCTTTGTGGTCAGCTTGTGCCTGACTGTGGACAAGCATTAGGTGTATCCATGTGTATTCAACTTCAAGGAACCTGTGGGGAGGAGTTTCCAGAGGGTGCTAAATGTTATGTTCCCAAAAATGAGCTAAAAAATGTTCCTGATGTCTCCACTCTGGAATCATCTTCTCAACTACTGTTTATAATCCCTGTGTGCAAGATGGATAGGCAGGAAATAACTGGATTCCTTATGGACTCTCCTTAACCAAAGCTCTTTGCAATGGGTTTGTTCACAGGATTACAATGAAGGGTGTGTGTTTCTTTTCTTTGTATGGACTGCCAGGTGAAAAGAAGTTAATAATTTAATCAGGGACTACTTTGTCAGGTGCCATAGGAAAACCCCCAGTAGCTTCAGATTGTCTCGTTTGCCAGTTGGTATTTACAGGACAATAATCATTAATTTCTTTAATATTATTTTATTTTACCACCAGCCCTGTTGAATGCTGTAGTTTGGTTTGGTGGTGGTGATGGGTGGTAGCAAGAATGATACAGAGCTGGAGCACTGGGAGCAAGAATTATGAATGGATAAAAAGCCTGGAGGACCAGTGGGAAGTAATATTAATAAAAAATAATGTGCAGAAGCTGATATGTCCTAAGGACAAACTATGTAACCAAAGTAACATGCATGTCTAGACTGTATGAAAAAGCAATCATGTGAATACCCAAACTAATTAGGGCTGGTTTCCAACAGACCCTTCTCTCATCCTTGTTTTGACATTTTGCTCAAGAAGCCAGACTTGAGTCATTCTTTGTCCTGTTGTTGACATAAAAAGCTACCCCAGTGGAACAGGCTGTTCTGATCCCTTGGTCAGCACAGCTTACAGGGCCAAGGAGGACACGTGACAGTGCTGAATTTATTTAGTGCTGCTGGACCTGTGGGGATGTCCCCCTGGATCCAGAAGGAGGATAAACAGCCAAGCCCACCTGGAGGAGACTGAAGGCTCCAGGTCTGTCACTTGTGGCAGAGCTCTTGGTCAGACTGGGAGAGTGTCAGAGATGCCACCAAAGAGTGATTTTTCATGCTGGGGTCTTAAGGATGACCTTAACCTGTTCAAGAGAAGCCCTCACCTTTCTGCTGAGGGCCATGTCACTCCTTTGGGAGAGTCCTCTGTGAGCCAACATGAGTATTCCTTGTGCTTTTGTGAATATCTCAGCTCCCTGAAGGCCTTGAGGGAAGCCTGGACACTCCAGGATGGTTATGTGCATAAGTCCTATGGGGAGAGGCTGAGGGAGCTGGGGGTGTTTGTGCTGGAGAAGAGGAGGCTGAGAGGTGACCTCAGCACTGTCTGGAACTGCCTGAGGGGAAGTTGTGGCCAGGTGGGGGTTGGTCTCTTCTCCCAGGCACTCAGCAATAGGACAAGGGGGCACGGGGGGCTCAAGCTCTGCCAGGGGAAAGTGAAGTTGGAGAGCAGAAAAAACTTCTTTGCAGAGAGAGTGCTCAGGGATTGGAATGGGCTGCCCAGAGAGGGGGTGGATTCCCCATCCCTGGAGGTTTTTCAAGTGAGCTTGGCCGTGGCACTGAGTGCCATGATCTGGTAAAGGGACTGGAGTTGGCCCAAGGGTTGGACTTGACGATCTCGGAGGGCTTTTCCAACCCAATCCATTCTATGGTTCTGTGTAGAGGTAGGAGGAGAGTACCACAGAATAAAGGAAGGCAGAGTGGGATGCCTGGAGGCTCTGACCTACCTAAGCATTTGCTGGCTGTGTCACAGCTGCCTGATCTGTTTGCTGTGCTTGTTACTCTCTTTTTGCTGGTGGGACAGTGAATGACACGAGTTTGGGCTGCTTGTGGTGGGGCTGGCAGGGCTTGGGGGTGGGTATAGGGGGCAAACTGTGCAGTTTGGGATCTGGCCTGAAACATTGTGGTGGTGGTTTTGCATGACAATAGTTTTGCATGTGGGCACCTCATTGGGAAATCTTGATGCCTTGCAGAGATGAAAGGGCTGTGGAGTGAGGGATCCAGTCCTCAGCCTGAATGCTATCATCCTTGTGTGGGTTTCATTTGGTTTCTGAAGGTGGTGGCTTTATTAGGAATGCTGAAGAAGCCTGTGAAGGTAATGATGCCCATTAAACCTGCCCAGGCAGATAGGAACGTGCTGGGGCAAATATTTACCGAGCTCAAGTTTGCGTGCTTGAATTGTATAAACCAATGGCACACTGTGTGAGTGTGCAAATACATCATGTTCATCTCACACACCAATACCAGTGGTACCATTTTCTGCAGTCTGTGCATTGATACAGGTAAATGGAACTCCATTTTTAAGGCAAAATGTGTATTTTTGGCTTTAAAAACTGTGCTTAGAAAATACGATGTACTTCTTGCTCAGATGTTACTGCCTTTAAAAACAGATATTTGAATGGGTTTTGATGAAGATCTCAGCTTACTGTGTGACACTTTATGAAAGAAGTTTGTGGGCTTAATCTACTACACACAAAAATACCATCACAATGAATAGAGGTTTTTTTATGCCTGTCAACATCTGGCTGGAGAGAGATGGTGATGAATAGGAGAGATGTAATTACAATTCCTTGTGCTTTGCCTGCCCTGCTACGTCTGTCATCTCTTGAGCTGGAGCCTTGTGAGCTTCAGTCAGGAGAGCAGACTAGAAAAGAGAATACAGACTGGCTTTTTCCAGTCTTAAATGAAAAACGAAAGCCTCCTGCTGAATTAAAATTAAACATACTCCATCTCATACTCTGTCTGAGCCCACAGGCAGACACTTTATTTTGCTACTTGTCTCGTCTTGCAGGTGCTTTGTTCCAGAATTTATCTGCAACCATTAGGAGTCTGTCATCATCATTTGTGAAGTTCTTATAGTGCAGCTTCTGATTTTCTGTGTCAGGCTTTATTGTTGGAGTTACAGATTTCAGCCTTATCAGGTATTAGTAGGAAAAACCCACAAACTTCAAGTATTTCTCAAATGTGATTTTAGTAAGATACATATTCATGTGAAAACTGGGGGAAGATTATTATTTTTTTAAACTTGCTTAGCATTACACTTAGAATTAAGTTCCTCAGCACTTTGCCATAAAGTAGCATTGCAGTAGAAAGTATTTTCTTCTACTTTTTCTAGTTTTGTTTGAGAAGAAAAATTCTGCCATTGTAGTTTTTGCTCTAAAAGCAAATAGTGTGCATTGTTTGCAAGGTACAATACAGAGGAAACGTGACTGTGTGTGTTTGAGTGCTGGGCAAGAACCTACTGGCAAAGCATTTAATGTAAATATTACAAAATGAAGGTGGTTCAATAAAATCCCTGCAAATTCCAGAGGAGATCCCAGAATCCCACACTGTTCTGAGTTGGAAGGGACCCACAAGGATCATCAAGTCCAACTCTTAAGTCAGTGGCCCACACAGGGGATTGAACCCATGACCTTGGTGTTATTACAGCCAAGTTTTAACCAACTGAGCTCATCTCAGGTTATGTGCTCAGTAAGTTGTTCTCCAGCATGGGATCCATCAGTAGTGAACCTTCAGTGTGGTAATAGAAGTTGTTGCTTTGTAGTAACAGGAAAATTGCTGAAGTGTCTACTCAATAAAATAGATGTTTTGGAAAACTCATCTTTTTCTTTCTTTGTCTAAAATGCTGTAGATTTATTTAGAATGTCAGAAAATTGAACTCATGTGGCTTATATGACTGACTCTGTATTGGGCAGTTGGCATTTTGCTCAACCCAAGACAATACCGTAGTTGACTTGATTACAGAACTTAATTATCATGGAGAGAGGGAGGTGGGGAGGTAGTAGACATTTCTAGAAACTTTTAGCTCTGTGTGCATGATGTGTATCTATATCTGTGTTATGGAAGCACTGTCTTTGAAAAATAAAGTCAGTATTATGATATGTCAGATCCTGTGCTTGGAGAGTATTTAAACTGACCGTTGTTGAAAGCAGCCTGACAGGCATAAATACTTTGTTCTGCTTTGAAAGTCAGTGGGAGATGGAGGTTTACTTCCCTTAGGTTTTCTGAAAATTCCCAGTCTCCATTTTTAAACAGCTAAACCCTTTCCATCACATGCAGCCTGGGGCTGTATTAGAAAGGGGAAGAAAATAAGGGAGCATTTCCAAACCTGCAGGGACAGACTGTGCAAGTGTGGCTGATCCTTCCCTCTGCTTTGTTCCCACAGGAGTGTGGCATTCCCGAGGTGGAGTTCTGCCCAGCAGCTGGGGGCACAGAGGGAACCCCTGTCTGCATACAGGCTGCAATTCCCAGTTTGGAAGAACTGGATGTGGAGAAGAACCCTTACATTAGAGTCAAATCAGGAGTGTGAGTGCCCAGCCTTTCTAACAGCGTTCTGCCAGCAGGGAGAGGAGTCACACCATGGGGTGAAAGTCAGTCAGAAATAGGAGCAATATTGGGGGGGTTGCTACAAACAGCTCTCAAACAGCAGATATTCCCAGCTCTGCCCTTCAGCACTGGGCTCTGTGGGCTCCTGGGGGTGGAACCAAATTTCTGAAGGCATTTTAGCAAGTCCATAATTCAGGTTTTGGGTAGTTTTCTAAATAGAAGCAGCAGCTGAGCTATAATTAGCTTTTAGTTCATTGGAACCCAGATAGGCTCCCTGGTCCCCCACCCTGTTACAACACTGGGGCTGAGCACCAGGACATGAGTGTTATATCATCCAGGCATTCCATAGCCTGACATTCTGGAGAGGTGATGCAACCTCACACAGGTCCCTTGGTGGCCCAGCACTTCTACACTGAGCAGAACAGGCTGTTTCCTGGGGAAGTGGCCAGCACTTCACAGCTCCTGAAGTTTGGGAGCTCTGTGTCTCTTCTCATAAATCACTGCAGGGTGACATGAGCTGTTCTGTTAAGAGTTTTGAATTTGCCTTTCCACATGAGCCAAATCTTCCTTCCCAGGATCTTACAAGACATCTGTGAAGCTTGAGGTGGTGAAGGAATTAAAAACAGTCTTGGTTTAGTTTTGATAGAACTTTGTATAACTTTTAACAGCATATGGTCTGTGCAGTTTTAAGCAAATCACTCTCCTGTGGCTCTTCCTCCATTCCTGACTTGCTCTGCTAACCCTGTGTCCAACACTCAGCTTTCTTTTGGATTTCAAACAGTCTGAAGAAGTCCCTGCATTTTTAACCTTCAAGTCAAAACTTTGACAGCTTTCCAAAGGAGTATTGTAAATCATCATAATTAATAACTTCCACTGAAAAAAAATGAGGTGGAATTGATGTCAGAAGCCTTTTAGTTCCTAAGGTGGAAATCCTTGGTAGAATTCAATGCAAGTGTCTCATCCTCACTAATGACTTTTTTGTGTATACTCATAGTGTACCAAAATGGCTTTTTTAAGTGAGTGAACAAATTGGTAATTTTGTTCTCTTTCATTTATATTTGGCTTGGACTGAGAGGAACTGTCTGAGATGTTCTCAGCAGTGATTTGCCAGTGTATTTAACTGCAGCTTTGTTTTGATGTGCTGCCAGTGTCTGAAACATCATCCAGCACAAAAAGGAAAATAACTTTAATAAGATCTTTGTGATCCAATTAATGAGATTAATGACTCATTTATCCTGACTGTTATAGATGGCTTGCTTACTCAGACCTGAATTACAAGGGAGAGATGACAGTTCTGGAAGAATGTGATTCTCCATCTCCTTCAGCAGATGTCAGGTCCCTGCGCCCCTTAAAAATGGTGAGGACTCCACAACTCCTTTTCCTTATTGTTGTTTCCCCAGTGGTTTTGACCTAAATAGAACTTCGGTTCTAATGGGAATGGAAGGCCAGAAAGGAGTTTATTACTCAGTAATACTCCTCTGAGCACAGATTGCACAAACATCTTGGGAGGTGCAGCTGATTTTTGTGTTCATAGCACATAAATCTACATGTGAAAGAATGTGAAGGGTTATAACACTTAATTCCAATGTATGCATAGCAAACCTACAGAGAGAGAGCTTAAAAGCCATGAAGAAATAAAACCAAATAGCTGTCTCTGAAGTCCCTCAGGTAGGTTTCTTATTCTCTCACAGAACATATTCAAGAATTTCCAGATATAGATTTGTTGTATTTGCTCCCTGACCATGGCCATGAATGTGTCAGCTCATGTTTGTTCTCTCTCTTCTGGTGTTTATAATTTCTTAGAGCTCCACAATCTCTGCTTGAGAAACTCATACAATAAAGCTTTAATAGCTAATTTTAAAAATTGGTCAATATAAATTAGTTTAAAAACACATAGTAAATGATTTCTTTCATATTAGTAATAGCCAGTGAAGGAGTAGTTTTAAATTGCTTGCACCTTTGCAGGGTGTTTGTGCACTGATTTATTTATAGGTCAGGTTTACAGTGCCCCTGCCCTGCTGAAATATCAGGGTTTAAATTAGTGTTTGATATGGCCAACACTAAAAATTGTGAATTTAATTGCAAAGACTTCATGCTTTGATAGTGCTGCAAAATACGTGTCAAAGTGTAACTTCAAGTTTAATAGAAATAATACCTGGGTTTTTCCCCATCTTTTTGCAGGGTGGACTAAAGGTACAAATGCCAATGAATGTCAAGGTAAGCAGTGAGGGTGCTGAGAATAAAATATTAGCACATTTGAAATATAAAACCTTTATTTAAGCTGTTTTTTGGGGTATATGGTGTTTGTTTGAGTATTCAGTGTTTGCTGAAGAAAAATTCGCTGATGCTGTCAAGGTCCCTTGGTGTTCCAGGAGTGTAGAAGCAGCTACAGTTTGTTTCTCACATATTAGGAGAATGTGAATTTGCAGTAGAAGAATTTTAAAGATTTTTACAAAATAAAATGAGTTTTTCTGACTTGACACATTGGCCACTGAGATGTTAAAGGGATTAGAAGAGGTTTTCCCTTTTGATATACCAAGTTTACAAAGAAAGGAGGGAGAAGGGAGGAGAGGTGCAGGAATTCCTTCCTTTACCCTTCCTATATCTCTATATCTTCCTTCCTGTATCTCAATACAAGAGTTATGAGTGAGACCATGATCCTTCTGTGATCTGAAGAGCAGAAACCTAATCCTGAGTTCCTTAGCTCCTTTTCCCTCTTTTTTCTAGTTCTCCACAAAAATGCCAATGCTTTAGGTAACTTTTAATTACACAAATACATGCCCAGCTCAGGAGTTTTTCTAGTAAATACTGCAGCAAATATTAATCCTGTTCATAGCTGATTGTGTGATTGGGCACATGAGGAACCTGAAGGGGATCACTGAAGTGGAAATGGCTGCAAATAGCCTGACAAACCCATGGAAGTCCAATAGGATCTCCAGGAGCACTCAGGAATCAGAAGGGCCCAGGAATGCAACTCTGAATTTTCATAGTGATGGTTTGTTGGGGAGGGAGAAAAGAGTTTTTCCACATACTTTGGCAGTACATAAACTGAAAACCACTGTTCAGGGCACACTCAGCTTCAACATCATGTTTTCTAGATAATAATATATGAGAAAACCCACTTTGGAGGATGGTCCAAGGAGATTTCAGAAAACGTCCCTTCTGTCCCAGCGCTGTTTGGGAGTGACGAGGAGTTCCAGGCAATTGGATCAATTCGTGTCATTGGGGGAGTGTAAGTGTGTTTCACTTCTATATTTATTTGTTTTAATTGCCCAGGAGTGCTGACTGAGTGGTGATTGGAGTTTTTCACAGGTAAAACGTTTTGAAAAGAAAGGAGAATGCGTTTCTTTTGTCAATTATCAGCCTTGAATAAAACCACCTCTACATGTGGCTTATCCCAGGCACAGGATTACAGGATATAAATCCTGGTCATGCAGCTGGACAGGGCATTTGTGTCTATAGAGTTGTGTGAGTAAGTGTCCCACTGTGAAAATGTCTGCAAATAGCCTGACAAACCCATGGAAATGCAGACAGGGTCTGCAGATTTCAGGGCACTCAGGAATCAGAAGGGAATTTGGGAAGATGAAGCAAAATGTGTGAGAGGTGTGAGGTCAATGTTTACCATTTGGTTGCCAATAAAACAGGCCTTTTGGTTCCTTAATAAGAGCGTGCACACAGAGCTTTATTCACACTGCTTTATACTTCTGACAGTCTCTACTTACTTTGCTGAAATGACCCTAGGTAGGTGTGGTTGGCCTTCACTTTGGCATTTTAATACTTCCAAAACCTATAACCTGGTTTATTGTCCTAATGGTTTTCCTCTGCCACCTGTTGCATGTTCCCTGGAATTCAGAATTCCTGTTCTTTTCCTTCCCTGGGGTGTTGGGAGTCTTTTGGGCAGCCCTGCCCCTCTCTGTGTCACAGCCACACAGGGCTGTGTGTGACACACTCCTCAGGGGAACTCTCAGGTATTCCAGAGAGTTCCCAACTCCTCATGTTGTTCTTGCAGCCTCTCCCAAGACTTTCTTCTTAGTAATAAAAGTTTGCAGAAAATCCTGGGTTTGTTTCTCAGGGGATTTCCATGTAATTATTCCAACATAAAGGCTGAATAACATATATCCTTTCAGGCTGTCATCAGATTTTTAGGAGCACTAAATTAAAAACAAGCTTAATTGTTGCTGCTCAGATAATCTATTCATAAAGGCATTGTGGATTCACTATCTGGGAAGCCTCAAATTATTAAAAATCATTGTTCTGTCTGTTGTGGTGGCTTTTATTTTTAGAACTGTGGTAACCTAAACAGCTGAATTAAAGTAAACCAAATGGTACTAAAAGTGAAGCTACCCCTGCCTGCCAAATTTCAGTGCCAAGAGAATTTGTGCAGCAGGCCTAGTGCTTACAGGGGAGCTTTAATGAAAGAAATGCTTCCAGGAAAGGAGGGGGAAGCACTTTTGCAAATGAAGATCCATTAGAGATCTCAAAGTTGATATGGAAACACCTTCTTTTAATTGAGCATTATCTGTTTGTTAAAAATACTTGAAAAAATTTTATTAATTTAGTGCTAAAGCATACCCCATGTGCAATATGTTTTATATATTCAGTTTGCTTGTCTGTTTATGTGTGTGTGGTTTTGGATTAGAGCAGGAAACAATATTGACCAGTTGTCAGTGATAAGGGAATGTTTTGACAACCAGCTGCTTATTTTAGTCCCTGTAGCACCAAATCCTGGTGTTGGGAATCCAACTGGCAGGGATGGATAGAGAACCACATGGTGGCATTTTGCTCCACAAAGAACCCTCCATGGGTGCCTGTTGTGACTTCAGACAGGCATTGCTTTGTCCAGTGGCTGAGTTTGTGACACTCACTTGGGTGTTCTGGAGATGTTCTTACCCTTTTATTTGTTCTGCAAAACGGTGTGTGGTTGTTTTGCCTTTGCTGACTTGCCTCTCTCCTGCTGTGTGGTTGCCACAGGTGGGTTGCCTATGCCAAGGAGCGCTACAAAGGCCACCAGTTCTTGCTGGAGGAGGGGGATTATGCAGACAGACACTCCTGGGGGGGACAGGACAGTGTCCTCCTGTCCTTCCGCTTCCTTCAGGCTGTGAGTACCTCCCTGAATTTCACACAAATTCCATGGATTTCACACAGCTCTATCCACCAAGAGAAAGGTTATTCTTTGTACATGGTCCAGCTGTCCTGGGCTTAGTCACTCCATCTTTTACCCATGTTCATTCTCATTCTTTCCCCACTGCCTGAAATTCAGGCTGCACTGGACACTCTGCAAAGCAAAGCAGGTTCTAAATTATCTTTGTAAACTTCTACAAAAAAATCCATCCTTCAGAATTCCTTGTCTACCTGCCAGACTTTCCCCCCTGCACTTCAAATAGAATGTCTCCAACAGAATTTGTTTAAAAGCATAACGTGCCTTTAAGCGTACAGTGTAGTTCTTTATTAAAATAAAAATAGCTTTTCAGCACAGCAGCTGTTACAAGCCTTAAAACAGCATTGCCCTCTGTCTCTCTGAGTTTTCTGCCAGAAAATTTTGGCAGCAAAAATAATCATGGTAAAAAAAAAAATCCCTGCTGCTAAAAGTGGAGGCAAAGATGAAATAATAACAAAAACTATCTGTAAGAGTCCAGTATTGGAAGCAAAATTAGGCTTTTTAGTGATGGGGAAGGTGGAATTAGAACTTTTTTATGATTTCCTTTGGTTTGGTTTTTTTTTTGTTTGTTTGGGTTTGTTTCTTTGTTTGAGGGTTTGAAGTTTTTTTTAATTATAATGAGAACTCTGAATTTTAAATGACAGCTGCTAAGAGTGGCTCCTTTGGAGACTCAGATTGTTCACTCTGATATTACTCAGTTCTGTATACTCAGATTACTCATCTCCTCATCTGAGGGGATGGGATATTCCTGAGCCAGGAATTTGGGGAAGTTTGAAGACAGGCATTTACAGCAAACTCACTGTCTCAGCAGTCATTATCTTTTTTTAAAAATAAAAAGTTATTGTGAACTCAAGAAGGCCATACTTAAATTCATATTTTGCAGTTGTGATTTTACAGAAAAAGCTGTGTTTATAATCAGAATTGATCATATAATTTAGGACCATAAACTGAAATTAATTAAAATATCCTTCTCTAAATAATTTATTTTGAGATTTCTGAAACAAAACCAGGACATTTCTTCAGGTTCTTCATTTTGAATGTGCAGAATCCTATTCAGTTACTGACTAACCTTAGTTTCTGTTTTCCAGCTGTACATAGGATACTAGAGCAACTTAAATTGATCTTTTTAAATCTTCCTGTTGTCAAAGGACATAAACACAAGCTTAAAATGGTGTGTGTGGCTGTTCAGAATGACCCTCCACATAAATGCCTGTATTTAATTGGCCTCACACCCAGGACAGTCAGAGGACTCAAGTCATTAACATGTTCAAAACATGCATCATCCGTGGTCATAAATCAACATACATCATTCAAACTGGCATGTAAATATGGAATAAAATCCAAGTGTAAGGAATGATTTGCCTCCAATTGCAGCATCCCTGCAGGCAGGGAGATGCTGCCAATACCCTGACTAAAGGCACTGCCATTCTGCTGTTGGGCTTGACCAGCAGCTTGTGCAGCACTGAGGGCAGTGCTCAGCCCTGCCATATGCTCCTTCTGACTCTGTGTATTAAACATATTTTAGTGCCAAGCTCTTCTTTTCAAGGGCAGAACTCCAAACCTGTGTCCTTCAGGCCTTTCCCTGCCCAGGGAGTGCTCAGGATCTTCTCCACACCCTCAGCAATTCCCCAGGAGGAGCACAGGGAAGGTTACAGTGGGATATTCCTGCATGTCACATCCTTGGTGCTCTTCCCTAGAGATTCTGGTTTCGTCCAGTGAATTTTCTGCACAAGATTTAGGATTCTGTGAAATGCCCAGTGCTCAGTTTAGATGGGGAGTGTTCAGGGGGTGTTTGTGCTGGAGAAGAGGAGGCTCAGAGGTGACCTCAGCACTGTCTGGAAGTGCCTGAAGGGAAGTTGTGGCCAGCTGGGGGTTGGTCTCTTCTCCCAGGCACTCAGCAATAGGACAAGGGGGCACGGGGGGCTCAAGCTCTGCCAGGGGAAATTGAAGTTGGAGAGCAGAAAAAACTTCTTTGCAGAGAGAGTGCTCAGGCATTGGAATGGGCTGCCCAGAGAGGGGGTGGATTCCCCATCCCTGGAGGTTTTTCAACTGAGCTTGGCCGTGGCACTGAGTGCCATGATCTGGTAAAGGGACTGGAGTTGGCCCAAGGGTTGGACTTGATGATCTGGGAGGTCTTTTCCAACCCAGTCCACTCTATGATTCTATGAATGTTGTTTTTGGAGCTTCCCCACGAATGTTTTCAAGTCTGGAATTATTTGCCTCAGTCTGAGAACCCATTCTTAAAAAGTATTTCTCCTTTTGCTTATTGTAAGAGAAGCTGAAGTGGAAATTCGGAATGATGACTGAGTTGGAAACATGTTTTGAATGTAATTACCCTTGTGAACATATATCAGGACTTTCAATTGAGTCAAATTTTGTGTCGATTTGATTTAAATGACTTTTCAGGTACTTATACAAAGTCTTTGCTTTAGAGTTAAGAGTAGAGTTTTAGAGTAAGCTTTAGAGTTAAAGAATAGCTGTTTCTCATTTGCACTAATACTGCACTAGTGTAGTTGGGGTTTTTGGTTGTTTTTCTTCCAAAAAATGTAGTCTGAAGCTGCAGTTGTTCATGATGATTTTGTCAGACTTAGTCTTAATTTCTAATGTATACCTGAAGTAGTTGCAACTGTTTAAACAAATAAAGTAAGAGGTGGCCAACATAATAAGAAAACCAGTTTTACCACACCATTTGCTCCATCACCTTTTGCTGTCCTACAAACAGTGCAGAGGCTGAGCCACATCAGGTGCTCATTCTGAACCTGGTTTTCATAGTTCACTGTGACTGTGTCCTGTACAAAGACATGGTGTCCTCTGAGGAGCCCAGCCAAAGGAGTCTGGCTGCTGCTTGCTCTGGCCTTCGTTTCTGAGTGGTTTTGAGTGGCTGTGAGTCTCTGTTTTCTCAGTGTAGCCTTCAGCATCCTGCTCTCTGGTTGGTAACATTTGAGTGCTGTAGCAGCAAGTACTTAGTGTAATAATTGTGGGTCTGTCAGCCACACTGTTTGCTTGATGGCCTTTATTTCTTGTCTGAAAGACTGACAGATTTCACCTTATTAATAACATTGCTGAATGTTTGAGAAACACTGAAACCGAGTTCATGCTTTATGTTAAAAGCCAAAGGAATAAAGTGAATGGATTGTTGTTTCCTCTTTTCCCAAGCAGTGACTGAACTGTGTGCTTAGAATTGCTAAGTGGTTAGAAAGGTGAAGCTTTGAACCCCAAATTCAGATAATCTGAAGCTTTGCCAGTAATCTGGTGAAGGAGCTGAGCAGAGAGCAGTGTCACACGGCTGTGGGAGAGAGAACATGACAGTGTTGAGCAGGATTTATTTATGGCTGTGGGCATTAGTCATGCCATAGATGTCTCCAAAAAGTACAAATCCCTTGTGCTGGAAAGGTGAACTTGCCCAGTCTGTTCCTCTCCATGATTATTGCCATGTTGCTGGGAAGGGATGAGGAAGGAGAGCTTGGAGTAAAAAACTCTAGTCCTGGTACTAGTTTGAGTAGTCACTTGTGAAGCTGATGGAACCTCAGTGCCAAAACACCCCTCAAAGACCCACACAGGGGATCCAAGTCCCTCCCCTGCTTTGTAAAATGCTCCTTTTCTGGCTCTAACTCTTTTCCAAAATGTTGTGAAGTGACAGCCTGTCTCCTTTCTCCTGTGCTGCCTCTTAGGACTTCATAGAGTCCTCAGTGACCCTTTTTCAGTCTGATGATGAAGATGGGAAGGCATTAGACATCAGCAATGAAGAGATCCCTGACCTGGAGAAGGCTGGATTTGGCCCAGAGAC
This sequence comes from Sakesphorus luctuosus, assembly GCA_013396695.1. NCBI lineage: Eukaryota > Metazoa > Chordata > Aves > Passeriformes > Thamnophilidae > Sakesphorus > Sakesphorus luctuosus. The sequence continues at coordinate 316,654 of VWZD01001588.1, read as the reverse complement.
GAGGTCCATTCTTGTCAGGAGTGGAGTGTAAGTACTGAAATATGTGGGTGGAACTGGTAAGTATTTCTGTGCATGTTTGGGGGCATCTTTGGAGAGAATATGTCACATGGCACAGGTAGTAAACATTTGGAGGAGAAAAAGTGTTTCTTTACATTTCCTTGGTGAATGCAAGGAAACAAAAACACCTTAATTTTCTGTAGCTCTCAAGCCTACACCTTGGTTTGGATCTGGGAGCTCTTGTCACTAGAGAAAGCTTGTGGTGTCACTCCAGGGGTGTCACAGACTGTAGTTCATGATGCAGGAGCTGTGGCAGTAATGCAGAAGAGAAATTCTATATATATTAAGAACTGGGGTGCCTTTTGGGACAGACAGAGCCTGTACAGAAGGATAAAATGTGCTGTATTTGTGAGAAGGTCAGACTGCTGGCACTGAAAATTAAAATACATTTTGGAGAACTGTTTAACCCAACAGGTGTGAAAGAGAACCTGGTTCAAGCTGCTACAGCCACAGGGGAGACCTGCCGGACTTTGGGTGGGCATATGTCAAGTTCAGAAGGAAAATACACAATTTTAATAAAAAAGGAGGGTAAATTAGACCACCTGCAGTGTCTGTTGGCAGAGTTAAGAGGTATTAAGTGATGGAGCAAGGGCAAAACTTTTAATAGTAATTTTAAAAGTGCAGCATTAACATTGCCATACCCACCCTGGGGGTGATGGTGACAGGGAACAGCAACTGGTACAGCTTCAAACTTGGGACAGGTGGCATTAGTGGGGGCCTTGAACTGCTCACCCAGGGGCTGGTTATCAGGGGCTCATGGGGATAAAACACAGGAGTGAAAGGCTCAGTTTGGAGAGGAGGGATGCACATGAGTTGCCAAATGCTGAAGGTGGTAAGACAAGTTTGATGCAGGAGCATTCCCAGAGGGACAGGAGGTGAGGGGATGCTTTGCAGGATACTGAACACATAAAGATTCATGAATTTAACACATAAAATTGAACTTGTCAGTTAAATGTCTTCCCTTTGTGTTTCTTGTTTCTCAGCAAAGCATCATCTCGTGATGAGTGGAGAGGAAAGGCTGAGACAGACCCAAAGCTGTGTGTTTGTCAAATAGTGTTTGCAGAGTAAGAGCAGCAAATCAAGAGTGTGACAGTTTTGTGCCTCTCACTGAGTTTAATGCTGCACTGTCTGTCAGATGGGCTTTTTGTTGTGTTTAACTTGCCAGTGTTGGCACCAACTGCACAGAAAAACAGGATGGTTTGGGTTAATTTCTGTGTCATTCTCCAGGTGGGTGGCATATCAGCAGAAGTATTTCTGTGGAGAACAATATGTGTTGGAGAAAGGGAAATACAAATGTTTCTTGGACTGGGGAGGATCCAGTAAACTCATCATGTCAATCAGACCTGTTAAACTGGTGAGTAGTTCCCAGAACTTGTTAGGGGAAAACTTAAAAGCATTGAGGCCTTTGGAGTTCAGAGCATACCATAATAATCAATCATTGTAACAATCTAATCTGTCTTTTTATTTGGAAACAGCTTAAAGACCCTTGTTAATGACATAATGGAGACTTAAATGGACAGTCTGGATCTTTCTATGTCTTGAGAAAATTATCAGGGAAACCTCATAAGAAGAACTTCCCTTTGGCAAACTGCATAAATGGAAAGAATAACCTGGCCTGGAAAGATTAATTTGCCTTAAAACATAGTAATTTATGTAGCCTAATTGATAATGGATATAAAAATACTTGGGAATTTATCTGGTCCACGTTGTTGTTGTGTAATAGAAGTCTTTTTAAATTACTTTTCTGCTTGAAAAATTTGTAATACATGCAGTGAATAGAGACAGGAAATATTTTTAATCCATTATTCAATCCAAAGCAGTGCAGCTTGCCCAAACAGATTAGTGCCAGAACTGTCAAAACCCAAATGCAAAGCAAAGACAATCCTCAGGAATAAGTATTAAATAATAATAAGTCATAAATAAATAAGTAATAAGTGACACTAATGCACTGAAAATAGGAAAGGAACATTTAACCTTATTTTAAAGATCATGTGTTGAAAGAAGTGTCACAGATGTCTGTTGTTTTTAATTCTGTGTCTTTGCAAGAAATGGCCTCAGAAATAAATGCAGAGACATTTCCATGGGCTCTAATCCACATTATATGAACTAATTAATGCTGATGCAAGTTCTCTGCCTGAAAGGCACTGAACACTCAGGCAGGTAATGGTGAGCCCACAGGGAGGAGGATTGTGCCAAGAGCCTGGGAAGGGTGTTTGGGCTCATAATTAACAAATTTCAGGAACTTCACATGTCTCCTAGGAAATGAATTGTAATTCATTTGGAGGGGTTTAATGTGTGTATGTGTATTTACTATTGCAGGAGCCACTTGGAACGAATGAGCCTCCACATTTGGTATGTTGGCAATTATTTAACAGCACTAAACTGCATTTAATAATGAAATACAGGTAATTTTGAGTGTCTTGGTTGAAATGATACCTCATTTTCATACAGCAGGTCATTGATGGATGACACTGGTAGATGTATAAAGGTTGTTTGCTGATGTTCTGCTCTTTGCTTTATTCCAGTTTGTACCCTTTAGAATTCTATCCTCAAAAACGCAATTTCAATAGGTCTGACTGCCTTTGGGTCTCTGTAGCTGTTCATTTTCCCCTTCTCTCCTCCCTGTTCTGGGAACTCACCATCCCATTCATTCATCCTTCTCTCCGTGGCAGATTTTTGTCCTTTATTTTGCATTGTCTCTGCTTTGTCACTGCTGTGTTTCACTGGGGAGGTGAAGATGAAAACAGAAACTGCAGAAGATTGACTTGCACTTTCCAAACCTGCAGATGCATCAACAGAGGAAATTGGTTTTTTTTTACTCTTGAATGGTGGTGGTTCTGCTCTTCAGTGTCCCAGGCAGGTGTAGCTGCTCTTTAAGGTCCATGGTCACCCTTTTCTCACAGTGACATAAAACCTTCACTGAACACATCCTGATGATAACAAATCTGTGATAAATCCCTTCTGGGATACATCCTGGCAATTTCCCTGAAGGTTGTGTCTAACTTGGTGGTAACTTACAGTGAGAAAGTGGTCCCTGGAACTCACTTTCGGTCAGTTTTGGGTTTCACACTTCTGATCCATATCTTCCAAGGTTATGTTCTATTCATGGAGCTTTGTGTTCTCTTTCTAAACCAAAATCCTGCTCTGTGCTCATCCCCACACATGGTCTGTGTCCCCTGCAATGTTCTGCCCCAACAGGACTCTCCTCCCTCCCAGCATTACTTGTTTAATTTGTCTTTTCTGTCCTGGTGTGGGTGATGATCTAAAGGCTTCCATTGCTCTCTATATGACATCCTTTTCATTAGGGAAATTCAGAACACTTTATTTCAAGAAACAGGGCATTTTTTTCAGACAAAACAGACTTTGGAGCTCAGTGGTTCTGTTTGAGCAAACTAAAAGAGTATTTTGTCCTCTGGACACAATCTCTGGGTGGGAACCAAGGAGCATTGTGTTGTTCAGCAGGTGCACCACACCCTCCTTTTTTCTCCAAGGCTCCCAGTTCTCCAGTTTTATGATTAACTCAGGGCTACAGGAAATGTTTCCTGTCTGAAGACATAATTGGGGCATTATTTTAGTCTTAAACACTGACTTCCTGCCAGCCCTATTCTCAGGGCAGTTTGCAGCCAGATCCAGAGCCTTGCAAGTACATTCCCAGTCAGGCTTTGGTGAATGGTACCAGATAAAACAACTCAGGTGAAACCAGTGGGGTCCAAACAGTTAAAGATATTTTTATTCCCATCTTCAATTCTTTTGTTTTTTTGAGGATCTCCCAAAAACTCTTCTTTGAGTGCACTACTCCAGTGCTGCAGACCTTCCAGATCAACTCAAACCTTTGGAGTTTCAATGAATTGTGCTTTACAGTCTTTTTATTTCCAGAAAATTGGGAAAAACCCCTCTGTGTGTGTGTATTTGCACAGTCACCTCTGAATACTGACCTGCACTGGATTGTGTGTTGCCTCTTGTGTTCTCTAATAACAGTTTTAACACCATTTGTGTTGCTATCCTGATTCCTCCCTGACCTTTCCCCCCTGCCAGGCTCCCTAATAAATAACCCCTGGACATGCAGTGTCTGAAATCACCCACTCTACACAGCCATTCCTTTTATTTATTGAAACAAAGCTTGGTTTTTCCAGCAAGAACAAAGCCCCTTTCAGTAGCAGCTGCCTCGTGCAGATGATTTAGGAAGCAGAAATAATTGCTGTGATACCTTATATTTGTATTTTAATGTGCTATCTGTTGAGCTTGTAGGAAGAGAAACCTCCTACAGTAATGTCAGACCCTGACAGAGCAGAGATTGCTGCAGTCTGAGGCTTAATTGCTTTGTGTTTTCACTGAGCCATCACTGCTTCAGCCCAGCTTTTGGCAAATTAACACCATCATTCATCATTAGATGCATTCTGTGTTAAAATGAGTTGTGGATCTTTTTTAAAAGTCTTGCCTATCAAGCAAACTGGATATATATCTCTCTATATATATATCTTTTATAAAGAGCTTTTAGATGAGTGGGTAGAAAATACCATGTAATTACAGCTTAAACAGCAGTTCAGTGCCAGAGCAGTGCAATTGTGTTTAAAGGAAAATCAGTGACACTTTATTGATGGTGCTGTGGCTGGTTCATGTTCTCCAGTTACAGAGGCAAGGCCAGGTTGGGCCTTTCTTGTTCTTTCTAACAGGAAACACTTTAATTTGTTTCCAAAACATGGACTGAGCTTTTCCATAAAATCCTTTGCTAATACCTCTCTTTGGCTTTCTCAGCCTGTCCTGGCAAAAGCCTTGGATTTCTTTGCCTTGGCAGGAAGTTTGGCCAATCCTGGGGCATGAAGGGGAAGTAGCTCTTGCAACAGCCATAGTGTTTTCCTCCCATTTCAGACCATGAGCTGTTCTCTTGATACAGTTACATTTTTCATTCTTTTCCAGCCTCTCTTTGAGGCTTTAAAGTGAAATCCATCTCAGTTACACAGTGGCAGCCCAGGGGGAGAGAATTCTGGGTGACTTTGTGGATCATAGCCTATGTCATACTAGGTTTTTTCCTTCTTTTCCTGTTTTTTCTTTTACTGCAACACTTTCAGCCTTGTTGCTTTTCAGGGTGAATTGATCACGGTCCTGTGTGACCTGTAGTTCTTCACCATGACTTGTAGAAACAGCTCAGCTGAACTTCAGAAGTTCCCAGTTCCCTCAGAAATTCTCTTACTGGGTCTGAAACAACTCCCTGCCCTCACTGTGATCACAGGAGGTTTCAAAGCACTTTGTCAGCAGTAGCTCTGCATCTTTGGGCCATTCCTTCCCCATCCTGCTTGGAGCACTGGGTTGCTGTAGTGGGAATTGACTGGATGGTAACACCCTCAGTCCTGCCCCAGCATCCCTGGGGAGCATCCTGTGCCAGTCCCAGAGTGATAAACTACTTGCTCTTTCAAAAACTAAAGCAGCTGTAAAAATGTAAAAGATTCCTGAAATGAGAAGTGGTTCTGTTTATTGTACCTTTATGACTTGAATGGGTGTTCTCTGAGAGTGCAGCTTTCTCTGTGCACATTAATGATAATGCCTTCATTTTCCTTCTGGTCATTGTTTTTGTTTTGTTTTGTTCTTGTAGCTCAAAGCTTTCAGTAAAACACATTTCCAAGGAGCATGTGTAGATTTCACAGCAGAAGTTTCTGATTTTACATCATTCATACCATGTTCTTTTAAGGTTCTTCGGGGATGGTAAGTCTGTTGTTTTACACACCACCATTTTCAGTAATTTTGGTTAAATGTTACTAAATTTCAGACAACTGCAAACACACAACACATGCCCATCATACTCCATCGTGTCTCAGAGCCTTTGTCTTGCAGTGCATCTCAGTAACTCGTCCTGTCCTTGGTTTGGGTAGTGTCCATTTTGCCCTCCCTCTGGGAAGTTTGCACAGTTCCTGTGACTCCTTTTTTTAACTCCAATTAGAATTTATTCCAGATTTTGAACTTAGTACAGTAGAAGTGTCTGCATTCCTCTTGCCTGGTGTGACTCTGGGACTGAGGTTTCTGAACCACATGGTTTGGTTCTGCTGCTTTGGTTGCTTCAAGGCACAGCCTTTCAAGCCACCTCACTTTTAAGCCTGACAAGAACAAAGCAATTTCTTATTCATTATGTCCTTAGCAAACACTAAGTCTTGACACAAACTGAATGAGCAGCTAGAGCAGCTTATCTTTTTTGTTTCATTATTCCTGCAGTTGGCTCCTGTATTACCAAGGGGAAACCACTGACAATCACTGTGTGCTGGAAGAAGGTCTCTACACTGACCTCGGTTCCTGTGGCTGCCCCACTGCTGCAATCAAAGCCCTCAAGCCTATTCAATATGTAAGGACTCTTTATTATTATTGAATAACATTTTGGAACTCTTTTGCTAGTCAGATGTCTGAAGCAAGTGCTTGTGCTAAACAAACTCTCAGTGAGAGTAAAGGGTGAAGTTTGTTTTCTTGGCTTGCAGGATTTTTGGGTCAGGAACAGGTTGTTGCCTGCACATGGTCAGACCCTGAGATGAGCTCAGTTGGTTAAAACTTGGTTGTAATAATGCCAAGGTCATGGGTTCAATCCCCTGTGTGGGCCACTGACTGAAGAGTTGGACCTGATGATCCTTGTGGGTCCCTTCTAACTCAGAATAGTTTGTGAGTCTGTGATTTTATGTGGCCACTTTGGGTGGTCTGGGCTCAAAGTTGCTCCATTGTGTACAAGTTGCATTTTTCTCACTGGCCTTGTGGCAGGTGGACCCTGGATGGGCACCAGATGCCCACCAAGGCCACTTCATCCTTCTGCCTCCTCAGCTGGGCAGGGGAGAGAAAATACAGCAAAAGACTTGTGGGTTGAGGTGAGGGCAGGGAGAGGTCACTCACCACCCACTGTCACAGGCAAAACAGGCTGATCTTGGGCAAATTAACTTACTACCAATCAGATCAGAGTAGGATAATGAGAAATAAAACTGAACCTTGTAAATACCATCCTTCCACCCCTCTGTTCTTCCCTGGCTCAACTTTACTCCTGATTCTCTCTCCCTCCTCCCCAGAGGATTTGATCTGATGTCTGTGCTTTTACCCATATCCTGGTGTGCTCCTGTGCAGGAGCATCAAAGAGCAGCTGCTCTGACACCTGGTAAAGGAGAAGCAAGTGGGTTCTCTGCCCACTCCTCTCTGGCACTGACCAGCAGCTTCTCCAAAACTCTTCCTCCTTCCCTGATCACAGAACACAAACTCAGTATATGTGACGTGTGTCCTTCAGTAACTCTACACTGCAGAGATTATTCAATTCATATGAAGTCCTTTCTTTCATTTGTGAACAGATTTTAAAAACAAAAGCAAAAAAAAAAACCACCACCACCCCCAAAAAACCCACCAAAAAAACCCTTGAGCAAACCCAAGCACCTCAAACCATGGGTGTGGTGGGAAGGATGTACAACTTGAGTTGCAGAGCTGGGCTTTGCAACAGACCACACAGAAACAGTGACTTCAGTGCAGCTGTAGCTTCCCACCTGCTCAGAGCCTGCTGTTTGGATTAAAGGTCTCCTTTTCAAGTCATAGAATCCTAGAATGGATTGGGTTGGAAAAGACCTCCCAGATCATCAAGTCCAACCCTTGGGCCAACTCCAGTCCCGTCACCAGATCATGGCACTCAGTGCCACGGCCAAGCTCAGTTGAAAAACCTGCAGGGATGGGGAATCCACCCCCTCTCTGGGCAGCCCATTCCAATGCCTGAGCACTCTCTCTGCAAAGAAGTTTTTTCTGCTCTCCAACTTCAATTTCCCCTGGCAGAGCTTGAGCCCCCCGTGCCCCCTTGTCCTATTGCTGAGTGCCTGGGAGAAGAGACCAACCCCCACCTGGCCACAACTTCCCTTCAGGCACTTCCAGACAGTGCTGAGGTCACCTCTCAGCCTCCTCTTCTCCAGCACAAACACCCCCAGCTCCCTCAGCCTCTCCCCACAGCACTTGTGCTCCACTCCCTTCTCCAGCCTTGTTGCTCTTCTGTCAGGCTTTGGGACTCTGCTGTGCAGTTTTGACATGAAATAGGAGGTCTCATCCCAGTCCCCCAGGCTGTGATCTCCCAGGGAAGTCACCATGGCATGGTAGGAGGCTGCTGGCAGCCCATGGTCCTGAGGCCAAGCCCTGGCAGGGCTGTGCTTGGCAGGGGGTGTGTGGGAAGCTCACACGTGTCCTCTGCTCTGTGAGAGGCTTCACCTCCCATTTCTGTTTCTCTCACAAAGAGGAGCCCTTGCATTTCACACAGTGGGGGCACTGAGCAGCATGAGGAGCTGCTGGACTCCCCTGTGGCACAGAGGGCAGTGCCCTTGCTGTCCCCAGCCCCTGTGAGTGCAGGTCCCCCAGGGCACTGTGTGTCTCCGAGCACGGAGCGGTGGGTGCTGAGCATTGTGCCCAGAACAGCTGCTGGAACTGAGCCCGTTTTATGACAACATCTTTCTGTTGGCTCATTGAGGAGAGCAGCAAGCCTGTTCCCAGTGGAGCTGCTGTGGAGCTGTATTGAATTATTGGTGGCCCTGGGAGCCCCTTGCCTTTATTCAGCTTTAAATACCAGGCTGAGGTGTGTCTCTCGTGGCTGAATGTGCTTTGTTGCTGCTCTGCCCTCAGTGGGGTGTGTTTGCTGCCCTGTGGCTGTGCAGGATCCCACACTGCAGGGACACCTGGGAGGGTTCTGCTTCCCACATGCTGACAGGGAGAACAGTCCATGGGTGGCACTGGAAAAGGGAAAAATTAATATTCCTTTAATATTCCTGCTCGTTACCAGCCTTGGGAAAACAGTCCAAGCCTGCCCAGGGTGTGGGTGTGGGCAGGTATTTATTTTAGAAGCAGGTTGTACCAGCCAGCTCTTTGGGGTAGGAGAACAAATGGACTGGAGAAAATGGAGAGATGAGATCTGGGTATTGCCTTTCTGATTTGCAGGATTGTAGTGATAATTATCTGTATGTTCCCTTGATTTTTGTACAGCTGAGTGAAGTGTCAGGTGTAACTTTTTCAGTTTTCACTCAAATCTGTCAGAGTTCTGAGGGGCTTTCTTGAGTGTTGTCAGCTGCAACGTGTCTGGGCTCTGTGCTGGCAGGAGAATTTGGGGATTAACATTCCCTATTTGTAGTATTCCTTCATGGCATGGTGTGATTTTGGGACCTGATGGAACAGCACTGGAAGGTGGCAGTGGCATTTTTGTGCCTGAGGTAACAGTGCTGCCTTAATCAGGATAAAACAGCAAAGAACTTCTGCAAAGCCCTGACTTTTTTTTCTTCCAAAATAGATCAACCCTTTGAAGAGGAGGAAAAGATTTAAGGGAGTCATTTGTTCTATGGAAAATGCAGCTTGCATGCAAACAAAACATTTGCAAACAAATAATAACAAATGTTACAAATTTTTCTTTAAAAAGGGGGATTTTTTTGTTTGGGAAAGTAAACTCCTGTGGTTTTAGTTTGAACATGGACAGAAATACAGTTTGCTTGTTAAACGTCACAAAATGAAAAATTTCTTTCTAAACCACAGAGTTGGCCCAGTTAAAATGGAAAAACTCAAAACTTTCAGAGCAACACAAAATTATTTGGATAGGAAAACAGGCTCAGATTATCCATGGGCTGATTTCCTCTCTGTGGTGGCAGTGTTTTAGGAAAAGTTGTGGGTTAATGAGGGGATACAAAGAAGGAACAAAGCGTGTGTGTGCCTTGGTAATGAGAATGTTCTGATATTCTGTGAGCAAAAAGCAGAGTTGCACTACCCATGTGTCAGCATATTGGATGTGTTAGAGGCCTCTTATTCAAAGGGAAATGTTTCTAAAGGACCAGTGGGTCTTTTCCATTGCTATTTTAGAGGTGAGGAAGATATGCTGGGGTATTTCCCAGTGTTTGTTGCTTGAGGAGGTTCATCCTTTGGGATAGATCACCTTCTTGCAGTGGGGAGTTCAGCTCTGGTGCTGCCTTTTCTCAGACAGGTGGTTTTGCCAAACTCCTCATCATATTTTGTGTGATTTCCATGGACAGGAATATCCAGGAGTGTTGCAATGAGCACTGAGTTTTCCTTCTAAAATGTTAATGTCAGCCCTGAAGTTAAACCAGTCTCATAGTTCCAAAACCAAAAATGAGATCCAGGTTGTAGGTTGTGCAATGGCTCTTTTTGTTTGGTTGGGGTTTCCCCCCTTTTTTTTTTGAGGCATTCCTTATTCTTGCTCTGATTAGTCATGTATTTCTGTATTGATTAATCATGCCCTGGTCTGGCCCTGGGCACTCCTTTCCTTGGCATTATCAGGTTTTCCCATCAAAGTTTCCACAATCTTAACTTTGCAAAACAAGAAGTGTGAGGAAAAAAAAACATAATTTGGGGTGAGCCCTTTTGAAAAGGGTTTTATTATTAATCCTTTCCACAGCATTCATAATGCAGAACTATCTGTATCCATAGCTGAAATCCTGCTTTTTGCTAGGGACACATGTGCCAATTCCCCTGTGCATTTGGTTCTCAGTCCTGGGTCTTTGGTCAGCTCGGTGTCTGTGCAGTGCTGCTTTACAAAAGGCATCTAAAGGAAGCTCATCCTGCACTGATGTTTGTTTAATATCAAACACATCAGGCTTGCACTGTGTTTTGGTCTGAACTGGTATAAAAACCTGTCCTGAACTGTGAAAAATTGGTGGTGCAGCTTCTGTCCATTTACAAAAACGTGAAGACCATCAGGAGAGGCTGAGCTTGAACTGCACAGGAGATGTTCAGTGTGCTGATTTCTGTGGCTCACCTGTGACATTTCCCTGCATCCTGTGCTGGGTCAGCCATGGGCTGCCACACCTGCAAAGTAAAGAACATCAGTGCATTTCACAGCTCACAAGGCTGCCCAGAGCCTGAAATGCTGTGTAAATACAGCCCTTCTTAATCACTGCCCTCTGGAAAGGATTAAATCTCCTCAAGTTTCTCCCTGGGCACTGGCAATAAAAACCACAACAGGCACAAACTCTTGAAATGTTACTGGTGGTGGTTTAAGCAAAGGCACTTGGTTCCTTCACACCTAAAGATCATGTTGTCACAGAATCATAGAATCAATTGGGTTGGAAAAGACCTCCCAGATCATCAAGTCCAACCCTTGGCACAACTCCAGTCCCTTTCCCAGATCATGGCACTCAGTGCCACGGCCAAGCTCAGCTGAAAAACCTCCAGGGATGGGGAATCCACCCCCTCTCTGGGCAGCCCATTCCAATGCCTGAGCACTCTCTCTGCAAAGGATTTTTTTCTGCTCTCCAGCTTCAATTTCCCCTGGCAGAGCTTGAGCCCCCCGTGCCCCCTTGTCCTATTGCTGAGTGCCTGGGAGAAGTAATTCTTTTTCCTTTGGCATCCTCACAGTTGGCAAGCTGGTCCCAAAGGGTGGCATTTCAGGTGTTTTCCTTGAAATAACTGTGAAAGGAGGCTGAGATAACCCTGACCCAGCCATGGGAATGGTTTGCCACTTGTGGGTCAATGTGGATGTCTTTAGCTCACCTTCCAAATGGGAACCAGGGGCCACCCAAGGCTATGCCACAGTCTGGGGTTGTCCCCTCCTGTTTTCTCTGCCAGTTGCCCTTCCCCTGGCTCTTGGAGAACCTGCTCATCCCTGGCCTGTCCCTTGGTGAGGGAATCTGATCCTGTCAGCCCCACAGTGACCTGCCAGTGCATTTTCAGCCTGCAAATGGGTGAAAATGCTGCTCAGCACTGTGTGAGAGGGGTGGGAGCAAAGTGCCTCTGTAGCAAGGGTAACAGCAGGGCCTCAAACCCTTGTTTGTCACTGTTGGTAGTTTCCATGGAGCCACAAAAACACAGTGAGAGAGCAAAGCCAGGCCAGGGCACTGCTGCCAGCTGTTGGCATGGCATGGGATATACAAAGAGAGGAAGGAGCTCCTTGCTCTATATATGGCTGTGGAAGGTGGGAGCTCCGTGCCTGACACAGCAGCCTGTTTTCTGTCTGTGCAGGGTCAGGGGGGTCCTCCTGAGGCCTCCAGAGAAGGTGGTGGCACCAGCCCTTGTCACTGGCTGTGTGTGTGCCAGGGATGCAGTGCCTGCTGCCTGTGGGCACAGTGGGGCTCTGAGCAGCTGGACAGGGCATTCCCAGGCCACTCAGGCCAAACAGCCTCAACCCCAGGACAGCTGGAGGCATTTTAATTGACTCTGGAGTTGTTTTAATTGACACTGGAGTCATTTTAATTGACTCCACCAATTTGCTGTCCTGGTTCTTGGCATATAAATGGATATGCTGTATCAGATAACCTGTCCATCTAGCACAGCATCCCTGTCTCAGAACAGGCTATTGCAACAGCAGGATAAACTTTCAGGCTTGGCTGACACAGATGCCAAAGGGTGTTTCTCATGGTCAGTAAAGCACTTGTGAAAATTGGCCCTGCTGGGCCTGTTCTGGACGTGACTTCTGGTGTCTGCAAAGCCAGTGCCGAGGCCCTGCCAGCAGGAGTGTGGTGGCACTGCCTGCTCAGGGCAAAGCCAGTGCCAAGGCCCTGCCAGCAGGAGTGTGGTGGCACTGCCTGCTCAGGGCAAAGCAGTGAGGAGGAGCTGCCTGCACTGGGTCTGCTGCTCTGGGTTTCAAAGGGTTGCAAATCTGACCCACCCCATCCAGCAGAAGGAACTTGGTAAGAACTGACTTACCAAAATAGAAACATCACAGGTTTGAATCTCTCTCTGGTTTGTAACATCAGTTTTCAGGAGTACAGTGGGCTTTTAAAATGCCTCTGAGTGGATGATCCCAAGCTCTTCTTTGAAATGCCTCTGTCCCTGCAGTGTTGCATGACTGAGATTGTCCTTGTGCTGGAAAGCAATTTCTCTGAGGCAGATTCTGACCAACCAGCCACATACCAAGTGCACTGAGTCAGTGTCAAGGAAATTTGTATGTCCTGAATCACCACTGAGCTCTTCAGAGACACTTCACTGCAATACATGGTGCCTGCTCAAACATGAGAGTTCATTTCTCATAATTACTCAGTGCCTGTGTCAACTTTAATTCAGGATTTTGCTTCATTCATTGCACCTGAGGCCATGTCTTTGCTGCAGGAGAAATCCTGGTTTTGGCCTGAGCCAGCTCTCTCAGATAACCTCTCCTAAGAACAAGGTGACCTTCCTGGAGAGGCTGAGCAGGGTTAGCCAGACCTGTTCCCTCTTCATTTACCACATGCATCAAGGTGTTTTTAGTTAGAATACTCCCCTTGTAGTTTTGGGTTAAAAATGCTGAAGAACTGTGCAAGTGTTCCTTGTACTAAGGCACAGACTTTGTGTATTTAAGGGTTTCCTCTGTTTTTCTGCTGATCTCATGGCTGTACCACGTTTTCATGCAACCTGGTCTCTTTATTTGCTTTCCCAGGCAATCTGTCAACTGTAGAAAAGGACATTAAGTGAAAACTGTTTCAATTTTACATGAGATTGAAGGGGTCACTAAGCTATTCCTTCAAGATTGCCAGCAGAAAAATAGGAATGCCTGTTGAAATTGAGAGCTTTTTAGTTGGTCATTTTAACCTTTCACAGTTTGCAGCTCTCTAAGATGTTGGCATTGAACTCCTGATGAATGAATCTGTGGACAGTGGACTTGGGATTGGCCTCACTACTCCAGGTGCAACCTGCAGATCCCCCTGAAAACTGTTGGTGTAATGTGTTCCATCTGTGCATTTAAGGGTTTATGAAAAGCAGTCAAGGCCCTGATGGTACAAATCAGATCCAAATGAGTTTTTTCAGGTGCACACAGAGGCCTCCCAGAATTGTGATGTGTCTGCCTGTGTCAGTGGGGCACTGAAGTTGGATATTCCTACTGAAACCTTTCTCCCTCCTTCCTCCTCCCCAGGTTTTTGCTGAGCCTTCCATCAGTCTGTTCGCTCTGGAATGCTGCAAGGGCAGGGAGCTGCACTTCAGTGGGCCTGTCAACTCTGTCTTGAATGAGGACCTTCATTTCTACACTCAGTCTGTGTGGGTGAGAAGTGGACTGTAAGTATGGAGGAAACACTCCTGTCGTTTGGCACTGTAGGAGCTCATGCAGAACATGCATTTTCCCCAGTCCTTGCCTTCCTCATGGGATGTTTTACATTCTAACTTTAATTTTGAGACAACACAAAATTCTAAAATGCAGTTGAATGCCAGACACACTTTCTATATCAAGACCCAAAATGAACAAAAACTCTGGGCAGGGGATGCATTTCCCCCTGTAAGGATCATCTTTTATCCTTATCCAGTAATGACCAGCAGGGCCTGTTGTTCAGCCAGGAACCAAAAGTAAGTTTTGATTGCTGACTTACAAGACAGGTCGTGTAAACTCAGCCTGGCTGTGAAACACCAGCTGTGCTGTAAACTGCAGTGAGTTAAACCCCTGCAGAGGGGCAGTGAAGCTCAGTGTGCTGAGTGGCTGCCAAAGAGGCAGCAGTTTCTGAGAGCAGCTCAGGGTGGATCTGACAGCTGGAACAGGAGTTTGCTTCTGTTATTAGTTTAAACCTCCTCCACAAGTGTGGACACACACCCAGGTTCTTCTGTGAAAACCATTTTACATCTGCAGGAGTGACCTTCTAACCTATTCCACATGTCACACTTTCCCCTTTTGGAAAATCTCTTAAGTGTTCTGTCTGGGCCACTTTTTCAGCCTCCACATCCACAGCAGCAACAAATAATTTGCAGAGGTTTCATCCTGCCACTGAGACTGGCTGGAAACTGCTGTTCTTCCAGTGTGACACACATTTCCTATGTTTATGTTTGACCTTTCCCCACCTTTTTCACATAGACAAGGCTGTCATTTTCTTGAGAGAATAGTGCAATGTGAACTTCCCCACAGAGCTCTGCCATAGTCCCTAACATGTATCTGTGCCACTTCCACCCTGAAACCTTGCTGGGAATGTGGAGTGAGGGATGATCTGCTGCTGGGAGGGTGGCAAAGAGCTGCAGTCTGGCTGAGAATTCCATGCACACATTGCCTGTGATCTGTGCCAGTTTGGAGGAGGAAAGGCCTCCTTTGGGAGGAGCATCTGACTTACTTCTGGTGGGGAATGGGCTGCCCAGAGAGGGGGTGGATTCCCCATCCCTGGAGGTTTTTCAGCTGAGCTTGGCCGTGGCACTGAGTGCCATGATCTGGTAAAGGGACTGGAGTTGGCCCAAGGGTTGGACTTAATGATCTCAGAGGTCTTTTCCAACCCAATCCATTCTATGATTCTGTGATTCTAATTCCTCTGTGGAGGTGTTGCAGTCTGGAGTTTGTCCTGTTGGGAAACATCCCTTTGTGAGCTTTCTCTGGCCTCTCATCAGGTGTTTATGATCAGGAAATCAAATCCCCCTGCCCATGCACTGGGCTGTAGAGGAAGGGTGATGGCTCTAGGCCCCAGACAAGAAAGCACAGGAGAGGAGTGCAGCACTGCAGCCCCCTCCATGTCCCTGCTCATTGCTGTGTGTCCAGGCTGGAACTGCTGCCCTGCCTTTGGGAAGGGTCGGGGCAGAAGGCCTGGGTTCCTCTGAGCTGGCTGTGATGCTCCCTGGAGACAGCCCCACAGCCTTGTGCCCATCCCACGTGGCACATTGGGAGCCTGAAGGCTGAGGGTGTCAGGTGGGCATGGGAGGTCATTGGGTTTGTTTGCCTCACCTGTGAGTAAGAGCCCAGGAAGGCGGATTCAGAGGTGGTTTAGCTCCTTGTCCCACAGCCTGCTGTCAGCTGTAGGCAAACAGCAAAGATTGATGGAAATATTCCAGTGCCATCTTGCTGCCAGGCTCAGGATCCTTCCTGAGCCAAGTGGCCACCTCAGTCATGGCACAAGCCTGGGCTGGGGCTTGGCACAGGGGGCTGGATGCTGAGATACCTGGAGATGTGGGAGGGGAGGCACAGCTTGGGGAGGGCTGAGGTGAGTTCTGTCTGTTGCTGAATGCCAGAAACCCAGCCTGGCTCCATGTGGTGGTCACTGTGACAGTCTTTTCCCCGTCTCCCTGTTTCCTGTAAATGTCTGCTTTGAAACTTCATTCCAGATGGACTGTTCCATAATGCTAACAAGTGAATTCTCAGTGACTTGACAGAAAACATTGCAAGAAAAAAAGGCAGAAATGCCTTAGAAAAGGGAAGAACACACAGAGGTGGTCAGGCTGCTCTGGATACCTGTTGGTCAGGTGGGGCTTTTCCTCAGGAAACAGGGACACAGCCCCCTTGTAAGGCAGTTCACTCACAGTCAGCACTCCATGGACTCCTGAGCAAGGCTGGCTGTCAGTGTCTCCACATTGTGTGCAGTGGGAGAAGCAAATTCCAGGTGCTGTGAGTGCTGTGGATGTTTTCTCACTGCCTTAGGGCTCACTCATCCATTGTGTTCTGGCAGCCAACCTGTGGCACAGGTAACCATGGAATCCAGGGTTTGCTTTGTGTTCAGAGGAGTTCAGGAGCATTCAGGATTCACTGCCCACACAACAATGCCCTGTTGGTACAGACAGAAGGGATCTGAGTGCCTGGAGCTGCCTGTGTGAGCAATGCCCAGATAACAAGGGGTCTGTGTGTGCCCTGCCTGGTGCTGAGGGATCAGCCCTGCCCATGGCTCAGGCACAGGCACTGACAGGCTGGGCAGGAAACACTTCCCATGTGTTTGCAGGTGCAGTAGCTGTGAAAAGCTTTCACTGTAACAAAAATCAGACAAGATCCTCTCATGGTTAATATGTATAACCAGGCAAACTGCAAGTAATGCATCTGGTGTGTGGCACCCTAACTCGTGCTGAAACCAGCATCATTCCCACTGGGTTCAGCCACAGGTTCTCCTTTTGTGGGGAAAAACTGGGGGAGGGACAGAAATGGGGAGTAGAGTTTACAAATTTCAGGCAGACAGAACACAGGTCTTAATGTGAACAGAAGGCAGTCAAAGCACAGAAATGGATGGCATTTTGCAGCACAGAAACAGAGGTTTAGAATCAGCAGCACTGTGGGGAGGTTTGGGGGTTTCAGGAGCACAGCCGTGACCTGCAGTTTGGGTTTGGGTTTGCTTTTGCTGTGGTTAACACGTGGTCTTCCCTGTCCTGTTTTCGGTGTCCAGGTGGATTGCATATGAGGGATGCAGTTTCTTAGGGAAGCAAATCCTGCTGGAGCCCAGTGAGATCTCCAGCTGGAGTGAACACAGTGGCTGGAAAGTGATTGGCTCCCTTCGTCCTGTGAAGCAGGTACTGTGAGACTGCAGGAGGTGCTTTTTGGACAGGGATTAGTGCACAAGTGTCAGCTCTACCAGTGAGGACAGTGGTGAGTGTTGTGCTCCTTAAATCAGGCCAAAGATGACAGCCAGAAGGACCTACTGGAAGATAAGTGAGGCAGAAAATTCCCCTTGTGGCAGTTACTGAGATCTATGTTAGGCTCCTAAAGGGAAATAATTCCCAGTTTCTTGGAGCCAAGTTTTGTTTTTCTGAACTGCTCATTAGCATGTTCTGTAGATGCTCTATTTTTACTTTTTTGCCATATAACAATATAATGAGAAAACCAATTTCCCATTTGTTTCATAATTAACATAAATGGAAGCAGGAGCAAATTTTTTTCTGCTGTAGCCTGGATTTCCAAAACAGGCAAAGTTCATGCAGTCCCACCAGGTTTTCCCTCTCTGCCTCACCCCAAGTTATCCCAATTCCAGTCTCATTCAAAGGGTCAGGTCTCAAACCAACATTCGTAGGAGCTTTGCAGAAGGCAGGTGGGGAAGCAAGACTGAGATAAAGGGCCCTAATTCAAGGAACAGGAGGTACAATTGTGCTTCTCTGCCTCCCCAAGGCCTTCCCATCAGGTCACCAGTGGCACACAGAAGCTCCACACCAGTCAAAGCAGGGGTGGTCACGTGCCCAGCCCTGCAAAATG
Source organism: Sakesphorus luctuosus (assembly GCA_013396695.1). Taxonomy (NCBI): domain Eukaryota; kingdom Metazoa; phylum Chordata; class Aves; order Passeriformes; family Thamnophilidae; genus Sakesphorus; species Sakesphorus luctuosus. Next base: position 298,797 of record VWZD01001588.1, on the reverse strand, counting down.
AGACAGACTTTGCTCAGTGGCTTCAGAATTCCTTGTAAGGAGTAACTGCCCACTGAACTGCCAGACCTCATGATGGTGGATGCTTGGTGGGAGAGAGGGTTTACTGCCTGGAGCTGAGGGGTTGTGTTAATAGGAAAAAAAGCGCATTAAAGCTCCCAGAAATAAAACTCTGCTTGAGTTGAGGTCCCAGCAGAGCTGCCCTTTTGAACTCCCTGCTCTTTATTGGAGCCAAAATCGAGGAATGGCAAAGCAAAAGCTCAAACCTGTAGTAGCCCTACAAAATCCTCTTTATGTTTTGAGTAAACTGAGTAAAGAGGGGTACCAAGTCTGTGTTCTGTGTATGCTCAGAAGCAGTGGTGTCTGTCTGCCACATACTCATTATCAGGGGCTGAAGTTACTGGGTATGTAACTCAGGGCTGAAGTTACTGGGTGTGTAACTCAGGAAGTTCTGTGCCCCAAGAACAAAAAGCCTGTGGAGCACAGCCCATTTACTGGCTGTAATGACTGAAATGTGCTGAGCTAGATGGATTTGCATACCACAGCAATTAGTTCTACAGCCATAAACACATTTTTAACAATAATAACTGGAAGTGAGAGCCATTGCTGCATGTGAAAACCACTTATTGCTTAACCAAAAAAAAATGACTGATCATCCTTATTGGACACTGGAATTGGGTGTGTTTGGAGACCTGCTGGAGGGGAGGCCTGTGGGCTGAGCCCTGGCAGTGTGTGTGCTGTAACTGTGCCTTTCCTTGCAGCCTGCAGTGTGCCTGAGGGTGAGGAACCGGGCCCAGGGCAGGTACCTGACCGTGACCGGCAGCCTGGCAGACGTCAGGGCGGCGTCGGTGTGCGCGTCCCCCCGGAGCAGCGGGGACAGCCAGCTCTGGCACTACTGCCACGGGCTGCTCAGGTCCAGGGTGAGTCTCCACGTGCTCACAGGGGCTCTGGGCTGGATCCAGATCTGGATCCCTGCTCTGCTCTGACCTGCACTTCCTGCTTTGACTGCAGGCTGGCACAGAAACCCCATGGGTTTGGGTTTGGTCTCTCTGCGTGTCTGAAACCAGAACTTCTAAAACTGCATCCTCCTCCCATGTCTGGGCCTGTCTGCTTGGGCAGGTTGGGCTGCTCTTCACATCTGTCCAATGGCATTGATGTGCTTTCTGGAAGCAGAAACCTGGTTTTGTCTAAAGTCACATGTTTATAACAGAGTGAAGAATTTATCTGAAAAGTAATGTGTGAGTGAAGTGATTTTCTATTAATTCTGCCTCTGATAGTCTGTTATTAGCATAAAAAAGCTGCTAATATAACATAAAAACCTGAAATAACAGAGACCACCACTTTGATCAAGCAGCTGATCAGTTGCTGGACAATCTGTTCCTTGCTTGTCAGGCTTCCCAGCCAACTGCAGCATGATTTCCTGACATGTGCTCACTCGGGCCCAAAGCTGAGACTCTGTGGCCTGGATCTCACCTCTCTCCTTGTTTCCCAGGCCAACAATGCCTGTCTGGATGTCATTGGAGGCAGAGACGTGCCTGGGGCCAAAGTTGCCCTCTGGGCAGAACATGGGAAGGACAGGCAGAAGTGGAGACTCAATGAGGATGGAACCATCAGTTCATACCTCAGTGAACAACTGGTGCTTGATATTAAAGGTATTTAAAGGATTAACAAACAAAAAGCTCTAAACCTCACATGTTGTAGGTGTATTTTTTGATTAGGGTTAATTGCCACATGCTAGCCTTTTTTGAACTTAGGGTTTCCTGTTAGGTTTATGTCCAGGTACTTGACAGTGGGACAGGAAATGGAAGTTAGAGAAGACAAAATGGTGAAGAAGCAACCACAGAACAGATGTGGCTCAAAAAGACAAAGGGATTTAAAAAATAAGGCTGGTTAAAATTGCCATTGCTCAGTTGCAGACAACAGCCCCTCCACCTCAAGGAATTTCTGTTTTTCAGCTAATTTTCCTACTTAGTCATACTTGTTAAAGATTATGCATAGATTTTGATGAGCATTTCTTTTAAAATCTTTCCTTCATGACTTTTCTTTTGTTTTTTAAGGAGGAAACTACTATGACAAGAACCACATCATTATGAATCAGCCAATAGAAGACAGACTGTCACAGAAATGGGACATTGAAATATTGTGAGTAAAACCCACCCCATGGATGGACCTTGTGTGGGCTGTTAACATCTAAAGGGGGGAGAAAAGCCCCCAACTACTGAAGTCACACACCACTGGAGCCACAAGCAGCAACTCCTCTCTGCTTTCCTTCATGCCAAGCTCCAGCTCTGACAGGAACTGAGTTTTGCACAGATCTGAAGATGGGAGGTTGAACCAAGGGGAATGGATTCTTCAGGGGCTGCTCCAGTGGGAGTCACTTTTGCTCTTCATCTGAAGTGTGAAAGGTAAATGTGAAAGACTAGACACAGGTTTGGCAGTACAGGAACTGCAGGAGGTAATGTGGGAAAAGCTCTTCAGAAATGTCTCTGCTCCTCTCCCACCAATGGAAGCTCCCTGAGGAACTCCTGCTCCTCTCCCACTGATGGAAGCTCCCTGAGGAACTGATGCACTGCTGAGCTTGAAAGAAGGGGAGTTGGACTTTGGTGTCCCAAGCAAAACTGCTTGGGCTCCAAGCCATCCTGAGGCTCAGATCAGGTCTGTTCCTAAAATGCAATTAATTCTGTTCTTGAAGGCAGCTTTGGATGGAATTCCAGCTCAGCAGGTGGAGTGAGGCAGTGGAGAAAGCCTGAATGTTACTGGTTGGCCTTGGTCCTCTTGGGTTTGAATGAATTCCCAGAGTGAGGAACTTTGCTGACCCACAAATTGTGAGTTCTCCCTGGGATCACCTTTACTCAGAGCCACCTGTGCAGGAATCCAAGCAGGGCTGAGGGGGCCTGGTGAGGCTGCACTTGGGCAAGGGCTAAGCTGCTTTTAGCACAGGCACAATTTCAAATGTAGCTGCATTTTGTGTCAGTGTACAGATTGGTTTGATGCAGTGTCAGCTGGTCTTGAAACGAGGAACCAGCTCCCCCAGCACATGTTCCCAGAGGTGCTCCCAGCCTGCATTCCTGTGCTTGCTTCTTGAGGAGTCCCTTCATCACTGGTTCCAGCATCACTTCATTGAAAATGTCCTTTTTTTCCTGTATTTGTATATTCAGGGTATGTAATTCTAGGTCTATTTAAAGAGTTCAGATTAGCTCAAGACAAGATACTTTCAATTGCAAAAGCTGTAACTATTCCAGCTGTGCCCTCAAACAGGATCATGCCCCAACAAAAAGACATAGTTTAAGTTTAAGTTTGCCATAGAAATAAAATATATGGATGTCTATTTTTGTATGAAATGGAGTTCTATATAGTACTATTTAAAAAAAAATCTACTTGCACTTCCTGTTTTACATTCTAAAATTACCATAAATCTGCTGTTTGAGTAACAGATCCTCAGATGTCTGTATATATTTTTCCAACTAAAGCACTTGTTTAGCTTTTTTCCATGTCAGCCAGCACACCAAGTGTTCTGCACGTGTCTTCCTTTCCATCTGAATTTTTAAAAGCCTGTGTAAAAAGTTGTAGTTTTTTTAAATGAAGAATGACTAAATCATCTTTGGTGTCTCAGTGTTACATAACAAAGCAAAGCAGGCTTTTGTACTTAGGAGACCTTGAATGTAAAATGCTAAAGCATGTATATTTTAACTGTATAAAAATTTTTAGGAGGAACATTTTGCTTGTTGGTTTCTTTTTTAAACACCCTAACAAATAATTTTTAGCAGCTGCCAAGCACATACCTGTAAAATACTTCAAGTGGACAAAAAAAAGAGGTGAGTATATTGAGTATGTGGCTCTGCTGGTATTAAAAATCAATGAAGTGTTCAAGTGGCTGCACTGCTCATCACAACCCACTCCAGTGAGCACTGAAGATACAGATTCCAGTTAGAGGGTTTTGGGTTCCTTTCACTGTCAGATGGTGCTGGGGGAGGTGGAGGTTAAATATTGTTGTTTGTTTACTCCGGTCATGGCAGATTCTGAGAGGAAAGGGAATTCTTAGGCAAAATCTTCCTCCTTTGGGAGCAGCACATGCAGCTTTTACTGAGAAGGTTTTGTCTTCTCAGAGCAATCAGACAGAACAAACATGTTTTCCTGCTGGTGAAGTTTACAAATGGAAGACCAAGTTCCTGTTTTCTGCCCAAGGTTCCTTGTATAACTTTGGATGTCCTCCCCATCCCAGCAGCTCTCCAGAGGGAAGGGGATCCACAGCACTGGTGTCACTGGGAGGGACTTCTTCATCCACCCACAGACAATGAGCAGCTTTACCTGTTTCTCCCCATGCCCAGTTTCCCAAAACTGAGCAAAGAAAAGTATTTATTTGTTACACAGCACCACAAACCAGAGGCTGGATGGACAAAAAAGTAATTCAATAAGCCTTGCTCTAAGAGATGTTTAATAGCCAGAACTCCTCCTTAGAGGAGAGCCAATTCCCAAAAGCATCAAAGAACTTCAATCAGACACTCACTCCACAGGGCCAAGGCCAGGTTTTGTTTCTCCTCATCTGAGGGAAGGGTGAGCTCTTTAACAGTAACGGTGCTGCTGCTCCAGATCTGCTTCAGCGCTGCCAGGTGGGACAGAGGGAAGCGCAGCCCGTGGGTCTGGGGGGAGAGGAGAGAGAAACACAAACCCTTCAGCTGAGTGCAGTGTCCTCATCCCACAGCAGTGTGAGGCTGTGGGGAGGGAGCAGGAATGTGCTCTGTTCCCACCCTGCACTGGTGTCACTGAGAGCATCCTCCAGAAGGCACAGTTTGATCCAGACCTGTTTAATCCTTGCAGGGGAAATGCTGAACTCCCTGATGTGTTCCAGCACACTGTATGGGGTAGGATGTTTGCAGCATGTGGCTTCCTCCTGTGGTTTCCACACTGAAGAATTAAATAACCTCAAATCTATACTCTTGCCTAACCCTACCAATTATTTTTGGAAGGTCACAGAAGTTTATTTCTATCTTTGGATATTGTTTGACACAAGCACAGAGGAGCTCCATTAGCAGGCCTGGAATCTACAAGGGCAAAAAGGAATTCTCTGGGATGTGCACATGCTGTCAGGTCCCAGTGTACAACCTCAGCTCCTGAGGACCAGTGGGATTTAGCTCAGAAGGAAAATAAGTGCCAGGCAAAAGCCTTGCTGTAATTACAGAGCCCAGGTCAGACTGTGTCCTGTTTTGCCTCTGTGGTGCATTTGTCCAGCCCTGAAATCAAGTTATAGATCACAGACCTAAGACACAGCATCTCACTGCCATAAAGGCAGAAATGAGAGTTGCAGAGCTCCAGCCACACTTCAGAAGGATTTTTGACTCAGTATGTACAAGCAGGCACAGAAGACAACCATGAACATCCGTATTAACATGAAAAGTTCCCTCCTTACATTTCAGAACAAGGTGGGTCTTTACCCCCAGTGCTGAGCCACCTCCCCCAGACTGAACAGCCCTGCAGGATGTTCCAGTGGATACAGATCTAACATGGTTTAGCATGGCAGTGTCCCTATGGAATATGTGCTGGAATATCCAGCAGCCTCAACAGGACACACAAGTAAGAGATGGTTTTAGTTGCTCCAGTAGCTTTGCTAACTGGGCCATAAGGCATTGCACAAGAAATCCAGTTATCATCTCCACCATTTAATTAAGCATGAGATGACAATGCTGAGCTCCTGGTAACTGCCTTTGTGTTGCAGCCTGAGCTCAGCTGCACTGTGGGATGGGCAGAAAGGCTCTGGGTGCTGAGGACACACCAGGACCCAGGCCCTGCTCCCAAGCTCATCTAAAGCCGCAAAACCCACCAAATTTTTGGTGCGTGTTTGCAGGGACAAACCTGTGCTGTGCCACCCTCACTGGCAGTGTCATCTTCTGTCCCCATCATGTGGGTTTCCCTCCTGTTCTTTAAGGAATGATACACATAAACCATGTCCCTCCGAATTTCATCCTGAAAGACAGCAGGAAGAAACAAAAAATAAGATCCACACCCTCAAATTCATCCCACTCCAGCTGCCAATGCTGCTTGATGCTGGAGTCCACTCTGACAACAAAGCAAGTCACTGTCTCAGCTGAATATCCAACAGCCACTCCCACAGCATAAAAGGGACTTGCCAAAACACCTCTGAAAATCTATTTACAATCATCTGCCTTAAAACTGCCCCTACCAGAGTCACAGGACTGATGCCCATTATCAGCCCGTGGTCAGAGCTGTGCAGAGCAATGCAGAGCTCTCTGAAGGGCAGGGTGCACATGGAATTTGGGCACATAAGTCTTGCATGTCATTCTGGGTTGATCTGGGTTGGCAAGGTGGCAAAAAAGTTGGGGAAAAAAAACCTCCCCAAACCTACACAGTCTCACAGCAATATGGACACAAACAAAGTGGGAGAGAAACCCCAGAAAGTTACCGTGTGTTTTTCTTGGAGGGAAACAGTCTACTCATCATAAAAAAACCCCAAACTGTACAAGATAATCCGTCCTGTGTGTCCCACCCCTTTATTTTAAAATTGAGATGATAAAAAGCACTTCTACAATTTCATACTAATGAACCTTGATGGATAAGGAGCAAACACAGCACAATGCAAGATGGCTGTATCTGTGTTGTGGAACAACTCAGTAGTGCCCCTGCTTGATCAGAGATAACTCAGAAGTGAAGACTAAATGCAGCCACAGCAGCAGCTGCAATCGAGAGAATTCCCTCTCTTGAGGAAACCTATTTTTATAACTTATTCATGTCCTTAAATACAAAAAATAGAAAAAACAATGGAGGGTCCAGCTCAGTGTAACTGCCCCACCCTCTCGGAGCAGCAAGTCCATGCCTGGCCCTCCCCAGCCCACTCCAGGCAGGCAGGGTGGGCTCACTGTACTCACAGCATCCTCCTGGTCTGGTTCCACGGTGAGGAGAGCGTGGTCTCTGAACTGCAGCCTGATTTTGCTGTCTATTTTTGGCAATTTCCCACCTAGGAGAAATAAACTCTGCCTCAGAAAGGAAGAAAAGCAGATAAATGGTAGAAATGGAGCCCCCTCTGTGCTCTCCCCACTCTCTTAGGGCTGGAGTGTTTGTTAACCTGTTTCCACACCCACATGTGCCCCAACTTGCATTGAAAGGGGCAAAGGAGAAGGAGATTTTTTTTAATTCTGTCATCTTTCCAGGCTACAAAGAGCTGTAATAAACAGCAAGCTGGAGCCCAGGGACAAATGCTACCACTTAAATGCTCTCAGGATACAGTTTAGGAAAGCTGCCAGTTCCAGTCTGGGATAACCTTAATTCCACGTGTCATCTCCTCCAGCCACGGGGCATTACCCAATAAACACCACAGGGAGCTGATGGTGGGCTGTGAGCTTTGCCCACCATAAAACACTGAAAGTTACAGAGCCAGTTGTGGGAACACCCAAACCCACCTGGGCCCAAGGACTCAGAGCCACCCCGCAGGCAGGGGGGCAGGCGGTGTGTGATGAAATCCTTCCTCATGTCGGACGCCCGGAGCTCCCTGGGTTGTTCCACACGCTCTGCCAGACGCCTCAGGAGGCTGCTCAGCTTCTCTGGCCACTCAGCTGCATCCACCTGCTGGTGAACACTCACACTCAGCTGCTCCCACGTGAGTTCCAGCTGAACACACCAGGCCTGAGCTGGGGCAGTGGTGCTGGAAAAGCCTGGACTTCATCTTTGCCAAAGTCCCCAAACAACCACCCTTGTTCCTTCCCACCTTCCCCACGAGCTGTTCACACATCAAAGCTGAATTCACCTTCCTTGCTCTGCTGCAGTTCTAAAGGACACCAAGCACAGCTGGAGAGACACTTGTTCCTCCTGCACACTGAGGGGCTGATCAGCACCACAGGATCACCATAAAGAGGTCACACAACAATTTACTGAACTTACAAAGCCTCAAAAGCTTGGCCTGAGAGGAACTGTGCCTGTCTGACAGATCCCAAGCAAATACCATTACTCTTAGGAGGAAACAAGCCATACAAGGACACTGTGATACAAAAGAAAAGCAGTGCAATGAATTAGGCAATGCTTCAGATGGAGCAAACCTCAGAACAGCCACCCTGAGGGTTCAGCAGAAGGGGTTGGGCTGCTGGACAAGGCAGTGCCATTGCACTGAGCCTTCAGAGCAGATCCAGGGCAGAAGTTTCCCCTGCAGGCACCACTGTTCCCTCAGGCCCACCAACCTACCATGAGCAGTTGCCTTGGGATGCTTTTCCTCAGCGCCACGTCGTCCTTTGCTGTGTCAAACACAAGGCCAGGAATTGCATCCAGCAGGAAATCTGCCCAAGAGCTGATGGACAGGGAGAAAAAAAAATTAGTGAATTAGTTGCACTGAAATAAAACAAGACATCTTACTTGGTGCCGTGGGCTGGAAACCCTGACAATCCCAAACCTGCTTGGTGGTTAGAGACTCATCTCACAGTTGTCTAGAACATGCCCAAGCTTGTTCTGCCCAGTTTGTGGCTAACAGAAATCCTCCCCAATTCCTAACTCAGGCCAACCCCAGCATCCAGGAGGCTGACTGGGTGGCAGGAACATTTCCCTGGGGGGTAACATCTCAGTGGGCACAAGGGCCAGGCCTGTGTTGTAAGAAATCTGACTTGCACACAGCGGGTAGGAGATAAAACACAAAAATAAGTACAAAATATTTGCAAGGAAGAATTGGTAGCAAATCTGTCAGGAGACATGAGAGTGACTATCACGCACAGGAGAAAACAGGATGAAAGGAGAAACTCAAGACTCTGAGTTCTGAAATGAACAGGAACTTCAGCCACTGATGAGAGATTGTTTTTTAAACACAGGAGTGAGTTTGGAGTTGCAGCATCTTCCACATTAAAGTCTGCAGCTGGTAAATACTAAAATAAGGAATTAAAAACCAATCAAGCTTGCTGCATGAAAACCTGGCAAACAGGCTGCTTCAAACAACAACAGTCTTGCTGCCCTCCTTCCCCCAAACCCCCAAATTCTATTACTGCTGCCTCAAAACCAGCTTAGATCCTGTTATAACAGCAGGGCACTTACACCACAGTGGGGCACCCACATGTGTTCCCTGTCACCACATCTCAGGTCGGTGCTACTCACACACACCTGGCAGAGCAAAGCCACACAAAACAGGAAATAAAGGACACTTACTTGTTCTGGTAGGTGCTGATGGTCAGGTGTGTTGAATAGGAGGTGCCAAGGGGAGTGTCAGCCTGGTGGATGGTCCCTCTGGGGAAGTACAGCAGGTCCCCAGGCTGCAGGGAAATCAGGGAGAATTGATACATCCTTATTGTAGTCAAAGCAAAGAAAACACCCCCTGAGCAGACAGACTGACAATGCACCTGAAAATCACACAATGATTTTAACAACATAAAGAACACCAAGCCAGAAGGTCAAAACCTCAAACTTTCCAACCTGCTGTCAATATTTACTACACACCTGTCACAAAACACCAAACAAGCCTTTAACCCTACAGGACATGCAGATTCCTACTGAGCTGCATGAGGAGGACAAAGAAGCAGCTGAGATGAACCTGTTGGAGCAGTAAAATGTGAATTTGGTCACAGCACAGCAAAACAAAAGGTTAGTATTCCACAAGAAAAGCCAAATATTCTATAGAAATGGTAACTTGTTACAATATTGGTCTGAAATCTTCAGTTAAAACACTTAAAAACAGGTACAACCTTCCTCCTCCTTATCTTTCTTCTCACCTAGGTCAGTTAAAGCTCCACTCGGAAAAAAATTCACATTAGGAGAGTCACAGAATCACAGAATGGATTGGGTTGGAAAAGACCTCCGAGATCATCAAGTCCAACCCTTGGGCCAACTCCAGTCCCTTTACCAGATCATGGCACTCAGTGCCACGGCCAAGCTCAGCTGAAAAACCTCCAGGGATGGGGAATCCACCCCCTCTCTGGGCAGCCCATTCTAGTCAAGACTAGAAAGAGTGCAGAGCACATGAAATTGCCTCCAGGAAGGAAATACAAGTTCCCTTATGGCTTGTCCTGTGAACACCTACACAGCTGGACAGCACAAAGAGAAAGTTCATAAGGCAACAATCATGAAATCTGATTCCATTTTTATTTTGCCAGTCCTCACATTTGGCCACATCAGCTGCTTGTAAGAGCCTACTGCACTAACACAGAGATATTCCATGGGGTTTAGTTCATGCTTTTGTTTATCAGCCAAGGGTAAACATTTAAATCTGATTCACCAGAGCAGTGACAATGTTCAGTGCACAGAAGGATCAGCCTCTTTGATTACAGGCAGAATGTAAAAGCATAACAATGTTTCATAAGCACAAATAAACCCAATGGTTTTCCTGCACACAACTCCACAAACATCATCCAGGAGTCAGGATGAATAGTCAGGAAGAATATGGTGAATATCCAGAAATAACTGGGTGTTTTGGTCCATTATTTAAATACTACAAGCAAAGGGTACCCCTGGAAAAGGAGAGCTTAGACAACTATCACCCAAATTTCTCGTGCTCACAGTGTTCTGTGTGCAAACTTCACAGCCACAATCACTCAGAATTCTGCCTTCAAGAAATGGACCATTTTAAACTGTTCTGAAGCAATTAAATCACAGTACCTTTAATATGAACTCATGTGTGGGATTCCCAATCCTCTCCTCTGACTCAACGTTGTATTCCCGAGCCAAGTGCACTGTTGGTTTGTAGAGTCTCCAGTGCTTCTCCCCTTCCAGCTGCAGGATAAACACCTGCAAAACACCATCAATCCACATCCATAAGGAGTTTTGCAACCCAACTCACCAGGTGTTTTGCCTTCTGATTTGCCAAGCCTGGGGAACCAAGTCAGAAATCAGGGACAGAAAGCAAACAGCAGAAACACCACAGGTTGCTTTTCTGACTAAGACTACCCAGATTTCCCCTTCCCTGCTCTCAGCTATTCCACAGCAAGGCAAACATAATTCCTTTCACATTGACTTTCAGATATTTACAATGCAGAAATCTATATTTGAACTGATTTTTGGCCTCTATTTAGAGACAACAGATAGAAGAGTTGTGAAGGGTGATCTGCTTGTTCCTAAGACAGGCATTTGGAAATCCCTGCCTCTCTCCAGTCACTCAAGTGCTACAAAACTAACTCAGAAGTGACATATAATCTCAGGTAGAATCCCAGACTATTCTGAGTTGGAAGGACCCACAAGGATCATCGAGTCCAACCCTTAAGTCAATGGCCCACACAGGGGATTGAACTCATCACCTTGGCATTATTACAACCAAGTTTTAACCAACTGAGCTCATCTCAGGGTCACATCTCCCACACAAATATGCCAAATTTATCACCATTCACCAACAGAGCATCAGAAACCTCTCTGGGGGAGTGGATGGCATAAACCAGAGAAGCTGATCAACAAGCTTAAGGAAAATGAAACTCCAGGTGTTTTTAATGAGTATTTAATTAAAATATAAAAAAGCAAAGCATACATGGAAGGGTTGCATTTTTTTGTTTTGGTTTAAGTGGGATAGCCCCACTTCTTTTTATATGTATGTGTGTATATTTGCATGTTCCTTTTAGAAGCTAATTTAAAGTGCATTTGGACCACAGGACTTCATCATACCAGTAACAACTTAAAACCAGCAGGAGCAACAAGCACAGTCTGGTCTCACTGTCCAGCTGAAGAGACAGCAAGTTCTTAGCAAAGGAAAAAGGATTTGTAAATTCTTGGGGCCTGAATGAAGTGAAAATGAACAAAAGGTGCCAGAAAGTTCCTGCAGCTGTGACAACAAATTCTCTTCCCATGTAATGGAAATAGCAGGTCTGGAAAGCCCAGTTTACATGATGTTATGATTAGATATTACTACTAGTACATTTTCAACACAAATATGTAATAAAAACGACCACAAGGAAACACAAACAACTACCCTAAGTTTTCAGTGGAAAAAACCATTTTCCCACAATGTTTCCTGGGGGGAGGGCTGGGAGCACACACAGGTATCCACATGCAGAGTTCCACAGACAAGGAGGTGCTGTCCTACCTCGACATCATCATAGTGAGGGGGAAGGCCCTGGGACCCCTGGGGAGTGATGTAAACATTGGAGCCCACCAGAGACCCAAAGTAGCACTCCAGCTTCTCCTGAATCTTCCACAGCTCCTCCTAGGAAAAGAAATGGTGCTGTTACTGCTGAGGAGCTCAGCCTGCCATGGCTTGGGAATGGTGATCACAGCCCCACAGGCAGAGAGGCTGGGAAGACAGGTGGTGTCTCTCCTGAAGGTGCAAAGGAGATCTGCCACGAAAGCAATTGCTTTGTTCTCTTCCCTGTGCCTCTTTTAGGCAGCAAAACCAGACAAAGGAGGCTAAACAGGAAAACAAACCATTCAACCATCCCAGAAACAGCCAAACACCCTAAGAGAATAAGCCCATGCAGGACTTGCATTCCATGGGCCTGCACCAGAGACCTTTCCCCAGTGACTCCAACCATTTGGGAATATTCCAGAACAACTTTACTCATCCACACCCAATATGTGATGGACACACCAAAGGGAAACAGCAGAATGTGCCCAGTACCAGACACACACAAGTGCAGCTTGGCCATTAAAACTGTGATCAGCAATGCCACACCTGGGGCTCAGCCTGTATTTAGGACCTTATTTGGGTCCCACTCACAATTAAACTGTGTTGATGCCTTTGGAAAAAACTAGGACTGCCTAAATCTAAGTAGCAACAGGCATTCCCAGTCCTTCACACAACTGACTCCTTCTCACACACAGGGACTGAGGACACCCAGCTAAACTGGGGTGGTACATTTCCATGGGGCAATCCACTGGCAAGAACAGTGGAGTGGAAATAACTTGTACGGCTTCACACCTTGTGCTCCATTAAAGGGACATGGCTCAAAAGCCCCTGTTTGCACAAGAAAACAGCAGGGCAGAAGGGATAGATTAAGCCCAGATGCCTAATCATCCATTTGGTGCATTTATTCTTTTCCAAAATTTATGTGACAAAGCAAAATTTTAAAAAGAATACTTAGTATTATAGCCTGAGTCAGATTTTGGTCTTACTGCAGAGCACTGAAACGTGATGTGGAGAAGTATAAACTATGTTTTAATACAGATTTCAGCAGGTCATCAATGCCAACCACCTCCCCTGGGGACAGACACAAATCCAAGGTCTAGTGCAGGTCTAGTGCAGCTCAAGCAAAGCACACCCCATTATAAAGCCAGCATTAATTACATCCACTTAAACAATCCCACCTTAAATCTCTGAGGCTGGTGAAACTGTATTGTGGCCTTTTTCTGGTCAAAATCCTTCTTCAGCTGCATGTAATTCACTTTACCTCCTTTATTGAAGACCTTCTTCTTGCCCTTCACACACCTGCAGACGTTGACATCTCGCCCATAGCACAGGCCCTGGTGGCACAGCTCCTGCAGCTCTGCCAGCTGGAACAGGGACAGGTAGTAAGCAGCCACCAGGGGATCATCCCTCTGCACAAGGAGAGGCTTTTGCTCCCAGTATTCCCTGAAAAACTCCTCTTCTTTGATGGGGGAGATCAAGCTTGCAAAGAGGCTGTCTGGGGTCTCAAAATTCAGGACTGATGGAGAACAAGGTGCTTCTTCCAGCTTTGCTCGTTTGCACTGTGCCTGTGTTTCTTTGCCCATTTCAGCATTCTTCCCTCCTTTCTTGGGCATGTTCCTGCTCAGGAGGAGAGAGGATCAGTCAGTCAACCAGCAACACATCCTCAAGAGCCCACAGGCCCAGAGCAGAACTCCTTAACTTATCCAGTGGGAGGGATATCAGAGTGTGCTGGGAATAGCTCTGGTTTCAGAGGCTCACTGTGTGCTCCAAGCAGCAGAACATGGAAAGCCCACAGGAATCCTCTCCCAAACCTCAGCAAACTCCAAATGGGACCTGTTGCTCACACAGCTCAAATCTCACAGCTGAATTTATACTCAAAAACATGCCATGAAACCCAGTGGATCTGCACAAATTCAGATTTTTGTACAATCTGTACAAAACCCAGCCACACAAAGAACCTGTGGTCTCTTCTGTAGCAAAAACTGGAAATTATTTTAAAAAAATCAAACTTTAAGAGCTTCAATGGCAACATCCAGAGGGAATGGAGAGAGGGGACAGCATCAGAAACTTGTACTCCATTACAATTCCTTTAAATGCATTAGCAGTTTACAGAAGACAGGGAACACTGTTAGGCCTTTCTGCTGATGCTCTGTAATTACTGAATTTACAATTTAAAACTTGTAGAGTTTACTAGTTTAAAAACTAAAATGCCAAGATTCTGCTTTCATTCCTGCCAAGCTGTCAGACTTTGTTGTTTATGTAGAACAAAAGGAATTCTTTCATACAAGTAGAGACATTTAAAGTGGGAAGTCATTTACTTTGGGTTTCCAGGCAGACAGCATGATGCCCTCCCTCTCCCGCTGCTCTGGATGCAGCCCAGGGTACCACCGGCTGTCCCGGCTGCCAGCGCTCCCTGCCCGATCGGGTCCAGCTTCTCATCCACAAGCCCTCCCCTTCCGGGCAGCAGAACATCTCCCGGACACGGGAGCGGCTGTTCCCTGCCGGCAACACGTGCTCCCGCTCCACGCGCTCCCGCTGCTTCCCAGCAGCGGGAATTCCGCCAGACACGGCGGCTCTGAGGACACGCGGTCTCGCTGCTTCCACCTCCATCGCATCATCCCCATCCTATCCTTACATCCCTCTCCTTCCCGCGGCCCCGCACTCACCGGACGGGGCGGGCGCATGGGCTGGGCTGGGGATGCTGGGATGGATCGGGGGCGGGGAGAACAGGGAGGATGTACCCGGTGGAAGTGGGAGGCAGTCGCTGGGAGTCACGGGAGGAGACACTTCCGGTAGTATTCCAGCGTTATTCCAGCATGTATCTCAGCTGGAATGCCGCAGTACCTCCACTAAGGTTAATCGCATGGATTACATTTTGTTCGGTACAGCAGCACCCGCGCTTCAGCTGCGTTATTATTTTTTTCCCCTGAACCAAAATCCTATCATAAATAAAAAAAAATGTTAGGTGGGCTTTGCTAAAGCTTTGTCCTTGTGCACGGGTAGTTTGAGGGATATGGAACAGAACTGGCAGGAAAAGGTGAATTTTGGGAGCCTCAGCAACCTTACAGTGCTGATGTAAGTAGAGACCCTTTCATGTCTCCAGCACCAACTCAGATCCCTCCCTGTACGGCAAATGGTTTTGCAGTCTTGTTCCAAGTGTGCTGTACTCACACTTGTTCCTCCTGCTCCCCTGGCACTAGCTGGATCCTTTGGAACGAGTGTTACATGATTCCAGTGGGCTCTGCATTCATGGATGCATCCAGCAAACTCCTGCGAGAGAGAAACTGGCAAAATAATACCTGGAAAAGGGGGATGGAGGAGAGAAAAAGGCAAACACTGCTCGTCGTGTTCAGTCCTTGTTCCTTTACCACCTGGACTGCTCTGTCTCCAGCTGACCACAATATCGTGGTCACTTGAACCTGAAATACAGGTTAATCAGCAGGTGGCTGGGATACCAGGAGAGAGATTTTGCCAGGGCTGAACCTACAGCTGTCCCAGCTGTAGTACAAATTAGATAGAAAAATTATGTTTCTCTAGAAAGCATTTTTTTTATAAGTCTGTGAGTTTCAAAGCAGAAGAAATTATCTACTTTCTGAGTTCCTCACTACATCACTCAACATTCAGAATACTTTGCAAAAATTACTGAATTGTGAATATTTGAAGGTAAATGATCACCCATAGTTGGGATGTTCAAAGGCATACGTTTTTGCAGCTCTGAAAAATAGGTCACTGTCATGAAATTCTCTTTGTTTCTTTCATGAAAGTAGTAAAGCTTTGAAGAATGAACTAGTTCTCCAGACTTAAAAGTCTGCATGACCTAAATTAACACTCACAGGATGTTTTCTTGCCACAGATGGGTGTAGCAGCAGATGCTAAAAATAGGGAGGCCACATCCTGCACCTCAGCTGGTCACAGACACCATTAAGAGCTGTTATTTCTGTTCCAAAAATCCACAAAGTACCCTCAGCGTGGCTGCTTGAACACCACCAGCATGAACACCCACACAAACATGTATTTACACAGTGGCTGTGGTGTTTTAACTTGCAGTAAATGCTGTGGAACATAAACCAGTAGGAATGGGAAATACTTTTGAGTACCTTTTTAAAGACTTCCTTCCTGGTCAGTGGAGACAAACTGACTAAAAGTATTTATTACCATCCCTGTCAAGAAGGTAAAACATTTCAGAGGAGGGTCATGGGTGCTGCAGGCAGCCCTCCAGCACCCTCTAGAGAAGAAGTTGTGTTTAAATACTGTGCTATTTTTTTTACTGCTTATACAAGCAATAGATTTTTGAAGTGTAGTTGAGCCCATCACGGCGTTAAGGAGATAAAAATTATAAGCTTTGCTGTAAAAATACCCAGTTAAGTTCCATCATCATTTACAAGGGCATGTAGTGACAGGACAAGGGGGAATGGCTTCAAACTGAAAGAGGGCAGGTTTAGATTGGGTGTTAGAGAAAAAAATCTTTACTGTGAGGGTGGTGAGGCACTGGAGCAGGTTACCCAAGAAGCTGTGGGTGTTCCATCCCTGGAAGTGTCCAAGCAAGGCCAGGCTGGATGGGGCTCTGAGCAACCTGGGCTGGTGGAAGGTGGGGAGGTTGGAATGAGATGATCCGTAGTACCCTGGGTGGGAAGAACCCTTTGCCAATGGTCACATTCACAGCTGGAAGTGACAACAGTTCCTTCCATCAAAGCAAGCTGTGCAGCTCTCCAGCACCTCTGTAGGATGTTCCTGGAAGGTGCCAGGCAGGAATCTTTTCCTCCACACTTCCACGTGTGGAACAGTTTGCTGGACAGCCCACAAGGGGCTTGGGCATGCTGTGCTGTGGGGCTGCTGCTGCTGCAAATCCTGTAGGAAATTCAGAAGAGGGAACTGGTTTGGGTCAAGAAGTACATGGGGATTTTTTTCTGTTGGAGGATGAGGATTTGCTGTTGGCTACACAAATACTCCATGTAAGACATAAAAAAAATGTGAAAATTATGTTATGTGAAAAGTTTAGCACACTCACATCTGGAGCAATTAGATGGGATCTTCTCAGGCAATCTGGAACAGCTGTGCAGGATGCCCCCATGATGGCTGGGCAGGAACAAGGCTGTGATGGTGTATTTTTACATATATCTGTATCACACATTTGCTCAGCTTGAGGTCTGATGTCCTGTTGCCAAAGCCTGCGTGTTCCCAGCATTGTCATTCCTGGTATGGTTCTGCTCTCCATGGCAGGATTTCCTGGAAGAGTATCAAGGCCCTCTGAGCTGTGATACATTTGTTTGGCAGCAAACTGTGTGCCAAAGTAGCCACTCACTCCAGGGGATTTGTCACCCAGCATGCAGTGTGTCACCACTTCTCCAGCTCTGGGGCTGGGAGCTTGGCAAATGCAGCTTTTTGGAAAAGCAAGAGACATCACCATGCTATGAGCAAACAAGCTGGGAGCAGGAAAAATAAATAAGTAAAAAATAAATAAATAAAATAAATAAGCAAATCAGAGAATTATTCAGGCTTCCCAATTTATTCCCATTTCCTTGACCAATAAACTTGACCAAGCTTGACCTTGTGACATTTTTGCCACCACAAATGATCATTTTGAACCGACTGTCTAAATAAAAATTCAGTTCATTAAATGACATACAAACCCAATGAATGTAAGTGGAAAATGCTCCTTATTTGGGAAAGTCACAGAAGTAATCTTGATTCTTTTCTGGTGCTGTGAACACTTTCTGTATGTGTCCCTGAACATCCCTGATTCAACCTCCTTAGCCTGAACCCTGGGATATTTCCATGCAGGATTTATCTGAGACCGACAGGAGTCCTGTATACATCTTGTTTTGGCACAGCTGATTCCTTTTATTCCTGTGTGTCTCTCAGTGTGGTGCCTGAACTGTGCTGGGGTCACAAACAGGCACATGCAGCTTCTCCTCCCTATCTCTTTCCACCTCAAGCCAAAGGGAGAAGGAGGGAGCAAAACCCCAAGCCCACATGCAACATAAAGCAGAAGAACCAGATTCTGCTGAAGATGTGGTTGGTTTGTTCTCTTGACAAAGTGTTTTAGAAGCTCTGTCTCAAAGCCTGCGTTTCTAGCACAGACAGTTCTGCAGAGAGCAGGTGATTGCAGCAGAGGCAGGTGTGTGGTTGTCACATGAAGGGCAAAGCCCTTCCAGGGATGTTGGTCATCCACCTGGGAGGTGGCTGTAAGAGGCATCAGGTCTGGGACACTGTTCCTGTGCTGCCTCAGGAACTAGAGT
This sequence comes from Sakesphorus luctuosus, assembly GCA_013396695.1. NCBI lineage: Eukaryota > Metazoa > Chordata > Aves > Passeriformes > Thamnophilidae > Sakesphorus > Sakesphorus luctuosus. Next base: position 280,536 of record VWZD01001588.1, on the reverse strand, counting down.
GAGCAAAATTCCTCCAAAATAAAGGTCCCATGGGGGGTCAAGGACAGCTGACAAGAGGGAGGGTTTTTCTTGAGGTGTTGACAATGTACAATCTACAGAGCCCCATCAGCCTTGGCTCCTGCTTTCTCCTGGTCCCTACTCCACTGCTAAGCTGTATTTTCCCCCCTGGTTACCAAGGACAGAGGCTGCTGAGGTGCACACAGGTTGCCCAGCAAAACTGAAATGCAGCAAGTGAAACAAGGATAGGAGGTGTCTGAAGGAGATTGGTGCCAATTCCTACAAAAATGGACCACAAGTGGAGAGCAAATAGAAAGGCTGATTGAAAAGGAATGGTTTAAGTGTAGATAGAGACTGGATAATACCTCTGGTGGGAGCTGCTGTCTGCTCAGGGGTGTGATAAAAGACTCCCTTAGTGACCAAACTGCTTCTGTGCTACTGCAGCAGGAACATATGCCTGGGATTGCCCCGGTGAAGCCTGGCACAGTGCAGCTGAAAAAGAACCAGACACATGGGAGTTTTCCATTAACAGTTTTGCTGCTAACCAAACCAGCCCAGGTTTGACACAGAAGCCTGTTTTGGAAACTTTTAACCCTTTCCTCTACTGCTGTTGCATTATTTTTAAAGTCTACTCTCGTACGCAAAATAATGTCTCGCTTATAAGGATTTTTGTTCATATGTACAAACCCCAGTAAAAAAAGTTGAACACAATATATACACTGGGAAATATAATCCTGGAATATGTGTCAATAACATGGTTGTTCTGTAAAATAATCCTGCCCACGTTTCCCTTGAGAGATCTCTTCCTCTTCAGGCGAGTTGTGTCTGCGTTGGAGATGTTGGTTTCGCTCGTCCGAGTCTCGCTGTCCTCGCAGGGCTCTGAGAACCCAGACAGGTCCATGTCCACGTCTGTGTCATGAAAGCAGCCATCAAAAGCCATTGCTTGCACTGCATCCATGTACATCCCTGAGGCCTGGCAACAGAGAATAGTTATTCTGTGTGCGGAGGAGACTTTTGAGTCAATTATGAACAAATCAGACAGAAAATAAAGCTCTCCCTTCAGTGCTGTTCTCTCCTGGAGAGCATATGGAGAGTGAGGACATGAGCAAGGAAGGGGAACAGTGATAAACACTCTTGTCTGACTGATTATTGCTGGCTGCTGGCTGGCAACACATGCCCCAGCTTCTGGAATAGGAGGATCAAACTCTCTCTGTCCCAAGGGTCTGTGTTGCTGGAGTTGTGGGCAATGACTTCAAACATTGCCATCAGATCCTATTGAGCAACATATGCACCCTTTCTGTGTGTTTCCTCTCGTGAGATTACAGGGAGTGATATTCTTGAAGCAAAGGTTGTAAGTGAGTCCTTCACAGAAAGCAGATGTTTAACTTGCAGCTATTTCTGCTTCAGGCACACTTTTCTAAAAATGACCGTGTCATTCATCTGGTGTTGGGACAAAAGGGCATCATTAAACCCATCTTCCTAATTGAAAATGGCAAAGCAGGAAAAGGAGAAATGGACTCCGCTTCACAGGAAACAAGAAGGAATATCACACAAGTGCATTCTGGGGTCTGTTTCAGAGAGGGGCAAAACGCCTTCAGAACAGAAGGAAAGTTACCTTCCTCTGAGGGGAAAAAAGGGAGAAAAAAATGAGGGGTATTCCCTAATACCTGCCACAAGAAAAGGAAGGGAAAAAACCCACAGAGCTTCTCAGGATCTCAGAGAGAATGACACATTTCCTCCCTTCAAGTCAAAAAAAGTGAGATACAGAGTGGAGACAGAGATGGTTACTGTGCTGTTATCACAGTGGTGTTATCAGGATTACTCTGTGGCTTCTGTGGTGCTTTCTGAAGGCAACAAAACACAGAGGGTTATACCTTGCCCCTTTTCTTGAGCTGCTTCCTCTCTTCAATCGTGGTGAGATAGTTCACTGCAGCGTATTCGATGACAGACAGGAAGACAAAAAGGAAGCTGATCCATAAATACACATCCACAGCCTTTATGTAAGACACTTGAGGCATTGAGGCACTTACTCCTGTCATGATAGTCGACATGGTCAGCACTGTGGTTATACCTGCCAAGGGAAGGGGAGGTTATCCTGGTGCTGATCCCTCCCAATCCTTTCTCAAATGGTACTTGAGAATTTCTCAGCGTTTATGTCTCTGTCACAACTCCTTTGCTCTCTGAATTTAATCTAGTATAAAAATCCTACATCCATTGAAACTAAGAAAAAAAATTATTGTTGACCTCAGTGTGACCAGAATTTTGCCTTCATTTTCAATCCCTCCCCTTAAATCAGCTTTTCCTCTCATTCCTTCTCCACTTCTACACCAGTTCAGGTCCACTGGAACATTCAAACTTTTCCCTCTCCCTCTCTGCAAGTTCCTCAGGTTGAAAGATGGAGTTTGAAATACACCATATAAGAAGAAAAGAATTTATTTTAAAGGCATATACTCTAGTCTTGGGAGCTAAGCTCTTCTGTTGTTAGCATTGCCTATAAATTATGCATGCTTATGCTAATGGCATGTGCTTTATTCATGGCACTCCTGATGCATAACCTTCTGCAGAAATCCATTTATAAAGAACATGATCAGCAAAAACCATCTTGACAACATTAAAAATGGCCTCCCGAGATTGAAAAAGTTATTTTTAAAGGTGAAGTTAAATTTCTTATAAATAAAAGGAACTAGTAGATGCATTAATAAACGTAGGTAGGAGGTACTATCATTTGTTTTCAGATGAACAAATAGATTTATGTATTAATAGCTTTAGACTGTGCCAATAGAAAGGGATCTGAGGTACCTGCAGTCCTGTATTTTCTAGATTTATATAGCTATGGATAAAAATAGAGGTTTTTTTCACTTGTCTAAGAAATATGACAACACAGAGTTGGCTTCTGGGACCAGCACCAGTGAAAAGAAAGAACAGGAGTTTCTTGACTAACTATTACACAGAGAGTTGCAGGACTCAGATACATTATGGTTATGTTAGATATCCTGGCAAATTTCCATCACATCTTCAGAGATGCTAATTTTTGAAAAAAATACACCCATTCCAAGGCCATCACAATTAAATTCCCAACAAAGGCAGTCCTGAAGTGACATTTACTGAGAAAAACAATAAACTTCTAGAAAAACACTGTATTTAGTCCTTTTCTCCTGAGCTGAGGTGTTCAGAACTAAAACAGGGAGCAGAAAGATGCCCAACTTACTCTTTGGCTTCCACAGAACACTCTGCCTTGCACAGTCAGGGCACCAAAGCAAATGTTTTAAGATGACCAACAAAGAGAGGCTTTGCTACAACAGGCAGATGGTTCCAACTTGGTAGGAAAATAAATATTTCTAGAGAAAAAGAAGAGCTGCAGAGCTTTTAGCTATGCCTAATGAACTATGGATTTGGGGAGGGATCCCTGTTTGCTGGGAAGAGGGAAGGAAAAACCCAGGCTTTGCAATTCAGTAAAATTCTACATCAGAAAGCCTGCAGCATCATCCCTTTTTGCTTCTGAGGTGTGAGAGCTGTTTTCTACTACAACAAAGCCAATCTGAACAAACATTCCATTTCCAAATGTTCAAGGCAGTGACAACAGTTGCAATCTTAGTGCTGTTCAGACAATTACCTGATGTACTTGCTCATGTCCTGTGTAAATAAGAAGCCAAGGTAACTTCAAAGCCTCTCCCCACTCCATTCTACACTGCCCAAAGAATATACATTAAAGGTTCACCTAGTGATACCCTGGCAGGAACAGCTCTTCTGTCAATCCAGAATGAAACCCAAGACAGCATCACCATCAGCATGGCTGGGAAATAGGATTGCAGCACAAAGAAGAAAATATGTCTCCGGAGAGCAAAGTTGATAAAGAGTCGATTGTACCAACCTGTTGGAATAAACAGAGAGGAACAGGTTGGGGAAGAAGAGAAAAGAGTTGTGTTATTTGTGAGCTCTGTTCACTGGCCCCTTCCTTCCAGCAGGAGTGATGCATCCACATCAGTAAGTGCTTAAGAAATCTTGCCACCACTTTAATTTTACTTTACACACCGTCCATTGCACCTCATTAAAATACTGAGCCTTGGGAGTGAAGCATCACAACTACACACATAAAATACTGTTATAACTGAGGGTGGGAAACTGAAGACAATTAAATCCACTTCAAGTGCAAGTGCCAGGAGAATACACACAAGATATATTGTCCAGTGAAGCCAACACCTGCCTGCTCCAAAGAGCAGCCTGCCTTGTCCCACGCTGGAATACCCTGCAAGAAGCAGCTCTGTTCCCCTCGGGCAGAGCAGCTTGTCTGCCCAGTGCTGAATTTAGAGGAGACAGTGCCATCTAGTGAAGTTTGGGGTGTGCTCTGCCTGTGCAGCACAGCAGGGAAATGAACACATAGGAGAAGAGAAGGAAGAGTGGGTGGCTGCACAGCACCTGCCTGTCCAGGACATCCCTGAGCCCATTAGAGCAGTCATGGCATCACAAGGAGTGACTTCATAGGAAAAACATATAAAAATTAACTCCAGATGTTACTAAACACACTCTATAGTGTTTTCAGTTCTGGAGAATGTTTTTTGTTGGAAAAATTGTTATCTGTAAAATGGATTTAACTGTTGCTCCTTTGGAGCCAGGGAATTCCAAAAGCCTGAACACTACACTGAGATTTACAGGAGAGGACATGTGGAACCTGAAATGCAGAAAGCTGCTTTCTCAGCAGCACTTTTGTCCTTGTTTTGCCCGAGATTTTAGGGGGAGATGACTCCCATTAGAGTTGTGCTGATTGTTCCCCACTATTATTTACTTGGAGGGTAAATTTTCTTCCAGGAGGAAGCAAAATAAAAGAGCATGAGAAAGTGGAACCTCCTGAAGAAAACAAAACCTCAAAGCCAAAGCAAAGTGCAAATCTACAAAGGACAGCATTCTGAGAGATACACTACAAGCATTGCTCAGGTACTTCCCAGTGGTCCCTGCAACTTAAAAAAAAAGTCTTTCATTTGACCTTTATGTTGCTGAGTTAAGCTCATCATCAAACCATCTGCATGTCAGTGTTCAGCTGTTACACTTTGCCAAGCCCAGGGTGCTGCAAAGCCCTGGGCACAGGGGCACTCTGAGGGTGCACGAGGCTCTTTCTGCTTGTGTGAGTGTTTTTTGATGGGAATGGCAAGGCAGGGAGAAGCCAGCTGAATTCCCAGAACCCACTCTGAACACACAGGGATGGCAGTTTGGTGGAAAACATCCCAGTCTCCTCCTTGCCACGAGGACAAAAGGGACGTGGCTCAGAGCAGGGCACAGTTATCACAGTCAGGTGTCACTCGCCCTCTTCTCACATGGCAGTGGCTCTGCAGAGCTGGAGCTGTTCTTAGCTCAGACACAGGCAAGAGATAAGGGTGAAGAACCTGATCAAGCTGTGAATTCCTTACTGCTTAGGCTGCCTCAGAATTTAAACTGGAATTTCTGCATTCAGCATCAGCCACCACCACCTTCACTGGCTCTTCTTTAAATGCAGAAATAAATTAAATAAATAAAATACAGCAAATAAATCTATCTGCTGCTTTCCTGTATGGCTTTTTTTTCCAAAGTGTTATGCATTTCATCATATCAAATGCAAAATTAATATTTTATTAATTTTGTCTTGATATAAGGGGCAATATCCAAGCTGAAATGAATTGACTTAAGAGTTGGACTCGATGATCCTTGGGGGTCCCTTCCAACTCAGAATAGTCGGGGATTCTGTGACTCAGACCAGGAAGGGCAATAGCAAGGCATGCTATTTTCTCTGCTTAAAAGTAAATGGTTAGACTACTTACATAGAGAAATACTTTATAATTGCATGTGGAAATGCAAAGAAAACAAAACCAAACCCACCCTGCATGAAATCAGGACTACAATAAACTCATAAAGCCTTGTGCAGTTTGACAGAAACTACAGTTCAAGATCTAGAAGGAGAAATAAAACCCTACTTGGGGCAGATTAACCTGAATTAAAGTATATAGTACTGACATAAAGAGTTTTTTTTTTCTCTGCAACTTTATGTATAAATATGGAACATTAAGCAAACCATGAATTAGACCTCAATGGTCTTGTGTGGAAATCCACCAGTTAGCAGATGTTTAATGACATTCTGTAGCTCTAAAAATGAGGATATTTTAGCCAATGAAACACACTGGGATTCCTCTTGTTTGCTTTCTAGTATTTGACCCCTTAGGATTTTCATTTCCCAGATTTTCTGTATAGCCAGGACACAGGGATTCCTGTACATTCAATATTCCAGTGGCTTTCAGAGAAGTACCACACTTGCAAGAGCTCACAACATCATATATTCAGTTGTGCACTTTTTTCAGGTTCTTAATGTCAGATATTGAGCTACAAGTATTATTATGGCCTCTCCCTGTAATATAAAGTGCTACATTTGTGATGTGGAGAGAACCCAGACAGAGCAGAGGGACTGACAGACCTCATTTTAACAGATCCCTCAGCAGCAGCATTATTAGCAATGAGTTTGAATGTGAAAGCCATTCTGTGTCCTGTGCTTGTCTCTCCTAGAGAGGGGCTTACTGTACCAGTGCTGCTGTAAAAAGCCAGTCCACTGGAAGCACTGAATTCCTCAATGAAGAACTGGGAGAGGGAGATGTGCTCGTCTGTGCTCAGGGACTTGTTCCCGTGTTTCCAGTACAACATCAGATCATCTTCATTGTATGCATCTGGGAGAAAGGAGATATAAAGTCATAAATTTACTAAAATAAATCACCCTTGCTGCTGGAATAATGTTTCTGTTTTCCTTTTTTAGGGAGAGGAGACCACTCACTCTGGGAAAGCCACAAAGAAACTTTTTTTTTTTTTTCACATCAATTGGCCAGTTGGTTGACATGAAAAAAATTTGCAAGGACCACATCCCACCTTGTTCCTGAATGCTGCAGTTCAGTTCTCTTTTCCAAGACTGAACAACAAACCAGCATCCCAGTTTTACTTAAAATCCAGATAAGAACAAATTTTGGGATGTAAAAAGGCTCTGCAGAACAACTTTTGTTGTCCAGCTCTAGAGCTTCCTGCAGACAGCTGGGTCAGGGGTGAGAAAGCAGATGCTTCACAGTAACACAAGCACTCATTTTCATTTTTCCACGAGGTCAAATATTGACATCTTATTTTGGTTTTAACTTGCACTTTTTTTCTCTCAGGAAAAAAAATACCAAAAATGATTTTCCACAAACTTTTAGCTTTAGGCCTTGGGTCCAGAGAAGAGCAATGAGGCTGGAGAAGGGAGTGGAGCACAAGAGCTGTGGGGAGAGGCTGAGGGAGCTGGGGGTGTTTGTGCTGGAGAAGAGGAGGCTGAGAGGTGACCTCAGAACTGCCTGAAGGGAAGTTGTGGCCAGGTGGGGGTTGGTCTCTTCTCCCAGGCACTCAGCAATAGGACAAGGGGGCACAGGCTCAAGCTCTGCCAGGGGAAATTGAAGTTGGAGATGAGAAAAAACTTCTTTGCAGAGAGAGTGCTCAGGCATTGGAATGGGCTGCCCAGAGAGGGGGTGGATTCCCCATCCCTGGAGGTTTTTCAGCTGAGCTTGGCCGTGGCACTGAGTGCCATGATCTGGTAAAGGGACTGGAGTTGGCCCAAGGGTTGGACTTGATGATCTCGGAGGTCTTTTCCAACCCAATCCATTCTATGATTCTATGGTATTAACCCAGTGGAAACAAAGCAGGGTGCATCACAGTTTCTCTGTTTTTCTAAAGCTCACTGAGTTCTGGAAAGATCCCCAGCTGACTACAGTTTAAACTGTACATGTTGAAGGGTTCAGGTCACACATCAAAATAAGTGCAAGAGGTGTATTGTGAGCAAGGTGGAGTGCTGGCAAGAATGCACATGAGAAAAGCAATTATGAATTAAACTTACAGCTTTCCAGTTCTAAAGAGCAGTTCTGAGTGTCCAGAGGAAACCGACTGAAATCCATGAAACACATAGCAGAAACTGTTATTCTGCAAAAGGAACAGAAAAACAGAAATAAAATGAAAAATTTCACACTTTTTTAGAGCTGTGCAGGCATCTTAGTGAGATCCCCAACCAATCTGCTGCTTAGAATCCTAATCACTGGGTTTTCCTGCCCTTTTAGATGCTTCTGAAATTGCTTCAAGATAGTGAAATAAAGTTAAATCAGTGAGAGATCACCTTTTTTTTTAACAGAAATAATCTTTATTGTTAAGTACATTCCCTTAGACTTTTAAACCCTTCTCTGGCCTGATCCTTCATTAGCCTTTCACACATTTTGCTTTGAAGGGTTACACTTACGAAGATTAACAAAGGGAGTTCACATTTCTTGACTTGATTTCTCACAGATTGAAGTAGATAATATTACAGATTAGAGAAGATGTTACTCCAAGTGCTATTTTCCCAGCTGGAATGGTTATAATATGTAATTGTTTAAAAAGATTAGATGCAATTTCTGGAAGCCTACTCCTCTTTTCAACATCATGGAAATGAGATGATTTATGTTCTAAGAAACTTAAGGAAATCTAAATAAAGACTATTTGCAAACAAACCTTGGCATTTTAACCAATAAACAACAAACAAACCCAAACCCAGTAGAGGCAGTAATTTAAATATGGCACATATCACCAAATTTTGTTTTCTTGTGATCACATTGTAGCTGAATTGTGTCAGATTTTACTGACTGGAAATGAGATGGTAACATGCACATGACTTCCAGCTATGGATGTTGTTTCCATCTTTCAGCCACTGACTAAGAGATCAGAGGAACACCAGGAAAACAAAGACTATTTTAGCAACACATCTGGATTTTTGTTTCACTTTGCTGCAGTAAAATCCTGGATCCTAGGCACTGGAGAAAAACTGTGGAATATGCAGATTTATTGCACATAAGTATTTGGAATATTATCTCCTGATTGCACATAAAATTGGCAATACAAAAAGAGTGTTCAATGAATGTCCAAATGTAACACTGTGTCTGTCCATCAGCTCTTCCTCCTCCTTTTCCTTCCCTCCCATCTCACTTTTCCCTTTGTCTCCATTTCTGTCCTTCCCATCACTCAACTCCCTTTGGTTTCACAGACTCACAGACCATTCTGAGTTGGAAGGGACCCCTAAGGATCATCCAGTCCAACTCTTCAGTCAATGGCCCACACAGGGAATTGAACCCATGACCTTGGCATTATTGCAACCAAGTTTTAACCAACTGAGCTAATCCCAGGTTAATTTGTAACTATTTGTGCACAATTTCTTGCTGTTACTGACACTTCACCTCTCCAGCTGCTGCCAGGAAGTGTTTGCCCATCTTATGTCCCTTTGCCACTCCTTCCCCCAGCTGAAAGTTTCATCCCCTCACATGGAGAACCACTGATAAAAGCCTTTCTGTAGCAGTGTAGCTCCTCTAATCACTCTTTTTATCAATTAATTAATTAACAGAACAATAAAAGCATACTTAACCTCATTGTTTTGTACTGCTCAGTGTTCCTTGAACAAACACCACTTTAAAGTGGTGTTTTGGTGTTTGGGAGGGTCCTGCATGCCCTCATGAGAGAGTAGATAAATTCATTAATTGCTGGAACAATTATTACACAGCCAAGAATCTCAAGGGCTTCCATAAATCTTCAAACTCTCCAGATGAGATGAAATATCCCCTCTGTGCACAGGGCTAATTAGTAGCAAACTGGAGACTGATTTCTGTATAGCAAAGGCCTCAGAGTCCTTACCCTGGGGGGGAAATTCCTCCATTAAAACTCCTCCTTGCCACACCATCCAAATCTGCTTTATAAAGCAAAGCAAGAACATGCAGATGGAAGAGAGACACGTTTAATGACCTTGCTATTCCAGTTCTGGAATTGCTGTTTCACTTTCCAGTTCCTGGTAGTCACACAACATGCCTGTCTAACACTGCTGGTATCAGCACCAATAACCTTCCTGTGACCATCTAGAGCCCTGATGAATATCGATGGGATGTTTGTGGGCATCCCAGGAAGAAAATAGAGACAGTTTTAAAAGGTTCAGGTTAAAAAAAAAATCAAACTTTTTTCCTTTGTTAATAATATAAATAATAACATTCAATTATAAATAATAAATATAATAATAAATAATAACATAAATAATAATATAAATAAAACACTCAAGAGTAAATCTACTGCACTCTTGCCAGTGCCACTGGCCATGAATTAACACTTGATAAACTGACATTATCCTGTGAGAGGAAACAATATGTGAAGGATAAAACAACATATTATCCATCCTAAATTTATTTTCCCACTGCTACACTGGTGACCAGTTCCCCATTAGCTGGATTAATTCCAGCCCAGTATGAGAAGCTTTAATTGCCAGTAGCTTCTCCCTGCACAGGTTACTGGTGCCCAGTTGCAGGGATGTGATTCCTCACCTCAGACTGAAGAGCACGTTGCCATCAGGGTAAACTCGGAGCATGATGTTTTCCACAGTTGTGTCATGGATGAAAGACCTCTTGGAGTGCACAAAAAACACATCAGGCACCCAGATCTTTTTGATGAGTCGTCCATCAAAGGTCATACTCTTGTTTTTGTTACTACGAAATGAGAGTCTCTCGTCCTTCCAGTAATGTCTGAGATACAAAGTCATTGTGAAGTCCTTTGTTTCATTAAAAATGAAAGAAGACAATGCTTGGTTTAGTTACATGCAGTAGAAAACAGTACAAATTAATCAACTCATCAGTTACTTCTCTGGACATGATCTGGAGGGTCCTCAATGAGAGGAATCAAATGGCTCTCAGAGAGTTTAATTAGGCTGAACTATCACTGAGAAGCTTGTTGTTGTCACTGGTGTCTGAGTCTGAGGGTCACACTTCATTTATCCTTAGATAAAACCTCTACACAATTCAGTGGTCTTCTGGACTGGGCCAGCAGGGAAGTGATAAACTTTAAAACAAAGCTAAGACAAATGCAAAAAGGTTTCCTCTGGAAATCTTAACAACCTTTTCTGAGAATGGACTGTGGGTCCTCTGTGTTTCCTTCATAAAGGGATTAGTTTGAGTTCTTCATGAGCATTAAGGCAATGTTAAAAATCCATAACTCTTTTGTACAAATGTGGTACAGGGGGCTTAGATTAGTACATTTATTAAGTGCATCATAAGCAAACAATATTATGAATTTCATAAGAGTAAGCCATTAGATATTACAATAATTATTTTTTTTAACATAAGAGATTGTTACAAATATTTTATCACTCTATTTAGACAAACACCACGACTGCAAATATACATGTGGAAAGAGAAGGAGAGGATGCTGCAAACCCAGCCTGAGCTTCTGCACAGCCTGACTGCTCTGTGTTCACCTTACAACTCTTGCATTATTAAGCAGACAACANCTCTTCAGTCAATGGCCCACACAGGGAATTGAACCCATGACCTTGGCATTATTGCAACCAAGTTTTAACCAACTGAGCTAATCCCAGGTTAATTTGTAACTATTTGTGCACAATTTCTTGCTGTTACTGACACTTCACCTCTCCAGCTGCTGCCAGGAAGTGTTTGCCCATCTTATGTCCCTTTGCCACTCCTCCTTCCCCCAGGTGAAAGTTTCATCCCCTCACATGGAGAACTACTGATAAAAGCCTTTCTGTAGCAGTGTAGCTCCTCCAATCACTCTCTTTAAGAATCAATTAATTAAGTAACAGAACAATAAAAGCAAACTTAACCTCCTTGTTTCTTACTGGTTTGTGTTCCTTGAACNGAATTGCTGTTTCACTTTCCAGTTCCTGGTAGTCACACAACATGCCTGTCTAACACTGCTGGTATCAGCACCAATAACCTTCCTGTGACCATCTAGAGCCCTGATGAATATCGATGGGATGTTTGTGGGCATCCCAGGAAGAAAATAGAGACAGTTTTAAAAGGTTCAGGTTAAAAAAAAAATCAAACTTTTTTCCTTTGTTAATAATATAAATAATAACATTCAATTATAAATAATAAATATAATAATAAATAATAACATAAATAATAATATAAATAAAACACTCAAGAGTAAATCTACTGCACTCTTGCCAGTGCCACTGGCCATGAATTAACACTTGATAAACTGACATTATCCTGTGAGAGGAAACAATATGTGAAGGATAAAACAACATATTATCCATCCTAAATTTATTTTCCCACTGCTACACTGGTGACCAGTTCCCCATTAGCTGGATTAATTCCAGCCCAGTATGAGAAGCTTTAATTGCCAGTAGCTTCTCCCTGCACAGGTTACTGGTGCCCAGTTGCAGGGATGTGATTCCTCACCTCAGACTGAAGAGCACATTGCCATCAGGGTAAACTCGGAGCATGATGTTTTCCACAGTTGTGTCATGGATGAAAGACCTCTTGGAGTGCACAAAAAACACATCAGGCACCCAGATCTTTTTGATGAGTCGTCCATCAAAGGTCATACTCTTGTTTTTGTTACTACGAAATGAGAGTCTCTCGTCCTTCCAGTAATGTCTGAGATACAAAGTCATTGTGAAGTCCTTTGTTTCATTAAAAATGAAAGAAGACAATGCTTGGTTTAGTTACATGCAGTAGAAAACAGTACAAATTAATCAACTCATCAGTTACTTCTCTGGACATGATCTGGAGGGTCCTCAATGAGAGGAATCAAATGGCTCTCAGAGAGTTTAATTAGGCTGAACTATCACTGAGAAGCTTGTTGTTGTCACTGGTGTCTGAGTCTGAGGGTCACACTTCATTTATCCTTAGATAAAACCTCTACACAATTCAGTGGTCTTCTGGACTGGGCCAGCAGGGAAGTGATAAACTTTAAAACAAAGCTAAGACAAATGCAAAAAGGTTTCCTCTGGAAATCTTAACAACCTTTTCTGAGAATGGACTGTGGGTCCTCTGTGTTTCCTTCATAAAGGGATTAGTTTGAGTTCTTCATGAGCATTAAGGCAATGTTAAAAATCCATAACTCTTTTGTACAAATGTGGTACAGGGGGCTTAGATTAGTACATTTATTAAGTGCATCATAAGCAAACAATATTATGAATTTCATAAGAGTAAGCCATTAGATATTACAATAATTATTTTTTTTAACATAAGAGATTGTTACAAATATTTTATCACTCTATTTAGACAAACACCACGACTGCAAATATACATGTGGAAAGAGAAGGAGAGGATGCTGCAAACCCAGCCTGAGCTTCTGCACAGCCTGACTGCTCTGTGTTCACCTTACAACTCTTGCATTATTAAGCAGACAACATTTATCTCAGCAGAACATTTGCTTCTGATAAGAATACTGGGAAGATACCTAAGTCTTCCCTTGAAATATGACTTTATGGTGTGGGTGGGTTGGCAGAGGAGTGCAGGGGTTCATCCCGGCAGACCCCTTTGCAAATGCAACACCTACAAACAGAAGTACACTCCCTGTGAAAGGATCATTGCAAAGGGATCTCTCTGCCAAGTTAACATGCCCTGCTCTTCTAGGATGGAGCACTAAAGCAAGGTGGCATTATTAGTGACAATTTTGGCTGAGCAATGAACAGTCCTGCATTGCAGTGCTACAGATCCTTGATTGCAGTGAGGGCCTTTTCTTCCTAGGACCATTTTTGGGTCTGACTTTTGTATTTCCTTTTGCTGTGATCACAGCTCCACCCACTCCACAAATTATGGGAATATTCAGACCTGCATAAGCAAAGGAAGCAAAGGACAGGAAGCCTCATCATTTAATGTGCAGAGTACTGAGGAAGTTTGGGGGGTTTAGTAAATGGTTGGTATTTTCAAGTCAGAATCAGACTCATAGCCTGTTCTGAGTTGGAAGGACCCACAAGGATCATCAAGTCCAACTCTTCAGTCAATGGCCCACACAGGGATTGAACCCATGACCTTGGCATTATTACAACCAAGTTTTAACCAACTGAGCTCATCTCAGGGTCAAGTCAGAGCACTGTCCACTCCGTCTGTTCCTGTGGCCCAGGGAGAAACTCAACGCTACTGGTTTAAGTGAGAACAACCCGCAATGCTTCAAGGCAAGGCTGTGCTCTTTAAGGGTTTGCTTTCTTTAACCATATTTTTCTGTATCATCCATCTGGATATTTTTATGAGACGTTGAATTTTGGGTGAACTCCTTCACTCTGATTCTACCCATCAACGTACCATGTCGACTTCAGATATGCTGTCAATGCTTTCGACCTGCACATCGATGCCCACGGGTATTGGTGACCCTGCAATGGAACACAGTGAGTCATGGGCAGCATAAATCCAGATTTTTAAAGGGAAGACTGTGTATTAGCAACACACAGAGAGCACTCCATCCCAACATTCACTCCAGCTTAGTACTCTGAGTGAGAAAGTCCATGGCAACAAAGTAAAACCTGATGCTGAACAGTTGTAAAAATAAGAACAAATTCTTTAGTGATCTTTTTGCAGCCAGACTAGTTGTTTGGACAGTCTGGACAGCAATGACAGTGCCCTTGTAATGCCAAAGAGAAGGAATTCCTTGGAGGGATATTTAGAACAATCATAGGGAAAAGCTGAATAAATACATGAAATACATCAGAGCTTTCACACCACTTCCAGTGTTTATTCCCACACTTATAAATCACATATCTATTACATCTCTTATTATCTTTATCTTTATTTTATATACCACTCTACTATTTCATGCCACCGAAAAAGGCTCTGAGCCTACAACACAGTGGGATGTGAATGAACAAATGATAAAAACATGTTTGCAGTTTTAGAATAAAGTGACTACAAATCAGTTAAAAATTACAGCCAAATATGAAACTATCTCCACTCTTTTCAGTGGATCTAGTTCCCCATGGGTTATGTATCTGTGCAATTCTCAGCAAGCACATAATTCCATTAATTGACTAATTGACTAATCACTTCCTGGCAGAGGAAGGAGAGGAGAGAGCAGCATGGATATGTGTGTACACACCACACATTTCACCACCAAGAATATTCTGCTTTTGGCATGAAAATCAGTAGTAATTATTGTACATGGGATCCCAATTACACTTGTAAAAAAGTCAGTTAAAATATTTTTAAAGTACAGATTTCAAATAACCTGGCAAAAACATGAATAGAAGGAAGTCTGAGCAGCAGCAGAGAGCAACAGCTTTTCTAATTTGTCTTCTTCTTGTCTTTTCCTTTTGGCAGTGTCAAGTCAGAATGGTCCAGAAACATGACTCTCATGATAACCAGCCATAATACCGTGTCTCTTTTTGGAATTATCCTTAAAATAGCAGCCTTCAAGGATTACACAGCTGCCTCCAGTTCTTACCAGCAGAGATCTTGAACTGTTTCAGAGGTATAATCCCTTGATTTGACTTGTATTTTCCAATGGAGAGCCTGACCCTGCCCAGAACAGATGAATTGTGCAAGATAAGAAGTGTTTAAAGTTAGCAGGGCACAGCAGAACATATTTAGGCACTGACCAGAAATCAGGTTTTCCTCTGAGAGGAATGCATTGCTTGGTGGCCAAAGTGCAAAACAAGACTCAGTTAAACCAGTTAATTAGTAAAACACTTCAGGAAATGCTGCTGCTTTTGGAGAACAGAGACAGCAGGAGACATCTGCCCTACAGGTTGTAGCACAAGAGTTTCAATGTAAAGGCTTCTTCACTCAAAACAGTAAACATTTTTATGCTTAAGTTTTAGCAATTCTTGTCCTTGTTTTGATCAGAACACACAACTAGTTTACTTATATTAAATATCAACTTGTACCAAAGTCTGGTTGTAATCTGAGGGGAGTCACCTCCTCTGTATTCCCACTGAAATCTAAATTAGCCTGTAAACTACAGACAGTTTAAGCCTAAGCAGAAATCATTGTGAGATTTACTCCTGATGTGAACATCATTCACAAATGGCATCATTTAAATGCAAACAATTTATGTTGAATTATCTGGGGGGGACAGGAGGAAAATGGAGCAACTCTCAACATAAAAAAAATGTTTTACCAGTTTCTGATCCAAGGACAAATCTAAAGCAAATAAAGTTAAATGTCTCCCATCAACATTCTTCAGGCACACAAGGAGCTACCCACAAATCATATCCCAGAATAGGATGATGGATTTTCCAAGCCACACGCCATGTGTAGTGAGGAAAAGGCTTTTCTAGGTGTGATGATGGCAGTCCTAATATTTCTTGGAACTTCAAAAATTACAGTTTCTTACCAAGCAAACATTATTCCAGTGTGGGCACAATTTCATTCAATAATTCATCTCCTCTGGGTAGAGAAAAGTGAACTGATCACAGAACTAAAAGTCAGTGGCAGGTTATGATTATTTTGGTTGCAGGCACACAAACCAAAGGCCACTTATACCTAAATACAGACAGGGGCATTTGATTCTTTCAAAGGAAGCTTGCCCTGCACTGGCCCCTGCCATAAAACCAGGTGAGTGGGGACAAAGAATAGCATAAAAGAGATCCAAACCCATAGCCAGGAGAAATAGTGAATGTTAAATAGGAGAAATATGATTCTAAAGTTTACTTTAAAAAAGAGAAAAGTTACAATTAAATTTATTCCTGATTAGTACAAATGGCAGAACTGTGAAATTGTTAAGAAGAGATTCCTCTTCTCTGTATGGAGAAAGACCAAAGGCTGTAATCAGGATGCTTAATGAGGAAATACTGTTCAGTCCATCGTTCACCACAGACACTTATTAAACCACATCCCCTACCCCAGCCCTGACCTGTTACTGACAGATCACAGCTGCAAATATTTCACAGAATCATAGAATCAATTGTGTTGGAAAAGACCTCCGAGATCATCAAGTCCAACCCTTGGGCCAACTCCAGTCCCTTTACCACATCATGGCACTCAGTGCCACGGCCAAGCTCAGGTTAAAAACCTGCAGGGATGGGGAATCCACCCCCTCTCTGGGCAGCCCATTCCAATGCCTGAGCACTCTCTCTGCAAAGAAGTTTTTTCTGCTCTCCAACTTCAATTTCCCCTGGCAGAGCTTGAGCCCCCCGTGCCTCCTTGTCCTATTGCTGAGTGCCTGGGAGAAGAGACCAACACCCACCTGGCCACAACTTCCCTTCAGGCACTTCCAGACAGTGCTGAGGTCACCTCTCAGCCTCCTCTTCTCCAGCACAAACACCCCCAGCTCCCTCAGCCTCTCCCCACAGCACTTGTGCTCCACTCCCTTCTCCAGCCTCGTTGCTCTTCTCTGGCCCCGCTCCAGCCCCTCAATCTCTTGCCTCAACTCAGGGGCCCAGAACTGAACACAACACTCAAGGTGTGGCCTCCCCAAGGCAGAGGCCAGGGGAAGGCTCACTGCCCTGGGCCTGCTGGCCACGCTACTTTGGATCCAGGCCAGGATCCCATTGGCCTTCTTGGCCACCTGGGCACACTCTTGGCTCCTGTTGAGCTTCCTGTCCCTCAGTCCCCCCAGGTCCCTTTCTGCCTGGCTGCTCTCCAGCCACTCTGTGCCCAGCCTGGAGCACTGCAGGGCTTGGGGTGGCCAAAGGGCAGGTCCTGCACTTGGCCTTGTTGAACTTCATCCCATTGGAATCAGCCCATCTCTCCAGTCTATCCAGATCCTTCCTCCCTATCCTGACTTCACTTTGGCAACAAGTGTAAGTACGTAACAGACACACCAAACCCTGCACAAATACCCAGCCCTGATCACTGCAGTGTGCAGTTCCATTGCCTCATCTGAAGCACTTTGATATTGGTGGTTTATATTCTTGCCCCCTGTCCTGGGCCCCACAATACTCGTTCTGCACTTACTTTCCTGGGAACATTTATTTATGTGATTAAAACTCAAGCCCACTACAAACAGTAATAATGAGCTACTGGGAACAGGTTGCTGAGAACTGTAATTTGTTCATCCTTGGATTTAAAAAAAACATCATTTCAATAAGCATTGGAAAGATTCCTAAAGCAGGCAGAGCAGTTGAGGGATGCATCCTCTGTGTCTGCACATCTTTCTCCCTGCTATATTGAGAATTTCAATCTCTGGCTGACCACCAGACAACAGCATCAAATTCACTTTAAAAAAAGTAACCAGAGCAAAGCTGTGGTTTTTATTTCCCAGTCTGACAAAACTGGGGATGGCAGAGAGGATTTTGTTATTAAATTGAGCTGCTTCAGTTGCTTCTGGAGACTCACTAGAAATCATTATTTTAGAGGGATTAGTGATTTCACAATGGAGGCTCTGCAGATTTTCAAGATAATTACTCCTCATCAGAAAAAAACCAGCATTGTTTTCAGATGGGTTTATCTTCACAGAAAGCATTTTCCATCTTTTATTTTAAAGGTTTAAAACATTGCAAAAGAATTCCTTGATGAGCATGGAATTTTTTTAACAGGTAGTACATCAGGCAAATTCTCTAATACCCTTTTTAGAAGGGTTATTATGTAAAAAGGATATCCTTTTAGCATTTTTAGGGTTCATTTCTACAGTAATAATGGCTGGTTTAGTGAATTCCATGGTATTTTTATAATAGTCAGACCTTTTAGCACACGAGAGATTGCACCTCAGGTTCCATGAGATAAATGCTGAATTTAGAAAAACCAGGACAGTGTCCCAGTGGATTTGTAACAGTTTTTTTGAGGGGAAGAAACCCAAAGCCTACAGGAAGTCCCCAGCAGGAGACAGAGACCAGGAGAGGATTAAGGCCTATAGGATTACCTCCTTCCAGAAAGGCTTGTGGAGCTGTAGAGGAAGAAGACTGGATTGGAATGTAAACAAGCCCCAGGGAAGTGAACATATGTGGATGTATTTACTTTCCTCTGGCAGTGGCAGAAACAGGAGAATTACTGGCAAGAGTATTTTCTTCTTTTTACTGTTTTGTTTCTTTTTTATCTGTTTGGGGATTGAAGATGGACTGGCATTAGCAGTAGCCAACTCCTGGAATGGAAGAACACAACATTCTGGGGTTTTTCTCAGTGTCAAAGAGAAAAATCCAGAAGAAGACTATTACAGATCTTGTAAATAACCAAAATACTTCCTTCCTGTCCTGGACCCCAACTATCTCTTCCAGAAAGAGATGATGAAAAGCCTTTCCACTTTCATCACTGTGAGTCTTCACTACTGTGAGAAGATATTTCTCATCTTTAGGGAGAGCTGTGGTGCCAAAACCAAAACAACTTGGTGGCAAAGAGCTATTAGAACTGCAGCACTTTTGGATCACACACTGGGCCATATTTTATGTCCCTTTCCCTCCCATTCACCTTCAGATGAATGTAAATGTTACTGATTTATTTTGAGGAGGGAGGAAGCCTGAAGGGGAGTGATCTAACAGGATTTGTGATCCTCTGAGAATTCAGAATTAAGATTATGCTTATTTACACACTGGGATGCAGATTGTTATCTCTTGACCAGCTCAATGTTGCTGAATTCTTCTCCATCATTTCTAATACTTGCTAATGTGATTATCCTCTGTGTTGATTGACAGAGCAGGGATAATAAGTTCTAAAAGCTTAACTAACACCCTGTTAGCATAGGAAATTACAGGTCCTTAAGACACAACATAAAAGTAAAATAAATTTGCCATAATTGCATGTACAATGATTATTGTCATGTGGTTCCATAATCTTTAAAATACAAGATAGTTCAGAGAGTGAATGGAAAGATTTTACTGTCAGGACAACCAATGCATAGAGGAATAAAAGAATGACCTTCTCTATATGATAGTCTGTGATCTCTTTTTAGTGGAAATATTCATTTTTAGTAAGTGGAGACAGAACTCAGGAAACCAAGAGCTCACACCAATTACTTCTACCAGTTCTTTGAAATAAGACAGTTCAGAATATAAAAGGATTCAGATAAAGAGATGTATAGTAGAAAAGAAAGTAGCTTTAAAGCATTTCTAAGGATTTGCTTTAAGAGCTCTCTCAGTGAGCAGTTTTGGCTGCTGTAGGGCCCTCAGATCTGACATTGACAGAAGGCAACAATCAAACAACAACAACAACAAATTCAGAAAAGGAAGAATCCACCAACACCACAGCCCTTCCACCAACAACTGAAGAGCCTGGCTTAGGGAGTAAAGTTTAATTTTTTAAAGAACATTCAGGTGGACTGAATTGCAGGATTGTTTCACTCATCCTCACTGTATAGAATATGGAATGGATTGGGTTGGAAAAGACCTCCGAGATCATCAAGTCCAACCCTTGGGCCAACTCCAGGCCCTTTACCAGATCATGGCACTCAGTGCCACGGCCAAGCTCAGCTGAAAAACCTGCAGGGATGGGGAATCCACCCCCTCTCTGGGCAGCCCATTCCAATGCCTGAGCACTCTCTCTGCAAAGGATTTTTTTCTCATTTCCAACTTCAATTTCCCCTGGCAGAGCTTGGGCCTCCTGTGCCCCCTTGTCCTATTGCTGAGTGCCTGGGAGAAGAGACCAACCCCCACCTGGCCACAACTTCCCTTCAGGCACTTCCAGACAGTGCTGAGGTCACCTCTCAGCCTCCTCTTCTCCAGCACAAACACCCCCAGCTCCCTCAGCCTCTCCCCACAGCACTTGTGCTCCACTCCCTTCTCCAGCCTCGTTGCTCTTCTCTGGCCCCGCTCCAGCCCCTCAATCTCTTGCCTCAACTCAGGGGCCCAGAACTGAACACAACACTCAAGGTGTGGCCTCCCCAAGGCAGAGGCCAGGGGAAGGCTCACTGCCCTGGGCCTGCTGGCCACGCTACTTTGGATCCAGGCCAGGATCCCATTGGCCTTCTTGGCCACCTGGGCACACTGGTGGCTCCTGTTGAGCTTCCTGTATAATGCACTGCAGACAAAGTGACATTTCTACAGCCAAAGGGCAGGAACAGTTTGTGAGCAGCTTGCTGGGTTTGCTTCATCTCGATGCAATACAGTTCTCGTTCTCAGGCTTTGATACTGCTAATAAATCTGCTAATAAATGGACAAAGTCAGGACTAAATTTTTAATCAACACTCAGAGAGTCAAATTCTGACTGTGCACCTGGACTGGCATTGCAATGGACAGAAGAATGCCAAGATACACTCACAAAATGACAGCAGAGTTGTCTCCATTTGGTCAAAAAAAAAAAAAAGATCTCTGACCCTCCCAGAGCAATGATACACTTTCCTGAGGAAGCAACTAGTGTTGTGAGCAAAGTCACAGTTATTTCCAGTAACACTGCAGCAGCAGCAGCAGTGCCCAGCAGTTCCACATCCCCCAGTTTTTCCCTGTGCATTATTCTCCGTTTAGAAATCAAATACAGCTGTGCTGGTTTTCATTTGTAACTTAATTATAAATACTGAAAACTCTGGGTCCTTTAATCTGCCTCATTTACATTGCATGTGTGGGGCTAAATGAAATCAAACAAGACAGATTTAGATTTAGGAGTTCTCTGAACTGAGGAATCTCCAGCAGGTTCAAAACAGCATGAATTTTGCAGCTGCTTTTTCTCCTAAACTGGTGCAAAGGATGATTGACCTTCTGAGGGAAAGGGTTGCAATGGAGCCAGATTAACAAAACCTGTCATTCCAACTCCCTGACATACCCAGAAAATCCCAATAGGGTATAGGAGAGGGAGAAAACTGTGTCTTTTCTAAAGATAAAGATTAAATTCTTGTTTTTCCAAGCTCCTTTGACCTGTTTTTCCCCTGTTTTGCAAAGTGATGCACTGTCTGAGCTGAACAAATCATGCCAGTGGCATGTGACAAACACAAGCCCTCCATGAATCACAGCACTGAGATGCTTCATTAGATTTGATGAAAAACCCAACATTTCACCTGCTTTAAATACATAAAGCCACAGTGCTGTGAGTCCTCATGCAGTTCAGGGCTATGTGGAACTGCTGTGGCAGTGACATCTCTAATTTCACCTTCTCCTCCAGGTAGGTTTCCTTCTGCTGCACATTAAATCATCAGCATTCTTCTATGAAAACCAAACCCTGTCTCTCTGTCATAAAGTAATTCTGAGCATGTTATTCAGATCCATGTTTCAGTTGTGCATTTGCCCACTGATGAGGTCACACTTGGGTACCAACTCTCTGCTGCTGCCTCACGGACCTGCCTCTGGTGAACCCCAAACCATTCTTTTACTGCAACATCACTGAAATCAATGGTAAAACAGGAACAATGGGGTATAAATTTGGGATTGACATTCATTTCTCTGTGACTTCTTTCCCTCTGGGCTGTAAAAATGCTAATGGATCTGTTTTAGTAGGAGAGATTCATGCAGAAGTGTTCCACGTATTAAGAGAGTTCTGAAAGTTTGGAAGTGTGTGAACTGTTGGATGTGGCTGGAAAAAAGTGCCTGCCATGTCACTGTGGCATGTGGATGACAGAGCAGAAGCAGAGCTTGTGCCTTCCTGCTGAAAGCTATTTCTGAAAGACAGGAGTACAGCTCAAATCATACCCATGGCAACCTGATTAGTGAGAGGATTGTGCAGTGAAGTCAGTGGAAAAACTACAGCTGGCTTCAGGAGGAACTGAATGGGCTGTAGGGTTGGACATCTGAAAACAGAAGGACAAGGGCAGAAAGCCTGGTACAGATTTTCTGACTATAAAAAAGTCCTCACTGCCCATGGAGAATTACAACTGCCAGATCACAGGGTATATTCATAGAATCATAGAAGGGATTGGGTTGGAAAAGACCTCCGAGATCATCAAGTCCAACCCTTGGGCCAACTCCAGGCCCTTTACCAGATCATGGCACTCAGTGCCACGGCCAAGCTCAGTTGAAAAACCTCCAGGGATGGGGAATCCACCCCCTTTCTGGGCAGCCCATTCCAATGCCTGAGCACTCTCTCTGCAAAGAATTTTTTCCCCATCTCCAACTTCAATTTCCCCTGGCAGAGCTTGAGCCCGTGCCCCCTTGTCCTATTGCTGAGTGCCTGGGAGAAGAGACCAACCCCCACCTGGCCACAACTTCCCTTCAGGCACTTCCAGACAGTGCTGAGGTCACCTCTCAGCCTCCTCTTCTCCAGCACAAACACCCCCAGCTCCCTCAGCCTCTCCCCACAGCACTTGTGCTTCACTCCCTTCTCCAGCCTCGTTGCTCTTCTCTGGCCCCGCTCCAGCCCCTCAATCTCTTGCCTTAACTGAGGGGCCCAGAACTGAACACAACACTCAAGGTGTGGCCTCACCAGTGCTGAGTACAGGGGAAGGATCACAGCTCAAAGCTGCTTTTATGTACATCATAATTGTTCCTTTCTGGGATGATCCAGCAATAAAGAACACCCCAAAATGTCTGCCTGCTTTCACATCTACTTCCTTTCTGAGATGACACTCTCAATAGTTTAAATTCCTTGTGTGGCAAAGCAGGTGCTAACAAGAAAAGGTCCAGACTAACAGATAATAGACTAGACAGGTACCAGGCAAGAGGTAATTTGAACTTCTGTTGCCAGGAGACACACTGTACCTGAACTATTGTTCAAATCCAGGCAAGATTTTTGCTCTCTGAGAAGACATAATTTCTATGGTAACAAGGAACCCTTTCACATTCTCCCAGCGCATCCGGAGAGGCTCATCTTATCCCAGGTCTCCCTCCTGGCATGCTTGCTAGACCCAGATCCAGCAGCTGCTGTTAACAGAACAGCTCCACAGGCTTCAGCTCCCCTTCCAGATTTATAATTGTCTACACAACTGATTATTGGTCCTCCTGTTTTATTTTAGCTTCATAATCCAGAGCAGTTCACTCTATTTCCATGAATCATGAAATTGGTGACGCAAAGGCTCAGACAGAGCTTATTAGTGGGGCAGCATTTTCATTTTCCCTTTCATGAAGGAGAGTCAAAAAACTGTGAACATCCCATTAAATATTCCCTTTATCCAGATGCAATTTAGTTAAATGAGGAAATAATCATCATAGTGCCCAACAACATGGTAATAAACTGACGGCCTGTGGATAGTTTTTTTTAGGAACTGATGGTTCATTTCAACCTCTCAAAACAAATTTGATGACTAAATAATTTGCTAATTGCTACTAGACAAAGTAGTTTACAGCTTAATCACTGTTCTCAAAGAATCTTATTCTAATAATAATTTTTTTTAATTAGTTCTGAAAAGGAGACAACTTGACAAGGACAAATCTGTCCTATTGATACACTAAACACAAAAAAATCCCATGCCCTCAAGTATTTCTAGATTTCTTCTTTATTTCCTCAAGTACAACCAAAGAGGTGCTCTGCCATTAAGTCTGTCACTCCATTTTAAGTGACACTGCTGGGCAGAGTTCAGATAAACTTCCAGAGAGGGGATAAACTATGACCCAGCCCGGTGCAGTTTGTGGTGCTCACCTCCAAATCCAGGTCTCAGTGCAAAGTCATGGTCCTCTATGTGAAGAAGCTGCTCAGATTTCAGTGGCCGTACTTTGGTGCTGTCAAGTTTCCTCATTTTGATTTCTCGTTTGCTACGTTTAAAAAAAATAAAAAAACAACCAAAAAAAAGTAAGAAACTTACTTTTGTGTAGTGCCTGACACCGTTGAATGAAATAGGGACCCAAGAATACTGGGTAGCTGCATCTGGTATGATAAGATTAACAACTGTGCTAATAAAGTTGGAGAAAGATACGTTGGGAAAGGTTGGAAAATGAGGTATGAGGGTGCCCAGGTTGAAGAACACCAACCACTTATAAGAAGCCCCAGGAAGAACATCTAGATCTTCTGTTCCACTCAGAGATTGTACCTACCATTACACAAGAGAACAGAGCTGTTTGAAACAGTTATTATTCACATAAACACTTGTGACTCAAACCTGGAATTAACACCACCAACCCATGGCTCAACCACTTCAAACGTTATCCATATTACAGAGACAATTATTCCTTTTTATTATAAATGTTTTTTGCTTGGAGCTCAAATGGGTCAGTAATGTTTAAGAAGGACTGAGAAATGATGATCCTGGATCCAGGGACTTGCAGGACTAATGGCTTTAAACAGAAAGAGAGTAGGTTTAGGTAGGATACTAGGAAGAAGTTCTTCCCTGTTAGTGTGTTGAGGTACTGAACAGGTTGCCCAGAGAAGCTGTGGATGCTCCACCCCTGGAAGTGTCCAAGGCCAGGGTGGATGGGGTTTTGAGAAACCTGGTCTAGTGGGAGGTGTCCCTGCTGGAACCAGATGATCTTTATGAGTCCATAGTACACCTTTCTCACGGTGAGAACAGTGAAACTTGGGAACGTATTGCTTGGGCAGGTCTTGAGACTCCTCTCACTCAGGATATTTAAGAATAGGTCAGACATTTCTGTGCAGGAATGACTTAAATACAACTGCTTTGCCACAGGCAAGGGACTCTCCCTAGACACAGTTTCTTTCATGCTTTCTGTGATTCTCTGGGACTTTGCTGCCACGAACTCCAGTTATTCCTTTAGACTGACTGAGAGAAGTCTGTTCTGAAGATTATCCCTGTAGCCAAACACTGCTTAAGGCAAGGTATGGAAGACCTCAGCATAAGGTGTGGGCCTGTATTTATTTATTTTTGTCTTTCCTGGATAATGAAGCCCAAGAAACTACTTTTAAATTGCAGGAATGCTGAGGTGGCTGCTGGGCTACTCAGAACCATCAGGTTTGAACAAACTAATTACCTTAGTACCCTTGAATGTCTGCAGCAGTGTTGGCTGAATCAAAGTATCTGGGCAGTCAGAAGACCCATCAGGCATTTCAAATACAGCCTTCAGTCAGATTCTGAGCATGAAAATCACGTGGATGCTACAATGAAACCCTGTGCTAAAGAGAATCAAAAACACCACAGAGCAGGCCTGTGTTTGAGCAGCAAGGGCAGCAGGACTGAACCCCTGCAGTGCTCTGCAGCAGAGAAATTCTGCTGCCTGGGAACCAGTGGGAGAGAAAATGATGAATTATGCTCAGGATGCCGTGGCACAGCTAATAGAGTTTGGGAGCATCAGGTTATTTGTCATGGGATGTGCCAGGAAAAAGGTCTGTGTGATGCTCCGATGATTTCACTGGAAGAGGCAGCCTGGAACTGGGATTCATCTGTTACAGCTGCTCACCAGAACCAAGTGTGTGACTGAGGAAGGCTTTCCCTGGCCATGAGAGGCAAAACATAAGGGCAGGAATTTTCTGCTTTATAGGCCACTAAGATGTTACAGGATTTTGGTATTTTTTTTGTTTTCCCAGATGAGGACAAAATAGACAGAAATGCTGCCTGTATAAAAAGCATCTTTTGTGCCCACTTGAACAGCTGATGTTTTATATATATATGATGTTTTTATATGGATTTCTATAATTATTTCTAGCTATCAAAAGTGGTTGTTCAAGCTAGGCAAGACCTTGCAGGAGACAGAAGAGCACCTTTATTGCAAACATGCTACATCTTCTCTTCAATACCTTCCTTTGGCAGAATATAAACCTTTCAGTAAAGAGGCTGACATGCAGAGATACATGTTTATGGTACTTGGAATGAATGTCATGGACACTCTAGCTGTAAAGGTATCAAAAGTTAGAAAAATTACATCAAAATTTCTAAGATAATTCAAAAATAATATGCTTCTTCTTCACATTTTTTCTCCTATTGACTGCTTCCCCAACCCAGGGGTAAGAAGTGTTCTTTTAACACCAGCATCTGGACTCCAGATGTTGCTCCTTGGCAAAGAGTTACAGCATTAGCTTGTCCTCACTGCAGCATTACAGTTATTTCACTGATGATGGACAGGGAGTCACACGTATGTTTGTTTACTCCAAATAAATCTTAGACCAGTATCTGACTTTTGATCAGCTCTACAGCATTGTGAAATCACCAGCAGATGTTTTCCAGCGTGCTCCATTCCCATGGTACCAATTCCATTAAAAAGCAGAAGAGACAGATCTCACTAGCCCAGGTCTCAGAAAAGCTTCCTGAGATCAGTTAAGATGTACTTTTTGTTCTCACAGAAGCACAGCAAAGACACAGGTGACACTTCAGTGGCCTGGCACCCTGGTTTCTTTATTGCGCAGCTTAGCCCAGCCCAGCACAGTCCAGGACTCTAAATGCAGACATTGATGCTGCACATTCACTGTATGGCAGATGTCAGCCTGTGGGGTCTGAGAGGAAAAGCCCACACAGAATCACAGAATTAAGTTGGAAAAGACCTCTAAGATCATGCAGCGCTCCAGGCTGGGCACAGAGTGGCTGGAGAGCAGCCAGGTAGAAAGGGACCTGGGGGGACTGAGGGACAGGAAGCTCAACAGGAGCCACCAGTGTGCCCAGGTGGCCAAGAAGGCCAATGGGATCCTGGCCTGGATCCAAAGTAGCATGGCCAGCAGGCCCAGGGCAGTGAGCCTTCCCCTGGACTCTGCCTTGGGGAGGCCACACCTTGAGTGTTGGGTTGAGTTCTGGGCCCCTGAGTTGAGGCAAGAGATTGAGGGGCTGGAGCGGGGCCAGAGAAGAGCAACGAGGCTGGAGAAGGGAGTGGAGCACAAGTGCTGTGGGGAGAGGCTGAGGGAGCTGGGGGTGTTTGTGCTGGAGAAGAGGAGGCTGAGAGGTGACCTCAGCACTGTCTGGAAGTGCCACATCAGGGAAGTTGTGGCCAGGTGGGGGTTGGTCTCTTCTCCCAGGCACTCAGCAATAGGACAAGGGGGCACGGGGGGCTCAAGCTCTGCCAGGGGAAATTGAAGTTGGAGAGCAGAAAAAACTTCTTTGCAGAGAGAGTGCTCAGGCATTGGAATGGGCTGCCCAGAGAGGGGGTGGATTCCCCATCCCTGGAGGTTTTTCAGCTGAGCTTGGCCGTGGCACTGAGTGCCATGATCTGGTAAAGGGAGTGGAGTTGGCCCAAGGGTTGGACTTGATGATCTCGGAGGTCTTTTCCAACCCAATCCATTCTATGATTCTGTGATTCTATGAGTCCACTCATTAACCCAGCCCTGCCAAGCCCATCACTTAACTTTGTCCCTAAGCACCACACCTACACTGTCCCAGGCCTTGACAACCCCTTGATGAAGCAATTTTTGTGAAATCATTAGCAGACACAAGGACCAGCAGGCACATGCACCTAAGGAAAGAGAATTTACCTCCCTGGGTGAACTCTGACAGATGCTGTGGTATTAGCACAGATCTGGGCAATGATCAATACCAGTTTATTGGTCACGTGAGCTCAAGAAACTACTGCTCCCAGTTATAGCTGTGCTTTCCACAGCTGTATTCCAGGCAACACTTTACACTGCTCAAATGAAATGGTAATCTCTGACATTCCAAAAGAGGGCATAAAAAGCACTTGAAGTGTTTCAGATCAATAGGGAAGACAGGCCTGTTGGTAATTATATAGTAAGTTGATAGAAGCACTAGGTTTTTGGATGAAAAACGTGAGGAACATTGTTTTGACACTTCCCTACCCAATACTATTATATGGACTGTTTGACAGAGCTCTCAAAGGGCAGTTAGTCACTGTCTACAAAACCACAGCAACTAGTTCAGGATTATTTAACAAAGGACAAAGATGTGTCGGGTTTTTAAAGACAAACTCCCATCTAACCTTGATCACCATTAGCAAATGAAAGGGCAAAGGTCTGCTCAAGGGTACTTGGGTCGTTTTTGGTTAAAGCATTTAATCACTTAATGCCACCAGTGTAGCTCCATAACCAATGGCATTCGTGGGACTGATGTGGAGAGTATCCCATCTGGTTGTCCTTAACTTACCAGGTTATCAAAAGTTTATGCTGGTTCAGGGAGCAATGGGGCAAGTTCACGGGAAAGAGCTCCACTGAAGATCAATAAATCCACAGAAATCACATCCAACACAGGATGGACCCAAAGGAAACTTGGTGACTTGATGCTGGGTGGAGTACTGGGGGAAAACATCTTGTTTGCCCTTCCCTTATTCTTCCAAACTTGTGCTTACAAGCCCTTGTTACAAAGTCAGGGTGGTAGGGAAAAAAGCATCTTGGTATGTTCAAAATGAAACTAGGTAAGTTTATGAAAAAAATACTATTAAAGATTTTTTTTAATGAAAAGAATGGATATATTTCATGGCCATAAGTTTCTTTCCAGTGCTGTGTCCCCAGGATACTGTAGCTACTACTGTATCAAAGGTATCCAAAAGGTAGAAGTCACAGCAATCTTATTCCCAGAAGAGTGTGGGGTTATACAGCACTGTGAGCTCTTAAATGTTTTAACAAATTTATCAAATCTTGAAGCCCAGATAAAATGTAATACTCAAAGTTGTATAGTTCTCTCTCCCACACACAGAAATGCATTTCTAGGTGTTCAGTAACATCAGCAACATGTACTGTCCAAAAGCCTAATATTTTAACAATCAAATGTTTTGTTTTGTTCTTTGCTGTAGGAAATGGACCATGAGAATAATCGCTTTCTCATGTACTTTTGGTTAATGCTTTAAAATCTTCTTTACAGGAGAATGCAGACAAATAGCTTTGGAGGGGGAATTGGGTTACTCTATTAAAACAGTGGAACTTGTAGGTTAAGTAACATTTTCACATGGGATTCTTTTTAAAAGGCCACCCATTTAACCAAGGCCATCTGTCAGCTGTGTCCCTAATAACCCTAGTGCTGGCTGAAAGATCTTTCCCCAGGAAGAAAAAGAGGCTGGAGGAAAGTCAGACCCTGTTGCAATGTACTGGAGGATAATTCTCCCTTTAGAACAAAACCAGAGAATGGAACAAAGAGAAATTTGATTTGCAGCTGCTGGGATCCTCTGTGGCTCAGATTCTGCATCTCCTTCCCAGTTTGAAATCCCCAGGACCTCAGAAATGGAGTGTGTGTGGTGCCAAAGCATGCCTTGTGTGCAGCAAACTGCCACACCAGGCAGCATCAGGCAGCAGTGCAGTCTTGGCATTCCTCCTTGTTCCTGTTCTTGCTTTGCTGCCAACACTCTGACTGTCCCACAGAATTGTCCTATGGATCCATTTATGTGTATTAGCACAGACATACTAATGGAAGGTGGAGAGGACACTGTGCTGGTGTTGCTGCTGCTGTCCTGTGGGTGTCCAGCAGGATGCCTCCAAATCTGCTGCCTCCCACCACCAGGTTTCTCTCCTGTTTTTTGATTTTTTTATGTCAGTGATGGAGCAACTGCTCTCAGCTCCTGCAGAACAGGATAAATGTGAACAACAGCAGCATATGCTCCCCTTTTAGCACAGACAAAAGTGTATCAGCTGAGCTTAAAATAGACCTTCCTTGCCACTACCATTAGCAATAACTGGGTATTTATTCTGTTTCCACTTGATTTTTAACTGCTTCCTGAGGCAAGCAAAGCACCAGGTTAAACCTTATGTTGATACTAAGGCTAGTTGTTTATTTTCCTTTGTTATTACAAATAATTGTGCACCAGCACTCACTCACAAAAGCTGACAGTGAGTTTCAGCCATCTGAACAGCCATTCTTCTTATGAGCTTTTGGTTTAGACCAAACTTGAATCTGTATCTTGAAATGGAAACCCGGAAGTCCTGAGTGATACAGAATCTCCAGGCACCTCCACTGTGTAATCTGTCACCTTGCATTGCCTAAAAACATCATTTTATCAAGACCTGTAGGGTTTCACTGCTGGATTATCACACAGAAGTGATACAGGAGGTTAACAGATGTACCCCTGCTACAAAGCATGCAGCTTGAGAAAGAAAAAAAACAACTTAAACACATCAGAGGAGTCCACTCATTACTTTTTCTCAATATGTGATACTGTACAAATCAACTATGAGCTCTCCTGCTCATTTCAGTAGGGGGTCAAGCACGTGGAAAAATCCAACAGTTGCGTCCCTTCTCCTTCCTTAAATGGAGCTACTTATTCCCAAAAAAGACAATTTTTTCTTGGATTATCACTGGCAGTCATTGGTCTGTTCCCAAATTATTACATTACTCTGGAAACGTGTTGAGAGACCTCACATGGCAGATGTGAAATTGCATTTGTGGGGGAAAAAGCACTAACACTTTGCACAGAAACTTACATGCAAAAACCTCTGTATCATTATTCATTTCCAGCCAGCTACTTGATGGGAAGAAGCAGGAACAGAGACATTTTTCAATGTATAAAAACACAAGTATATTACAGAAAGGGAACACACTGTGTCATCACTACAAATAGAGTATAATTCACCTCATTTAGTGCCATAAAAACATCTTCAGTATCTTTATAGTGTAGCTACTGTGCTGTTTAGGCAATGGAAGGGACTTGATAACATTGGCATAGGACCTTGGAAGGCATTTCTGCTTCTTGTAAAGGGGGAGAGAGGGCAAGAATATTTGGTACATCACAGTAGGAGTCTGGTGTCGTGACAGTAGCCTTATATCACACGAGGTAAGAGCTGTGTGTGGGTGTGAGTGGGCACATACCTGTGTGTGTATATATGAAGCATTCATGAAATCACAATAAGAAATGTCTAGTTATGAAAAAATCATCAATATTTCACCATTTCTGTTTTGGGAACACTGTACGCTGTAAATGCAGAAACAGCAAAACAGGACAGTGGACAAGAAGGGTGTGTTGAAGGGTGTCTGACAGCACAAACACTGACAGATGAAGTGCACTGCTTACCTGGTGTGCTTTCTGGAGAAAGACGATTGTTGCCGACGGTGGAGATGGTGATGCTGACTGTGAGAACTGTGCAGTGTTGCTGTTGGCCACAGGCAGGTGAGGAACAGAAGTTTCATGACCAGGACCATCTCTTCCAAAAGAGAAATGCACCTGATCACCCAATCCACCTTGCTGACTTCTTGTTTTCAGTGTTTTTACTGTTTAGAAACAGCATAGCATGCAGAAGGTGCAGGTGAAGCAAGGCATCACTGAGGAGAGAAGACAGGGGCATCCCAGTTCTGGTGTCCTCACCAAGTTCCCCTCACAGTTTGGCAAATCATGAGTATTTCTTCAGCTCTACATCCCTGCAGCACCTGCTGTCAAAAGAGA
Organism: Sakesphorus luctuosus; assembly: GCA_013396695.1. Lineage (NCBI taxonomy): Eukaryota > Metazoa > Chordata > Aves > Passeriformes > Thamnophilidae > Sakesphorus > Sakesphorus luctuosus. The sequence goes on along the minus strand of VWZD01001588.1, from coordinate 248,855 downwards.
AGCATCTTGTGTTCAGAAGTGTGGTAGGTACAGCAGTTTGTTTGGCCAGGCTGCAGTCTGACCCATTGCTTCCACTCTTTCAGCACTTTAAATTCTCCATCACCCGCTCAGTAACCTCTTCCACATCGCCCGGGCAGGCAAAGTGATGTCAAACATTTAATCCCCCTTAAATCCCACACAAAACCATACAAAAATCTGCTTTAATGACAAAGGTCTCTAAATTAATCTTGCTTTATATATATGTGTGTGTCTGCTCAGAATCATTTTCTGTACAGATCAAGCTCTTCTGTTAACTGAGTGCACTGCACTGTCCTCCCAACCATTCACATCATTCCTGTCTCCCTGATCTGCAAGAATTTTTTCTGCACATGCAGAACTACTTCTGGACAGAACAAGATCACAGAACAACTCCAAACTACAAATGAAGTCTTTTTTCAATATTCCCCAATAACATTTGGAAACACCAATAATCTTTCCCTCCCTCCTTTTGTATTTTCCCTGGTTTTACTAAGCTCTGCAGCTATTTAATTTATGCTAAATTTACAAGACATGTGCATGTCTGAGACCCAGCTTCCTTCCACCAACCCTAATTTTACCTCTATCTCATTTAGCCTGCCCTGCCTGTTCAAGAGCAGGTTGAATTACAAAGCATTTTTTTAACAAAATGTTGCTTAAGCAGTAACTTGTACATACCAGCTCTAAAAGATGTAAGATTTCTTACAATACTGGGCAATACTGGGGACATCTTTTTAGGTGTCCAATTTATCCTTTTCAAGCCTTTGGCAAGTTCAGTCATTATCAAAATTGACAGCATATATTTTATCTTTCTTTATGTAGAAAATCAGAGATTTGAGACTAAAAGATTGGGAAATGGAAATACCCAACCTCTAATACAGCTAATTCCCACTGTTGTTTTCCATTTGGAGTTGAACAGCCACCTGCCTGTGACTTGAAAAAAAAAAAGAAATTAAAAAATCTCTTCCCAACCATCCATAAAACTTTACCAGTGTTAGATTAAATTTGGTGGCCTAGATCAAAGGCTTTCAACCCTGTTATCCATCTCATTCAACAGTTCAATCCTTTCCTGTTCAGCAAACTTAGGGAAGATCACGTGTTGCCTGACCCAGGGGCAGTCAGACAGGGCTTCCAGCAGATTTTGTGTATTCCCAGATGGAGTTCCTGGACAAGGTAAACATAACCCACAGTTTATAAAATCTTTAACAGGTTCCATTATAATTTGAATGGAAAAGGGAAAATAAACAGTAACTTTGATGAGATAATATGAGTTCCTAGGCCAGACTGGTTAAGTTCCCTGGTCTTAACCACCCTACATATCAAAGCATCAGACTATTGATTAAATTACATAAAGGAAAAAATCCAAGAGCCTTTTGATCTTTCCCCACCCCACCACAGGCCCAACAGCAGCAGCAAATGAAATAAAAAGCAAACTACCCTGCAGGCTTTGTGATAAATAAGTTACCACATTTCTGCACATCCATCTGCCTGCACATCCATCAGAGTTAACTCATTTCCAAAGGTTTTCCTCAAGCACAAAAGAGTAACAGCACTTACATGCTGCCTTCTCTGCTCATTCTAATCATTCACATTGTTTCCTGATACTTTGGAGAAAGCCACATTTTAGATGTTAATATCCTTGGCTGAAACCACCAGCTGTTATCCTCACTAAGCAGGAGACATGGAGCAGGGAAGGAGAGGATGTTCTGGGAGCTGAGTTATCCACCAAGAGCTCTTAAGGGAACTGTAGTTACATCATGTCATGTCATGCTCATGCAGAAACGTGTTGACTTTGTGTACCGACCTCAAGGAAGTCAAAGGAGTCCATAAAAAAAAAAAGGAAGTAAAAATTGCTTTATGAATTTATTTCCCAGCTGGAAAAGGGAGTGCTTAGAACCCCTGCTGCAGAAATAGGGCAAAGACAGGCTTTGCAGAAGGACTGCCATACCTCTGGCCAAGCTTATTCCAGAAGAGGGGGGTCTTTAACAGGAAGAGGCAATCAGAGCTGTTTCCATTCAGCTCCCAGCACCCTGCTGCTTTATTACTCCCGGCTGCAGCAAGAACTGTGGTGCTGGAAAGACTGCTCCAAGGAGGATTTCCAAAACATGCTGAATGTTCCTTTGACTGCCCCTGCTAAACCAGCTTTAGTCAAAAAAAAAAGTGCACTGACACATTGCACACCTTCACCATGTCATGAATGGACCTTGAGGAGCACACTGAAAATCCAAGCACTCCCCTCTGTCCCTGACTGTGGAATATTTCCAGAAACTGTCCAGCCCACACATGTGGAGTCTCCAGGATAGGCTCCTGCAGAGGGGAATGGCAAACACTTCCACTGCCTGGTGTGAATTCAGTGAGGACAACGAGCTGTCACCCACAGCAACGGGGTTTCTTCATGCTAGAGCTGCTTTCATTTCCTCTGGGCAAGGGAGCTTTACACAGAGAAGATTATAATATCATTATAAATTACTGTTAAGAAAACAGGTTAATCTCCTAGGCATTTGTCAGTAATAAATTCTAAAAAGATCCATCTTTGCAGAAGAATAAAGTCAAGGTAATTCACTGTGCCTGTATTGGGTGAGTTGCTGATTGGTTTTTGTGTTTAAACACAGACCATTGGTTTTTTGCTATTATTAAATTATTTCTTTAAAATTATCCCTTCTCTGTAGCCCTTGAAGAGTTTGCAATGCTTCTCTTTCCAGGACAGAATCCAGCACAGAGTAACAGAATCACAGATAGACTCACAGACTATTCTGAGTTGGAAGGGACCCCCAAGGATCATCGAGTCCAACTCTTAAGTCAATGGCCCACAGAGGGGATTGAACCCATGGCCTTGGCATTATTACAGCCAAGTTTAACAGTGCATCAGCTCATTGGAGCAGTTTACAAACAGGCAAGCAAGAAAAAATAACAAAAGTGAATAAACCACCTGGTATCAAGAAAATGAGATGCTTTCTTTTAGTCAGCAAAACAGAACGTGGTTTCTGAAATCTGGAACTACAGACCCCTCTCCACCACAGATCACAAAGCAAAGCAAATTGGCAACAGCTGCAATAAAAACAGGAACAGAAAAATGCCAGGGATGAAGAGATGTTTCAGAGGCTGGAATTTTGCAGAAAATCTGATCCCACCTGAAGGCCATTTTAAACATAAGGAGCTGAAACACCACGGCACAGCAGCACTTACCAACCTGAAAATTAGCTGCAGTGTGGAATGGGTGGTGTGGGTTTACCTGGCATGGGTGTTTTTGTTCTCCTAATCAGAGAATGAAACACAAGGGAAAAAAAAACATTAATAAGAGTCTCCTAAGGGGCACTGATTTCTGATAAACAACCAGCAAATCACAGAAAGCAGATTAACCAGAGCTGTGACTGTGAGAGTGTGAATGCAGCACAGGAATAGGCAGCACTTTGCTTTTCTATGGTAACAGACTCAGTGCAGAGCACTTACCATTTATATCGTGGTGACTTGCAAAATTAACGTCAGAATTAAGGACAGTTTGTCCTGCTTATATTAATGCAAATGACAAACCAAGTTTCCAGAATAAGGTATCCTTTCACATTCCCTAACAGGATGAAGTGGGAGGAAAGCAGACACTGACCATTATGATTCCAGTTTGCAGATCTCAGAGCAGAGCAAGAGCTTTACTGAACACCTGCAGTGGGGCCCAGCTCTCACACTCCTGCTCTTTGCCAGGTCTCTTAGCAGGGATGGCAAGTGAACGCTCCTCCCTATCCCACATAGTCTGAGGTAACAAACTGGGCATGAAAGGATTGCAAAGTACTGAAAGAGAAAAGAATTCAAAAGTCAGCTCAAGATCTGTGAAATCATGGGTTTGGACTTACTGTTTCTTATATTTCATAACATCTCACTATCTCTGGAATTCTCACATCATCAAAGCATTCCTGGCATCAGACAAAGCCTGCTGTGAAGGAAACAAAGAAAGCAAACATTATAGATGCACAGACTCCACCTGCACATCACCTGGATCCAGACTGAGCCCAGGAGTTTGGTCTTGGTTCAACTGGGAAGTCTGGTTCAATTCTACACAGTTTTAGTGTGTTGAACACACAGTCCTGAACATGTTTTCCAAAGAAATTCTCTGTTCTGACAGCATTTCCAGCTGAGATCTGAGGCTATCTTTTTTTGCCAACCCCTCAATCATTCCCATTGGTAGCAAAGTTAAATCTAAAATTTGTAGTCTAAACTCTAAAGCACAAGTGGGAAGTGGTGTGATTTCAGAAATCACTACAAGCAATACAAAATATTTGGCATCCAGTTGGCTTCATTAGCAACTGAGTGCTCGACAAATCTTAAAATCCACACTCTGAAAACATACACAGCAAATGAGAGATCAAAATTCTAGAAATCAAATGTACTTTTAGTGGTCCACCTTTTCTTCTCATTACAGAAGAATGGTTTGTGATTTTTCATTAAGGTAAAGTGCAGTTCACTAAATACTAAAGGTCAATTAAATAATTGCCTGAACACAGTTGTTGTGTGGAATGAGGTCTCTGTTTGTCCAAGACATCCATTCACAATCAGGGGACCTGTACAAGGTTTGGAGCTTTCAAATGCAGAGCTGGTGATCTGGAGAGTTAGCACTAAAAGGGCATAAGAATGGAGACTAAATCCTGCTCCTCAAACTCCCCCATTTTCTTACTGTCTTTGTCCTCTGCCTGTTCATCCAAAGGATTATTTAAAAACTGTAGCCTGGGATCCCGACAAAACCATAATCCACCAAGGGCAGGTATATTTTCTCAAATAAAGCAGCTTCTTAATACCAGCCTTGAACAGATGACTCTGTTTGGCACAAGGGTCTTTTCTGCTTTTCCTTCAGTTTTCAAAGCAGGCTTCTGTTTGCTCTGGAGCTGTGCTGGCTGCACACCTTTGTACAATCAGGAATTGGTGTGAAAAACTGACATGAACAATGAGGCAAACCCAGACACTTCCCTGATTCTTTGCATTCCCTATTTCCAGAGCCTCTAAATCAGAGATTCTTTCCCTTTCATCATTCTACCACGGACAGAACAATCACTGAACTAATTTCATCCCTTAATCCCTTTCCTCAGGTTCTACAGCGACAATTCTGAAAGTGAAACAATCGGTTTTACTGCCTCTGGTTAAGGACCATCTGCATCTTAAGGGTGATCTCTGGCACAACAAGCAGCCACATTCTTCACAAATTGGCACTTCTCATAACCTCAGCGGCAAAAAACTTTGCCTTTCTGCCACCTCATGGTAACCACAGGCATGGGATACAACTCCCCTGCTCCTGCTTTTATGTCCATCTTTTCCCAGGAGGAGTTTCTGGAGTTTGCTTCTTTATCTCTGTGGGATTTATTTTTTTCAAAATCTTCTGGCCTCTCTCACAAGAGAGGGAAGATCAAGGGGATGACCCACAAGCCCCAGCAATTCACAGAAAGCGTTTGCAAGCCCACAGAGTATCCCCCAAAGTCAGCTAGTTTGCCATATGTATGGCCTGGGCACTGTGCTGCAATCCCCAAAGCAACATACACTGCATGAGATTATTTTTTCCCTTATTTCCCTGGCAGGCTGGCAAACAGCACAGTCTCTCAGCAGTGCTCACCAGCCAGATCCTAACTGCTACCTGAAGTCCTTCTGGCTCATTTCCCTCCACAGACCAAAACAAAACAATTCAGCAACTCTGTTTACTCTTTTCTTCCTGCCACACTGATGTTTATTAAGCATCTTCTCCAGCATGCCCACTTTGCTGTCCTAGAGCCAACAATATCTCCAGTGGGAACCAATTTATGAAATGTAAAAAGCTCCTTTTCTGTCACCAATGAACATGAGGAGAAAAAAAAATGTTGAATAGTGGAAAAAAAGTGCATTTCAGCTTTGGCACTGCAAACTTTTTTCATCTTGCAGTCAAAATAGGGACAGATTTATTGATTAAAGTCTAATCTCTGTTGGTCAAAAAACAGCTTCAGAAGCCATCAGGCACAACTCTCTGTGGCTGTTTTCCAGGCTTTTCTTTCCCATTGATGTCTTCCAGAGAAACATACGTCAACATCACAGAGCAGATGCTCATTTCAAACTGGAAAGCCAGTTTTAACTATGTGAATTGTACTCTAAAGTAAAGACATATTTTTATATACTTAAGGCTTCCTAGAGCATACCTGTATATGGGATTTCTAAGGTTTTACAGCTTCTGTTTTCTGGGAATGTATTTCTAAATCAATAAACATCTGAACGATTCAGGTCAGCAAAAACCTGAAAGAGAGGAAAGCAAAGTGATGAGGGTTGGCTGGAAAGAAAAAGAAAGAAAGGAAAGAAAGGAAAGAAAGGAAAGAAAGGAAAGAAAGGAAAGAAAGGAAAGAAAAGGGAGAAAGAGAGAGAGAGAGAGAAAGAGAGAGCGAAAGAGAGAGCGAAAGAGAGAGAGAGAGAGAGAGGGAAAGA
>VWZD01001588.1:148891-242349 GCA_013396695.1 Sakesphorus luctuosus | reverse complement strand
GAAAGAAGGAAAGGAATGAAAGGAGGGAAGGGAGGGAAGGGAGGGGAGGAAAAAGAAAAGAAAAGAAAAGAAAAGAAAAGAAAAGAAAAGAAAAGAAAAGAAAATGCGAAAAGAAAATGCGAAAAGAAAATGAGAAAAGAAAATGAGAAAAGAAAAGAAAATGAAAAGAAAATGAGAAAAGAAAGAAAAAACACAGCACGAAGAGAAAATACCATTGCGAACACCCCAGGGTGCCCTCAGGCCGCGCTCCCGCGCAGCGCCACAAGATGGCAGCGCCCGCCGCAGGTGCCGCTCCCTTTCCCGCTCCCTTTCCCGATCCTTTTCCCGATTCCAGTCCCCCTGGAGCCGCCACCCCGCCGGCATTCGCAGCTCTGGAGGAGGGCTGAGGGCGCAGCTGCCCTTTCCCTGCCGCGGCTCCCGCGAGGAAGGCGCTGGGAAGGCAAAAGGTTGGGGAGGGGGAAGCAGAGAAAATGGCGGCGGTCATGAGAGGCGGCCCCTCCGCGCACCTGAGGGACAGACAGGGCCGGCCTGTGGGGCCAAACACCGTGAGCAAAGTTCACACGGATAAAAACAAGAGGGGGGAAGCAGCAAGGGGAGAAAAAAAATGATTGTGAGCTTGGCCAAACGCCCAGGACAAGCCAAGGTCTAGCCTGGTGGTCTGCCTTACCCAGCACATCTTCCCTGACATTCCTTACAGAGAGTGGCTTCCAGCCCCTTAGCAGGTGAATAAAATAGGCTCTGGTGGTTGTAATTTAATCTTAATTCCTTCCCTAGTTCTAGGTGTGTTTTATGGTGCGAGAGACCATTAGAAGTAATATAAAACTGAAGTACGAGAAAAAGGTAGGGGAGCAGATGGGCTTTAGTTGGACTGATCGGAAGTGAGAACACTAGAAAACAGTGGAGGCGTTCATTAGTAAGAGATGAGCACGCCCCCTCACAAATAATTTGGTATGGTGGTAGCCTAATTACCTTATGAACATTAATGTTTTAGTTAGTGATGGTGAGCAGGAGGAGTGTGCTCAGAGTGATGGTGTGGCTGCAGCTGCCTCACCCAGCCCAGGGATAATAAACACCTCCCTGGGTTTGTCCTGGATATGCTGCCACCACCTCTGACTGCCATTCTTTGTGCATTGCTTCTGTCCTTTTTTCATTGTGGTCACTTGTGTTGAAGATGTTAAATTAAATACTTTAACCTGTTCTCTGCAAGAGGTCCCAGTTTCTCTGTGTGCTTGTCAATGCACAGAGAGAGTGCTCAGGCATTGGAATGGGCTGCCCAGAAAGGGGGTGAATTCCCCATCCCTGGAGGTTTTTCAACTGAGCTTGGCCGTGGCACTGAGTGCCATGATCTGGTAAAGGGACTGGAGTTGGCCCAAGGGTTGGACTTGATGATCTCAGAGGTCTTTTCCAACCCAATCCATTCTAGGATTCTTTATTCTACACAGCACCATTCCAGATCCTGGTTTGTGCCATCAGGCTCAAGCATATCCTCTAAATAAAGAAAAGTAAACATATGCTGTCAATTTTTATAATGACTGAACTTTCTGATGGCTTGAAAAGGATAAATTTGACATCTAAGAGTTGTGTCCCCAGTATTGCCCAGTTTGAAACCTGCAAGAAATATTACCATCTTTTGTAGTTATTGCTTAAGCAACACTTTGTCAATAAAATGTGTAGCAATTCAGCCTGCTATTGAACAGGCAGGGCAGGCTAAATAAGATAAAGATATATATATCCTCAGTTGTGTAACGTGACCCAGACGGAGTGTCCCAGTATCAGATGGCCCCTGCCAGGTTACATAAGGTGACACACCATCTGCAGTGACATCTGTGACCTGGTGCAGGTGGCACCACTCTGTAGCACATGTGAAGGAGGGGAAGAGCCTCCTCACAGCCTTTTCTTCACTTTTAATCTGATCACCTCAGCACAAGGCACTCCTAGCGACTCAGGAGTGGCCTTCATCTGTCACCAGTATTAGCAGGAGTGTCAAGGTATGTGTGGTGGAAAGAAACACCACAGATTTGCTGATGTGGAAATAATTTGAGGGCCAAGATCATGGGCATTTTGCCCCCAAACTTCAAAGGTTGTCAAGTGCAAAAATTCAGGATGTCTTGAAGACAAGTGATTTTAAATAGCAGATATGAAATGCTATTTTCCCTGCCTTCTTCTTGGTTAGTCTGGAGTGGTCACATTTAAAAGCTTTCCAATAACAAGAGCACACAAAGTTTTGTTTTACAGGGTGTGTGGGTCTGCCAGGTATTGCATTACAGCCTGTTCTAGACCCACAGTGTTCTCTCTTGCTGGGATGTTTCTTGGGAAGTGTTTTTGGGAGGTTTTCTGGGGTTTGGGTGGTTGGAGTCTGGGTTATTAACTCGGGTGACTCAGTGGAGGTGTTATTATTTCTTTTCACATTCATATATATGTGTGTTATATCATATTCTGTTTTAAATTTTCTTTTCTTCTGTGTAAATACAAAACCCTTACCATTTCAAAGCTTTATTTCTAAGTGTTTTTTTCCTCACTCCCTTTCCCTGGGAAGGGACCCTTTCAGTCTGTATTGGGCAGTTGGCATTTTGCCAAGCTAAACCATAACATGCCATGGAAAGGAAGGTGATAAACTTGCCAGGTATTGCTGTGGGGGTCACCAAAGTGTGTGGACTTGGAGAATATGAAGAGAAATAGAAAAAAAATTATGCTTGGGAAATGCAGAGACACTCCTGAGGTGGCAGGAGTGTGATTAATACTGTGTGGATGGAGGAATGTACTTGCAAAGTCTGGCTGAGACATTTCCAGAAGGATTAGCTAACTGAGACCGAGTCCCAGTCAAAAATAAGGTGAATTTTTAGGGGCACTGGCTTTATGCCCCTTGTTGAATAAACACTGAGATAATTAAAACCTGTAGCACATTGTTAGCTCTCACAGACAAAGGGATTCGGTGTCTAAGAAGCCTCTTCCCACTGCATCGAGAGAGCACTAAAGAAGATACAAGAGGCTCAGGGCTCCATTTCACCACTTGTGAAGTATCAGAGAAAAATAAACTGGTTCCGTTTGTTTCACTGCAAAATTATTTCTCTCTTTCCTGCTTTTCACAGTGCTCCTTTTACCCTTTTGCTTTTCAGGCTGCAGATCAAGGTTTTCACCAACAGAGGAAAGGATGGTGTAAAGAGTCCAGCATATCACAAAGAGACAGGATTGAATATTAAACCATTGTCAGCCAGCAGGGGTTTCAGCATTTGGTAAGGAAAGCTGTTGGAAAAGCTGCTTTCTCTCCTGCAGCATTAAGTGAACATACATTCCTTGGTATTTTTTAGTGTCCATAGAGTTTCTAGCCCTCCTGTGTCAGTCCCCCTAATCCTGCAGGATCTCCACTCCTACCTGTGTAAAACCAGTACAAAAATACACATGAATACAGACAGTACTACTGCAGCAGGAGTGAGGTATTCTCCTACATCACTGCTGCTAAATACTTTTCCTTGCTGAACACCAGATCAGCAGTGCTCTGATATGAAGCCTTAATCTACAGGAGGAAAATGTAGGGTTTAAAAAGATTGTGCCTCGACACCTCGAGTCAGCCTGAACGTGCAACTATGCAAATTGAAGTCAAAAAGCAGTGCTGAAGCTTAACATCCACTGGCAGTGATTCACACTTTTGTTTACACTTTGAAAACCCTCTTTGCCTTAGATTTTCTCTTCAGGACATGTGTTTTTACAAGACAGTTTCTCACTTTCATCTTCTCCTGCCCAGAACACATCTAGTCAGGTAAAGGCTGTAACTCTCAGCAAACCTTCCCAAGTATATAAAAGGACTAGGTAAGGGTGTTATTATTGGCTTTGTCGTCTCTGAAAATAATGCATTTTCATTACACTGGAATATCCTATTTTTTCTAAGATCCTACAGAAGACAAAGGTTGATTTCTACCATGATGCAGGTAAGAGAATTCAAATTAAAATGGGAATATAGGTCAGAATGCAACAATAGTCATGCTGAAGTAAAAGCTCATGAATCATTTCCACGGTGGCTTACACAGTATCAAAGCAGGTCTCTTTTTTAATATGAAGACAGAGTACTTGTTATTTGTGCAGAAATTCTAGATAAAAAACAAGGGATTGTCGAAAATCCATTTTACCCTTTCTGGTTGTGGCTGGAGACTGTGACACACTGAAAGGGCCATCCAGTGTCTTGGCCACAAATGTGAGATTCCACTTCCTCATTTTACACAGCCCAGTGGTTTGAGTAACAGACTGTAACAAGAAGAGGAAGAGAACAAAGGCAAACACACCTCATCTAAATAGCTACATACATATGTCAGGCCAAACCCAATTCCTGTTTTCTGTAGTACTGAGTTTTGGAGATAAAACTCATTGGGTTACAATTTTTATTGGATTAGAAGGCAGCAAGTGATTTTATTCATGTCCTCAAAGTCCCTTGAATATATATTAAAAAATCTCAATAAAAATTAGTCTTTTTAATCTAGGCAAGTTTCTAAAGACTTCAAAGAACAGCAGCAGATCAAAATCCTAGGGATGGATACAAAAAAATTACAAACTCCATTCCAAAAAACCACATAGTGTAAGGCAGAGTCTTTAAATGATAGAATCACAGAATCATAGAATGGATTGGGTTGGAAAAGACCTCCGAGATCATCAAGTCCAACCCTTGGGCCAACTCCAGGCCCTTTACCAGATCATGGCACTCAGTGCCACGGCCAAGCTCAATTGAAAAACCTCCAGGGATGGGGAATCCACCCCCTCTCTGGGCAGCCCATTCCAATGCCTGAGCACTCTCTCTGCAAAGAAGTTTTTTCTGCTCTCCAACTTCAATTTCCCCTGGCAGAGCTTGAGCCCCCCGTGCCCCCTTGTCCTATTGCTGAGTGCCTGGGAGAAGAGACCAACCCCCACCTGGCCACAACTTCCCTTATCAGGCACTTCCAGACAGTGCTGAGGTCACCTCTCAGCCTCCTCTTCTCCAGCACAAACACCCCCAGCTCCCTCAGCCTCTCCCCACACCACTTGTGCTCCACTCCTTTCTCCAGCCTCGTTGCTCTTCTCTGGCCCCGCTCCAGCCCCTCAATCTCTTGCCTCAACTGAGGGACCCAGAACTCAACACAACACTCAAGGTGTGGCCTCCCCAAGGCAGAGTCCAGGGGAAGGCTCACTGCCCTGGGCCTGCTGGCCACGCTATTTTTGCACAGCCCTTCACCATCACTTGCAGGCACAGGAAATTAAAGATCTAGAATTGGAGCTGACGGGCAGAGCCGAGCATAGTGCTGCCTGCAGCACGTTATTTCCTTCCTCAGTGTCATTGCCTACGGACTGCTGCGATCCATTTATCTATGGATCCGGTGCTGGCTCCCAGACTGACGACCTGGAGCTGTTTTGGTGCTGCAGACCCCGAAACGCAGCGATTCACGAGGCTGGTTTCCAGGAGCAGCCTGGCAGCTGGGGCAGGGCAGTGCAAACGAGCTGCCATCGCGCTGTCACTGCTCCCTGCTGCTCCGGCTTCTGGGACAGCTTCAGTGTCTCATGAAGTGAGACCTGATTTCCCTCTTCCTGCAATATCCCCTCTGTTGTTGTCAAAGAAAAACGCTTTGCCAGAGCGCAACTCACGGAGTTGCTTCCTAATGGCCGTGCAGGAGCTGCCAGGCTTTGGGTACAGGCAGGAAGGGGATCGCGATTATCGTGCCTCGACACCCTGTGAGAGGCTGAGCCCCAGCGCTGTCACTGCCGGGCGGGGCATCTCCCCAGCGCACAGGGCCGCGGGGAGCCCAACAGCAGTGGGGGAAGAGCAAGGAGTTGCCATCATCAAATGGATGCTTCAGGTGTTAAACTTTGCTCATAGCTAAAGTCAACACACCGTAACATGTTTGCCTGAGTCTGGTATCTAGATTAAAATTAATCAAATATCTGCTTATATCTTATTTTATGCTTCCAGCAGTTACAGAAAGGCACTTTTACTCAAAAACAGAAAATGTTTTCATCAAAAGGAAAAGCCTTTCTGGAGACTGAACTGGGTCAATGGAAAGGACTGGTCTTAGAAGTGTCTGATAGGAAGGAATTTCCACCATGAAATGAGTTGTTAAATAAATACCCATCAAAATAACAGCACTTGTTCTTAGGTTACTTGGCTCTAGGGCTTAAAAAAACCCTAGAAGATAAAGTGGTGGTGTCCTACCACAGATACTTGTGCATCTGTGAAGGATGATTAGGGAAAACATCTCTCAAAAGCTAAGCTTTGCCTAATGGTTCTCTTGATAAATGGAGGAGTGTGTTTCATTCAGAATTTTTCCTAAATTTAGTCTGGCCTGAAACCAAGACACAATTTCTCCACTGATTTAATGAGATATCCTGCCAGTTAATAGCACAGAATACCCAATGAGCATTGAGAAGTCTGAGACACAGTTCCCTGGAATTCTTCAGATTCCATGGTCATGCAAACAGCCCAGAAGAACTCAAACTTCCCCTGCAAGCTCTTGGTTCCAGTGGATTTAAGAGGTGGAACTGTGGGTGAAAATTTAGGGATGTTTATGTCATCCCTGTAGGAATGGCTCTGATTACAACTAAACACCCAATCTATTTTTTAATTAGAATTTTGATGCTGGGTATTGCCTGGATCCTCATGTCTTTCCCAGTGGGCTGGGGCTGCCCCAAACCACCTGCTCCAGCAGCATTTTTTCCTCCTCAGAACCTTGGAGGAGTCTCTGGGACCATCCTGTGACCAGACTTCCCAATATCAAGCTACCACTCTGCTCTTGCTTGAATCTCAGCAGTTCTCTCTCCTAGTCCTACCAAAGGCCATTACTACTTATAAAAAAATTACCATAATGGACCCAGCAAGGCTCAGAAAAGCTTGGCTGTTTGGACAAAACTCAGAGGAGGGGGATTACAGGCATGCTCTCTCTGCAGCTGGACACCAGGCAGGCAGTCAGAAGTGATGAGCCCACACAGCAGAACCAGCTCAAAGGCAAGGTACAACAGGATGGAGAAAGTGAGTACGTGTCTGCTTGGTACCTGCCACAGACAGAGTAGGGGTCTAGGAGAGGCAGAATCTGAGAGAGAAAGCAAAACAGTGTACACAAACAGTTGGAATCGGCAGCTATTTTGCACGGATCGCTTTTGAGGACATTTTAATTCCCTGGTTTTATAAAATGCATTTCCCCTTCCTTTGTTCCCTACCTTATTATATCGAGCAGCGCTGGCAGCTCCCGTGTGAGCGAGCGTGGGGGGCTATTGCTCATTCCTGGCCATATGCTTCTGTCAGATGTTTGCTTGCACGAGTGACAAGTCGTTCTGAGCGTTTCAAAAGCTCGGGGAGGCATTGCTGTGCTCCCCTCCTCCCTCCTTCCTGCAGCCACAGCCTGTGCTGCAGGCCAGGAGCAGGCAGCTCCCCCAGGCACACAGGGAGGGGAACAGGACTGCAGCACAGGCAGGTGTGGGCCATTGAGCAGCTCCCTTACACTGTGAGGGGTGATACCCTGGCAGTAACAACCCCTCAGTTGTTACAGAACTGCCAGTCACTGCAGAGAAGATTTTCCTTTCTGTGAAGGAAACGTTAGTGAGGAAAAGGGGAACAGTGAAAGCCTGGCATTTCTGCTACTGCCACTGTCTGTTGTCCAAGGATTTTTAAACCTCTGCAATTAAGACCTTGTATCCCCTTAGTACCATTATCCTTAGCTGCATTAAGGCAAATTAAGCTTAAAGGTAATGCTTCAGTTTTCTCTGTATTCTCTTTTAAAGAGTAGAGGCCCTATATAAATGTACTTTTAATGTCTGGGTTACTTACTGGCAGGTTTGATGCCCACAAAACAAAGGAATTCTGTGCCACAAGCAGAGGAGGGAAAGAGGTGTTCCTTGGAGAGAAGCTGATGAAAGGACAGGTGTAATACAAAAATTTGGAGGCTATCACAGAATGAGATGTTCACTTTGGGGTGTATCCTTGGTACAAGCTCTGTTGGTGATAGTGTTTCTTTTTTAAGGCATGCTTAACTCCTGAAACAAATCTTGGTAGTTCTTATTGTTCAAAGACTGGTCTTACCCAGCAGCATTACCGTGAAAAAGGAAAAATTATACTCATTCTAAGGAGAACCACAGGTTTTTCCTTTATTGTGAGGAGCAGGTGGAAGTTCCAATATCTTAAGTGATTTAGGGGGTGATGGAAACTCAGGTCATCCCAGTGTCTATACATTAGAATATTACTAATTATTCTTGAAGCCCAGTATAAGCAGATATTTTGTAGCAATTTGTGACATGGTAGGTGTTGCTCCCAGCTTTCAGGAGATTCAGTTTGCTACAAAGATGTCAGTTGTGCTACGAGCTTGGTCTTTACAACACCTCAGGGAAAGGTAATCCACTTTGCACTCTTCTTAAACTGTCCCTCTGCCTTCCCATGTCCTGATGTTCTCTCCACAATTTTCAACTGCTTTATCTTCTTTGCTTCCAAGAGCTCCACTTCTCTAGTCTTGAAAAAATTGTCCTTCCTCACACTCTACCTTTCTGACTTCCAATAAATTAGCTGGTGACTCCATGACAACAACATTGATCCTCTTTCCTCAGTCTGTCTCCATGGGTCTGTGTGTTGATGGGACCTTGTCCTCTCTGACAGCTCATGTCCTGGTTATCCTGCAGTACACTTGGACAGCGACTCCTGAGCAAACGGAGGCAGTTTGGGTGCTGTTTTGTCTGATTGTTCTGCACTTCCATAGCTCTCTTTTTATCCTGTCTTCTTCACAGACTGCTCCAACTTGATGGATTTAAAGTTTTGCAACATTCTGCTTGTTTTGCAGGGAGCATCAGTGTTTCCCCTTGTGTTACTTAGTACATTTTCTCACTGGCCCCTCTCACTCCCTGCCTTCCCGGAGCATCTCTGTGCTGCTGACGGCCAAACCCAGCCTGGGATAGCTTTGTACTTCCACCCATTTGCTCAACATCTTCTCACCTACTTCTCTCATGAAACTGGATTCAAAGATCCTTAATTTTTACATCCAGTGTGACAGCTAAAATGCAGGTAGTAATTCAGCCTTTACACTCCTCCCTTACCCTTCAGGCAGCTCAGCTGAGTTGGGCAACAGGTTTCATAACTCAGTGTTGTAGACCTATTGCCCAGTTTTCTAATTAAGCCTGTTGAGGATGATTGCCTCTCATATTTTTCAAGATAATTCAAAGGCATTAACTGTTCCACAAAGGAGGTGAGCATCTGTCTGCAAGCCTGCAGTAGGGGTAGAAGACCAGCTATTCCTAATGCTCAGCTCTTCAGCCAAATCAGGATTTTGAGAGGGCTTTCAAAAGTATAATTACCATAGCGTGGATACTCTTACCTAAATCAGAGCTAGAAAAAAATGCAGGTGAGCAGACTACCAAAATACCTGCTAATTAGCCAAAGCTTCCTGCAGTATGAGCAGAATATAGTCTGAAGGGAGGCCTGTAAGACTTAATTAATTGTTTCATTAACTGCCTGGTCACTTTTTGAACCACAGGGATATGGTGCTCTATAGCTGCTATTTCTGCAGACAGCAGATTCCAGTACTAATGTCCAGTCTGCAGCCTGGGCTAAAATGAGGGACACTTGGGTGGAGCACAGGGAGAACAAAGGCTGTACTGTCCAAATGCAGACCAGAGATCGATCAGATTTCCTCAGGGGTGATAGGCCCAACCCCTACAAACTAAGGCTGAAAAAGGCCTTTGATTCAGAGTTTGAAAAGGAGCCATGGTCAGCACGGCTTTGTCTCCTCACCCCCCTATGGAGCAATAAACCCTCTAAATCCACATAGGCAAAACCCCTAAAACAGCCTCCCCCTTTACTAGTGATCTTTGTTGGCAGCAGGTTGGGCTTTTATCTTTGCTCAGGGAACTCTGTGGTTCCTGAACAGCTAAACCAGGACTATATAGCAGTCAGTCTCCTTTCCAGAGAGAGCACACTGCAATCTTATTAATTCGCAACTTCTGGAGAGCATATTTCTCTTTAAACACCTTTTGACCACTGAGATCAGCTCAGTTGGTTAAAACTTGGTTGTAATAATGCCAAGGTCATGGGTTCAATCCCCTGTGTGGGCCATTGGCTAAAGAGTTGGACTCGATGATCCTTGGGGGTCCCTTCCAACTCAGAACAGTCTGGGATTCAGTGATAACACTGAGAAGCACCTGTTGAGTAATGTTAAAAAATGTGTGCAGACACACCCTTGCTGGGTGGAGATCCACGCTTATGGCCTTGCCCTGGCCCCCACCACCTCCCTCAGGCACCTGTGTGTCCTTCCTTCTGAATGAACTGCAGCTTGTTCAAAATTCTGTGTGCAGCCAGCCTGGCAACGCTGTGCCTGCTGCTCACGCACGGTGATTTCCATGCCCAGCCACGCTGCAGATTGCTCGCCCCTCGCTGTGCAGCTACCAGCGTTACTGCTCTAAGGTGATTTCCGTGCCCAGCCACGCTGCAGATCCCTCGCCCCTCGCTGTGCAGCTATCAGCGTTACTGCTCTAAGGTGATTTCCATGCCCAGCCACGCTGCAGATCGCTCGCCCCTCGCTGTGCAGCTATCAGAGTCTTACTGCTCTAAATAGCTCCCGTGCGTCACGTTCCAGTGCCCCCCTGCTCCCAGCTGACATTCCCAGCCCACAGAAACCCGAATATTCCTGCACAGCTCCGCAGGTTGGGAAAGCTGGAAATAACGTGCTCTTTGCTACCTGTTTCTCTGCCAGAGGAACTTGTGCCTCTTGGTTTGTGTATCTCCTGGAGGTAGAGGAAACTCCCTGCACTCACAGCACTGAAATCCAACAATACACCAGTGTGCTTTTAACTGGTTCACAGGCTCTTTTGTCACCGTGACTCAAGACCCCAGGGTAGTTGTTGCCTTGCGTAAGAGGAGCCTGGATAATTTGGCTGTGGACTTAGAAAGGTGGCTTTAATTTCAACTAAAAATACATTTGCACTCTTTCTGCCTCCTTCTTAACCTCCCACAGAGGCACCACCCTCAGGCACTACTTTCTCCCTTGTCCAGACTTTCTTTACTCACCACTCCTGCTATACAGAACACAACCCTGTGTGCCTCTTTTCCAGCTCCCACTTTCAAGCCCCATCTTTCTCCCAGGTGAAAGTGATTCAGATTTAAGCCTCCCAAACCATCCAAAACTTCATTGATTTTTCCTTGTTTAGGCAAAGACAGAAAAGATCGCTGAACTTGGGTGCTGCATTAAATGAAGTGCATCAGTGGGTAAGATGTTATCTTAAAATAAGGTCATGAAAAGACAGTTTCATTCCATTTGCACTAAAGTTGACAAATTTTTGCAGTTCTTGTTTAACCAAGATGAGTTGCTTTCCCAAAAGCATTTAATTACATAAAATACTGAATACATTGTATTGAATCACACTAAATACACTGTAGTGAACCTTAAACAAGGTTCCAAGTTAAACACGAAGTGTTACTTTTATCCAGATTCACTCTGAACAGAATATTTTCAGTTTCTCTATCTTAGAAGTTCAGTATAACAGAGAATTCACTCTGCTTAACACATGTCATAGCTGAAGGCCTGGTTTTTCTCCAGCCATCACACTTTCTCAGCAAGTGCTTTGCAGGGGAAACTGGGAAGTGTTGTCTCTTCCAATGAGCACACAGAGTTTGGAAGGACTAACATAATCTGAAAAAGTGGTTTAATGCTTTTTTAATACAAAATTTCCTTACAGTGCTTTTGTGCTTTTGTCATGTCAGTAATTAACAGATCCAAGTAATTTTAACTGGATGTGATTTTTATTTCTCTTGGGTTTATTTTCTTCTGTTGCTCAGCCAACTCGTGGTTGGCTGTGAATTCATTCAAAACCCTTCAGTGTCTTTGCAGGCTTCTAACAGGAAAATGTATTTTCGTCACTAATTATTCTTTAGGAGGATAATTTGGATTATTAAATGTTCTTCAGGTCCCCTTCACTATGGTTTGTGAGCTCTTTCTAGTTTCAGTCATCTGGAGAAAAATGAGGCATGCATGTCTCCAGAAAACAATATTTATTAGTAGCTACAACATGCCACACAAGTGATATCACTTTGAGACCAGCAGTTATACAAATTTTATGTTAAACTATTTCAGTAAATTATAAATAAAGTCCACTGGGATTTTTTAAGAATGAAGATGTGCCCTTCCTCAGCTATCAGTGTGTGCCAGCTGTTGCTCTGACATCACATTTCATATTAGCTGTCCTCTGTTTGAGACATCATTTTAGGAACACAATTATTTTGTGCTGACATCCCCACCACGTTGATTCACAGAATGAAATTTAGCCTTAAAACCATTCCAACAGGAGATAATTTATGAAACACTAAACAAGAAGCCCTCCCTTCCCTCAAGAGTTGTCTAAGACAGGAACAAAAAGACCAATCATGGGTGATAATTGCATTGTCTCATTCCATTTTCCTCTGACACCTTATTACAGCTGTCCCAAGAAAACATGCATTATACAATCCAAGTAATGAAAGAGCAATTCTAAAAGGTAATTGTCTATAAAAGTCTAGAGTTGATCCTTTACTCAGTGGAAGGAGGAAGGTAATTGCATTGGTACGGCAATTCATAGAGGTTATCATTGGAATATTATACCCAGGTTGGGAATACCAACTTCTCTCTCTCCTAAGGTGTTGGAAGAATAAAAACACATTAAAATATTGCAGCGAGAGCATTCCAACACAGAGATGGCTTCTCATTCTCTGTGGGTCTCTATCTGAGAGAAAAATAACCAAAAACTGAAGAAAAACTGTGTGGCCTGGGGCAGGAGGATTATCCTGGCACCTTCAAGCTTTAACATCTGTTAAACTGATAAACCAGTTATGAAAACAGTGAGATATCATCAAGCATTCCTGCCAAGACACAGGAAAAGGAGAAAAGGAAATATATCACAAGTGGTTACAAACATGTAATTTCCTGTTGCTCCACTGACAGTAGTTCATGCCATGGTAATTTGTTGTTCCAGAAGGTCTGATCAAAGACCAGGCCTGGAAATGGTCTTCACTCAGCTTGCTTGAAAATAGATCATCATGTATATGCAGATAATTGTATATCAAATAGAGGTTATAGATTATTTTTTTTTACCTCAAGGGAAAAGAAAGATTAAGAAACAGATACAGTAATTAATTTCTCGGTGATTTAGTGGAATGCTGCTGCCCAGGTCAGGTCACACAACCATAACAGTCTCTGAAGTGCAGTCACAGCATGAACAGTTCAAAAGTTAGGGAGATAACTGAAGATAAAGTGTGATCTATGGTTTAAAAACAAACACACAAACACCTGATTGTCTTTTGTTTCCAGTGGAGTACCCTGAGCATAAGGGCAAGTGATCCTTTTATGCAAGAGAATACCATGTTTCCTAGTAGAGAGCTGAACAAGTCATACTGACAAAAGTGACCCCAAAAATGGTGATCTCAGGGTTTGATCCCAATTTGTTTTGATTAGGTGTGGGATTTTGATCCTGTGCCTTTAAAAACTGGCAGTTTAGCAAAAATGTCAAGCTGCATAGTCTCCCACTGGCTAGAAAAATACTGCTGATGGTTTCTAAAGTAAAACCCCTTATCTCATGGGAACAGTAAGTTGTGTGGTTTTCTTTGTTTGGTGGTTTTTTCCCTCTGGTTATCTAGTAAGAAATCAGGTGCATTCTTCACTTCTCATTGTAAGCCAAACTGCACTAAGACATTGGGAAATGCTGATTCCTTATTTCAACTGATTTTTAAGAGCTCTACCCCAATATATATATATCTTGGTTATAGGAGTGAACATTAATGTGTAAGAAAGGCCTAGAATTTGATTACTACACGCTCAATACAGATTAATTAATGTGCAGGTTCAGCTACACAAGATCCCTGAACTCATCCCTCAAGCAAGGATGTTGATGAACGAAAAAAAATGTATTTTTTTGGGTTGTACCACACAAACATAGCCCAGAACAAATGGATATGTCCCCAAACCACCATCCCTTAGAGTTCAAACCCACAACCTCTAAAAGCAGTGCATCCCTCAGCTGGGAACTGCTTCCAGCCAGGAGCAGAGAGGGACACATGTCAGGTTTCATCAGCACAGAGGTTCTGCTTTGAGGTGTTTATTGTAGGGCAGAAAGCCTGAGTGGTCTTTGCAGAGCACTTACAACAGTCACCTTTTTGTGTCACCCCCTCCTGCCCATCCCCAGGTGTGAAAATTAGGGATAGAAAAGCACACTCACACTTGTGTGGTTTAAGGCATGGACCTCTGAAGTGATTCTGCATCAAAGACCTTCAAGCTAAACAATACTGTGGTTGTAAATGGATGATCCTGAGAGTAGAATCACAGAATCACAGAATGGATTGGGTTGGAAAAGACCTCCGAGATCATCAAGTCCAACCCTTGGGCCAACTCCAGTCCCTTTACCAGATCATGGCACTCAGTGCCACGGCCAAGCTCAGCTGAAAAACCTCCAGGGATGGGGAATCCACCCCCTCTCTGGGCAGCCCATTCCAATGCCTGAGCACTCTCTCTGTAAAGAATTTTTTTCTGCTCTCCAACTTCAATTTCCCCTGGCAGAGCTTGAGCCCCCCGTGCCCCCTTGTCCTATTGCTGAGTGCCTGGGAGAAGAGACCAACCCCCACCTGGCCACAACTTCCCTTCAGGCACTTCCAGACAGTGCTGAGGTCACCTCTCAGCCTCCTCTTCTCCAGCACAAACACCCCCAGCTCCCTCAGCCTCTCCCCACAGCACTTGTGCTCCACTCCCTTCTCCAGCCTCGTTGCTCTTCTCTGGCCCTGCTCCAGCCCCTCAATCTCTTTCCTCAACTGAGGAAAGTTGAAGCTTCACAATGTCATTATGAGCGCTGAGATGCCAGAGCTGAAGGCCTTCCTCTCATTAGAAACTGGGAAACAGAAACTACACTCTATTTTCCCAACACCTCCACTACGCCCTAAAATAAAAATCTGTTTTTTTTTTTGGCCATAGCAAGACCACACATTGTTCACAATGGCAGAACCCAAAGTGATGCACATGGAATTACATAGTCGATGGCCCACCCAGGGGATTGAACCCATGACCTTGGCATTATTACAACCAAGTTTTAACCAGCTGAGCTAACTTGATGTTTGATGATGACAAGGACAAATTATTACAGGAGTTTGGGATCTCTGCTGCATCCACTACAATTTTAACATCTCACATACGGTTTTTGTATGTCTAATGAAACTGATTTTGATGCATTATACTGAGTTTTGCAATCCTACTGATCCCTTGGTCTAGTTTCACCTGAAATCAGAAAGATTTGATTGGTACAGTCTCTGTCTGGGAAACCATTAAGGTCATTGGACAAGAAATGCATTTCCAGTTGCCTCAGGGCTTGTGCTGGACCCCAGAGCCCAGAATGACCCTCAGGATTAGGAGTAAAAATAAGGAAACACAGTAGATACAGGAGAATTCAACTGAAAGGATGTGCAGGGTTTCAGGTGGGTTCACTGAGCTCCAAGTACAATTAAAAAGAGAAGTTAACCGTAAACAAAAAAGGTATTTTTTTCCTGAAGAATGAACTCACTTTTCATAGCCTGCATTTTACAGCAGCTGAATCTGATTGTTTTTTAATGTTCTTGTAAATCCAGGAAAATGTATTAGAAATTGCTAACCTTTACCATGTTCCTTGTCAGAATAGATACTTTGGTTAAAAATAAAAACCACAGTGATGGTCTCTCTTGAGTAAGTACTCCTAAGTAAATAATTGGGGCTGTTAGTTAAATAAAAAATTAAAAATAAAAACAGAACAAAAGATAGACAAAATATTATTTCTGCAACAAAGAGATGTCCAAATTTAGCCCGTGCAATTTTTTGTCAGAAGAGAGAGGCTAAAATTATCTCCAGTTAAACCAAGGCTCCATACCCTTGTCATTTAGGAACTCTCAGTGACATGCAGGCAAAGACTAGAACTGACAATTATTTGCAACAGGAAAAAAGAACAACAAAAGGGAGGTTAGAGGACGTGTTATTTGTTGTGCTCATCTGACAGCCCAATGCAATGAGATGAGGCAGAAGTGCCCGGGCACTGCTCACAGGAAGAATCATCTCTTGAAATAGACTTTCATTTCCCTTTGCTCTGTCATAATTAGGAATGTCAAATTGCTTTGGGAAAAAAAGAAAAAGAAGGCATGGAAGAAGTTTTTGGTTGTCTTCTTTCTCAGAAAATGAAAATATGGATAAGAATTGAGATATCTGTGATAAATATTTGTTAGCTCAGCCTAAAATTTATTTACATTTTTGAAAGTATACAGTGCATTGTTCATAATTAATTAGTTCATCAAAAGTATATTCAGATCTGTCAAACAAATATGATTTCTTTCCTTTGAATGATGTTAACTCTCTTACCCAATGATGTTAACATGAGATACCAGTAAATCAGGAAAAAATTAGGAGAAGCTTGCAGGTGGGAAGCAACAGTACAGCCCAGCAATGCAGGGAAAAGGTGACACACGCAAGTTTTCCACGGATTTTGGACACTGAGGCTCATTGTGTTTCTGAAAACAGTCTTGGAAAATGAATTTAATATAACAACACATTTATTAGAATGGACTTAGCACTGCACATGCTATAAAGAATCCACAATAAATGTGGTTCACAAAACCCCCCAACCCAAACCAGTGATTTTTTAAAACTAAGCTGACTTTTTATACACCTGAGGTGCTGGTTATTTTGGTTGGTTGGTTTGTTTTTCTCCTGATTTCCTCCCTTAGATACAGTTGTTTCCCACGTGCTCAGGTCCTGTGTACTCCATTCAGCTGGCTGACAAAACACACTCTCCCTTGTGAGAAATGTTCCTGACAAAACACAGGTTTGGGCCATGTTGGAACAAGATGTTTCTTCTCTCCTTTTTTCATTTCAAAATCGTTTTGTGAGCAGAAAATTCTAAGGACGTTTAGTATTGGAAACATTTCTGCAACAGAACATGTTGCCTGTGTTTTGAGAGAGGTTTGGTGACTCCAGCAACATCAATTCCAGCTTACAGCTGCGTTTGGATCCCAAGTCCTTGGCTCTGGGTGGAGGTGAGGTTGCCAGAGAGCTGAACTTCCCAGCAAAATGGAAAGCCCTCCCTGTCTCTGCTGGCAGCTCCTGGGAAAGGGCTGGGAGTGCACCAAGTCCCTCGCTTGGGGCAGCCCATGAGGCTCTCAGACAGACCTGGATTACGTGGGCATTCATCTAACCCTGCATGTTTCTTGGCTCAGCCAGCAGATCTGGGTACAAATTGATGTTTTAAATTAAATTTTGTGTCTGATGTGCCAAATCGACCACCTGGGTAGACTCCTGAATAATCTGCATGTCTGGCTGTGGAGTACCACCCTCTGAGGCAGCTGATTCCCATCCATCTGCCACCTTCCAGCCCACAATTTAGCCCAGGAGTTGCATTTTTCTTAAGTGCACCCCATCCTAGGCAGTTACCATGGCAACCCAGGGCCCGACTGTCGGATGCCAATCCTGCTACAGCTCCACTTCTGCCAGGATACAGTGAAATCACTGAAGAGCTGAGAGACATCTTTTATGGTCTTTACTGTCAGATCTGTGGGGACTAAAGAGCTCAGGTCATACCTGCACTAACCAACCACATTCAGAGCTGTTACTCCTGTATTGATAACGAGTAATTACATTTTTGTCCCAGCCTTTTTACATGTACTGTGTTGAGAAAGAGCCCTTGGAGCTTTGCTATCACACAGCTCACCCAGCAGCAAATGCAGCAGCAATGCCACGAGTGGGTCACCAAGGAACACACTCCCTTGCCTCGAGGGGTTAATATGGAGTTGCCAGAGTGGAGGAACATGTTTCAGACAGAGTCACTTCCTGTTTTTAAAAGACACACCTCAGAAATGTTGAAGGCTCCAAACCCTGGTTTTGTTTTTCAGCTGTTAAGGGGTGATAGGCAAATTGTTTTCTCCTTCATGCCCACTTTATCCAGCTGTTGAAGGAGAGTTCTGATGTTGGTGTCTGTCTTTGTAAACTGGATCCAACACCATTTTAAAGCTAAGCTGTATAAAAGCTAATTATTATCATCACAGAATCACAGACTCACAGACTGTTCTGAGTTGGAAGGGACCTACAAGGATCATCGAGTCCAACTCTTCAGTCAAGGGCCCACACAGGGGATTGAACCCATGATCTTGGCATCATCCCCACTTCCATCATCACTGGGTGATCCCAGAGCCCTGTAAGAAGAGGATGGCAACGTTTGACTCAGAGCCTCATGTCTGGAGGCTTGAGCAGCCCTTTGCTCTCTTTTACCAGAAAATGTAGTGATACACTTCAAACCCCTGGTGGGCACAAAGCTGGGGCTCTGCTGCCAGACAGAAGAAATCCCCAGCCCTCACTTTCCCATTCTACTCTTTCTTCAGTAATATATCCTAGTGGATATCCCATATTTTTCAGCCTGCAGTTCCACAGAGACACAGCCACCTTCTCATGGAAAGGAGAAGAGCCTGTTGTAGTTATATAGCACAGCGGTTTGTTATCCTGCATAGCTCTGCAGTGTGAAAATATTTTCTTCTAACAGTGTCATATGGCCATTACACAGCAACACAGGAGGCCACATTAATCTGACAGTCAGCTCTAAATGTGGGATACCCCCTGCCATCCTGCAGGCAGGTGGCATTGGAGCCTTTCCCTGCAGCCCAGCTACATGTAACAGTCTTCTCTATAGCATCCCTCTGCTTTTAGACTAGCAGTGATCCAAAAAAATCACTGCTGCACTGAAAATTTTCCCCTTCCTTGGGTCTAACTCATCTTTTAATTTATGCTCCCCTTGCTTGCTTTCAGCTGCTCTCTGCTTTCCAGGGAATGAGCATGCAGGGGGAAGTGGAGACCTTTCTTCTGCCCCTCATGTCCAGACAGTCCAAAAGGATGGGGCTCAGCTGCCCCTGCATCTTGGGCTCACTCTTACACTTTTGAGTCACTACTCTGATCTCCTGCCTGACAGGATGCCAGCAAGCAGAATGCCAGAGGGGAAAGACAGTGTGAGAAGTGGGATGAGAGAAATTAAATGATGAATCTCATTCAGTTCCTCATTTTTGTATCTTTTGGCCAGCTCTCCTCCGTGAGAGGATGTAACAGTCCAAATTTAGAGCCTCCAGATTGCAATCAGATCCATTCAGCACAGGGATGTGAGATTCATGTGGTGTGAGTGACGCTCCGTTTCAGAGCAACCACAGGGATTTTCACAGTGCTGGGGGACAGAGTGTGACTGTCACCCTCAGTGGCACCCACAGACCCTGAGTGGGCACACATGGCCTGGCTGGGAAGGGGTGAGGAGCTGGGAATTGCTCCTGCCATGGTGAGGGGTGTTGGTGGAGGTGATTCCTGCAGCTCTGGGGGGGTGTGAGGGGTCCCTGCACTCGGACTGAGCAGGAGCTGCTGCCACAGGGACAGCCACACCTCAGTGTGGTCACTGCACAGCCCTCGTGTGCAACGACAGCGGGTGCCCAGTATCATTCTATTTTTAAAAAAAGAAAATTCGCTAGAGAAAAATTGGAGAGAATTTTGGAGTCTTGTATATAACATCCTTGAGCCTGTAAAGCTTCTGTAGTGCAACCAACATCCAAGCCAAATGGTTTTGTCACAGTGCCTGCCTTCATTTTAAAAGCCATCTTCATTTAAAGATTTACAGAACCCTTCCTTACTCTTTATAATCCCGGGTAAAATAACCATGAAGGATTCTACAGCACAGTATTTTCCCTTTGAAATGTTCATGAAATTAGACAGATAACAGTGCCAGACACATTTTTTCCAGGAACAGAGGTGGTGTATGGACCATCCTATGCCTTCAGAGCTACTGACAACCACAACAACATTAAACTAGCAAGAGTTGAAGTGGGAGCACCAACTCACCTTGCACCTCCTACTGAAGGGTCATCACCCTCCAAGGAACAGAAATCCCAACTGGCAACCTCTCAAGTGTGACATTCAGCCCTCCATTAAAAGTGCCTTGTATTAATTATCATTTCTTTAGGTGATTTAACAGTTACAGGTCCATTTTTAATGTGCGTTGTTTTTAGCCAAAACTCTTTGGATGTGCATGAGGATCTAGTACAAAACTGAAGAGTAGATACGCAAGAAATGTTATATATAAGACAGAAAAGGAGCATCAGAGTCTCAGAAGTGGTGAATCTTGATCAGTGAAAGAAGGGAGAACCAGAGAACAGAAGTATTGGGAATGGGGTCTGAGTATGGAGTCATCCCACAGAGAAGGAGAAGATCTACTGTGCTGTTTGAGAACAGCTGCAGAGCCCCTGGGATTTGTCTTCCAATTAGTAACAAAGCACATTAACAAACTCTATTTAGAAGGTGTTACACTTGAGTGAGATTTTCCTAAATTAGTAGCCATCAGTTCTTATTTGGAGAGTGATTCTGTCAAGTTCCATGGATTGTCCTGGTGCACAGCCCTCCTCCTACCAAAAAAAGGGCAGGGAGTCATAACCAGCAAAAAAAGGAGCTTGCTTTAAGAGTAGCATATCCTTATTTTTCCTATCAAAACACCTTGTTGTGCCTTTCAGTAATTTTTACCAGTAACTCTTTTTTGGACTTCAGTTTGTCCTGCCAGAAAAGGGAAATTAATCTAGAGGAGAGCATTGACAGAAAGTTCTTAAAAGGCACTAAGAAGGGAGATGACACCTTTTCTCCAAAAGAACAAAGCAACTGCAAAAAATAAACAGAACATTTGAACCTAAGGAAAATAAATCTCTATTACTCTAAGTAATTCAGACTCAACAGCAGAAAATGTCACTGAGATGCTTACACAGATAAAGGCATGTTATAATTCATGAGAATAGCTTAAAATTGGTTTCACCCCACATTTCAAAGACTAAATCAATCTCTGTTTAGGCAGGGCAGGTGACCTCACACGTGCCTTCTGTGTCATTTCCTGAGGCTTTTAGACTTGGCCTCTTGTAGGGGTGTGTGACTGTGGACCAGGAGGAGTGTGGGCTTTGACCCCACTGGGGCTGCAGGTCTGGCCCGTGGAACAGTGCAGTGTGGGGCATTCCCAGGGATTGTCAGTCATGGCCTTAGCAGCAGGCCTGGCTCAGACACTGAACCTGGTTCAGTAGTCTCTTTCCATGTTCTTCCAAAAAAATGTCTTTGTAGACACAACCCCTCAGCTCTCCAAGGCAGCACCTCTGAGTGTGTGTGTGTGTATCCATCCATCCATCCATCTGTCCGTCCATCCATCCATCCATCCCAAGCACACAGACTCAATAATCATTTTGCTGGTCCAAGGACACCAAAACCTCTATTGAACATTTACTTGTGGAATTTCTTCCTCTAAAACATCATCTAGGATGTTCTCAGAGACCTTGAAGAGTACACAATGGTTCACTGCAATGTTCATCTACTGCTTAGGTAAGAAAAATTCACACTAAAAGCAATGCAAGATGCCATTAATGAACTTTTTCCTACTTCTATTGGGGGAAGGCACAAAGAACTACAACTTAAGACTGGTTTGAACAAGCTCAGCATCTTTGACACTTAAACAGGAAATTGTGTCCTACAGGGACCATCTGCCCAAGCTTCAAGACACCAAATTATTTGCCAGGAATTGTAGCAGCACATCAAAGAATTTTTTTTTTATCTTTGCAATGGTCTTAAGGGATATCCCTTGCAGAAGTGAGCTCAGTGACACCTGAACCCTTACTCTTCCCAGGACTTTAGCCCTGACAGCAAGGGGTGGCAGGACACAAAGACAGGCTTGAGCACAGCATGTGCACACAGCAGGAGAAGGTGTTCCCTGTATTTCTATCACCACCCTGTCCATCAAATTTTGGCTGTTACTAGAAACCAAAGGCTGTGGATATGTCCTTCAGCTCCCAGCTAAATCATCGGGTCATTTGATGCTGAACAGGAGTATTATGGTATGTTGCTAGTTGGTGTTTCCTCTCGTTGCCTCAAAGAAAGGCTGATCTCCAGGCGGAAAGGGACCTGGGGGTACTAATTGACAGGAAGCTCAACAGGAGCCAAGAGTGTGCCCAGGTGGCCAAGAAGGCCAATGGGATCCTGGCCTGGATCCAAAGTAGCGTGGCCAGCAGGCCCAGGGCAGTGCCCCTTCCCCTGGACTCTGCCTTGGGGAGGCCACACCTTGAGTGTTGTGTTGAGTTGTGGGCCCCTGAGTTGAGGCAAGAGATTGAGGGGCTGGAGCGGGGCCAGAGAAGAGCAACGAGGCTGGAGAAGGGAGTGGAGCACAAGTGCTGTGGGGAGAGGCTGAGGGAGCTGGGGGTGTTTGTGCTGGAGAAGAGGAGGCTCAGAGGTGACCTCAGCACTGTCTGGGAGTGCCTGAAGGGAAGTTGTGGCCAGGTGGGGGTTGGTCTCTTCTCCCAGGCACTCAGCAATAGGACAAGGGGGCACGGGGGGCTCAAGCTCTGCCAGGGCAAATTGAAGTTGGAGAGCAGAAAAAACTTCTTTGCAGAGAGAGTGCTCAGGCATTGGAATGGGCTGCCCAGAGAGGGGGTGGATTCCCCATCTCTGGAGGTTTTTAAGGTGAGCTTGGCCGTGGCACTGAGTGCCATGATCTGGTAAAGGGACTGGAGTTGGCCCAAGGGTTGGACTTGATGATCTCGGAGGTCTTTTCCAATCCAATCCATTCTATGATTCTAGGAGTCAAGCCAGGGAGCCATGCCCATCCCAGTTTTCCCTGGTGCCCACAGGACACACTTGTCCCAGTGCAGCAGGAACGTGGCTCCAGAGGGAGCTCCGGCAGCACCACCCACCTCTGAGCCCCTGCTCTGGAACCAGACCTCCATCACAAGATTGGCTGCTAAAATTGAGATGGTTTGGACTGTTGAGTGGTTTATTACATACAGTAACTTCTGTGCACATTTCAATGACACTTTCAAATCTTTTTTTGCTGCTGTAAACTGGAATTACCAGCACCCCCGTCCTC
This sequence comes from Sakesphorus luctuosus, assembly GCA_013396695.1. Classification (NCBI taxonomy): domain Eukaryota; kingdom Metazoa; phylum Chordata; class Aves; order Passeriformes; family Thamnophilidae; genus Sakesphorus; species Sakesphorus luctuosus. The sequence continues at coordinate 219,483 of VWZD01001588.1, read as the reverse complement.
CTGCCAACAGCTCCTGTTGTTGCATGGTTCTAGGAACTCAGATTTAGCCCATTACCTACATGTTTATGAAAAAACCCCAACCCAAACACTATGGATATCTTAGTTCTTAAAAAACTGCTTGCAAAGCTTCACTGAAGCTTAAGAAATCTTCCAAGTATTAAACTTTTTCCCTTATTGAGATTCAACCCTCATTTTAATCAGTAAACTCACAGCTAAGCATTGTGAATTAAAGATAATATTTAGCCTTAGATAAATAAGAGACATTTGGGGAATGATCTGCTTATCAGAGAAGTCTGAAAAGACCTGTACAAAATTATCAGAGAACTCTGAAAAAAAAGACCTGTACAAAATTATTGCTTTTGTTTTATGTTGTATATTCCTCTCTGGCAATTGCTACAACTAAAATGAAAGCGGCAGAAGCAGCTTTTTTATTTTTAGAAAGAGATCCACAGTGATTTATTGAACTTCTGTAGGGAAGACAAAAGGTATCCACTCCATAAACTTACTTGAGGAAGAATTTATTTTCAAGGCAAAAGTTAATAATTTCTAAATAAGAATAGTCAGGCTTCTGTTGAAACACCATGGTCACTCTTTCTGAAAGCAAATACATCTGAAATATCCTCTCTAGAGGACCCAAGAACTGCAGCAGATGCTGTGCTATTGTATTTAATTCACAGAACTGCTCAGGAGCCCAGCAGTGGAAGAGGTGCCCCACTGCCTCAGATGCCACACAGAACAGAAACATGGCTTTATTCCTCTCACTTGCAGATGAAGTGGGCCAGACCATCCCACTTCATCTATACACTAACTATCCTGTATGTATTTATTGTACAGTTATTTTAAATCTAATAAGAGAACTCCCATTATAAAAATTCAAGGCTGATTTACATGTGATATTAAGAATATTTCTCAGTGCAGTGCTATGAACAGCAAGGTTTGAGTAATTCTAGACCACTGTGTTCCCCCCATTCCCAAATAGATGTACCACAAAATCATAACATATTCTTTCATTTCTTGCTGGACTAGAAATGCTTGCCCAAAAGGTTTTGAAGGAAAACTGAAGTTTTGCTCCCTTCTGCAACAAAAACTTACTCCACCAGAAAAGACAGATATCAGCTGTTACTTTCACTCCATTTCCTTAACAAACAAGCAACTTACCTTTACTTCTTCTCCCTTGTCCACATGAGGTATGTTCTCCAACACCAGATTTCCATCCTCAGTTGCAGTGACTTCTCTGGGTGTGAAGTTTCCTGTTTTCCAGAGCTCCAGTGTCTGAGACAGCCACTCTTCTCAGCACCCTCTGCCTCCAGAAACTTCTTTCCCCAACAGTTTTCTTCTCCTTTTCTAAATTTTCTTCACTGGCTCTCTTCCAAGGCTTCTCTACTTTGCTCTTCCTCAATAATTCCTCATCTTCTCCTTTAAAACAAACAACCCACCCACCCACCTCACACTTTTCCTCTCCCCTCATGTTATTCTTTCCTTGCCCAAGTCCCTTCACTGTTACTGGTGGCTGAATTCCATATTAATTCCCACTTCTCCTCCCTCACAAATTTCTCTTCATCTCCTCCAATTGTTCCAGTTTTCCCATCTCCCCCTATTTCTGTGCTTTATGTCCCTTTCCTGTGTCCCTCCAGCTGCCTGCACTGCGAATCAGGACATCAGAGTGTTGTGCTAATGCTTTCTTATTTAGTGTGGGGAATTCTTTTTGTTGATGTAAGCACAGTTTGAGAAGATTTTGTGATGAATGTGTATTTTATGACAACAAAGTAATGAAGCCTCCAGTGCCCTCATCCTCTGATTTAGAGTTCTCCCAGCATTCTGTAATCCCCAGTGGAGCCTCAGCATCTGCCATCCCTGGCAAGAACTGCTCTCCAGTCCTCCACCTTCCTTCCTTCCTTTTTTCCCTTCACCACTGCCATCCAGAAATATATGGAGAAAAGGTAAAGCCCATTACACAGCCTGAACTGCCTTCCTTCCCAAATTACTCCAACAAAGCAGTGGACAGGAACTCTCAAATTCCTGTCCCTGTGCACTGCATTTTGTCTTTTCTAAGTCCAGTGAAAATTAAGATACGTGTGCTGATGTTGCACAGAATGCAAACTCAGAGACCTGTCAGTGAAATACAACTATTTCCCCTGCATTACAGACTCAAGCATGGAAAATGGGAAGTGGCATCACAAAACTGATGGAAAGACAACTTTCCCTGCTTAGTGTGGGTTGCCCATGGATATGCAAGAACCAAGAGCCATGGGGTCCCAAAGTCACAGAACCCCAGTGCTCACTGTATTTGTCACTTCACAAACATTGCAAGGAAAGAGTGCAAATGAAGGTTAAAAGTACAAGGTGACAAATCAATGGCAGCACAAAGAAAAAACCACAAAACTACTTAAAACAACCAAATCTTTTAATTAGAAAGCAACAAACATGCAAACAGCAGGTATAGAAATTTATTTGAACCAACGTTTTTACTATAATGAAAGTTACTTTAAAACATTGATCCAAGCTCCCACATTTGCAGGTTAAGGAAAATATTGCACTTTGCATCTTCTAGCACCCCTCATACATGGCAAAACGTTGGAAAAACATTTTTGCTTGTTTTAACTTGCACACTCTCCCCAAGTCATGCACACAGTCATTCAAAAACAAAAGGTTAGGTTATCCAAAAGCAATACCTCAGAATTGCACTAAAGCTCTGTAAGGAAAAATATAATTAATGTCTTATACAAATTCCATCGATGTCTCAGTGCTCGCACACAACTGCCAGTTACTCCTCATCTTCATTTTCGTTCTCCTGACCAGATCCTTCTGATCTGTCACCTTCCAGTCGGTCTGTAAACACAGAGATTCAGTCAAGTTTTCTTTTTCTGGTAACTATTTATAACCTACTGTCTCCCTGGGCTATTACAGAACAGGCAGTGGCTGTGGGTTATATGGTGGAGGAAAGTCTGCATGGACTGACAGCAGAGCTGGGAGAAATGTTACGACAAGGAAGGAGAAGAGGAGAAAAGCCCTGAAGGATTTCCAGGCATAGAAGCAACATTTGTGTACAAAAGGAAAAGCCTCGTGGCTGCTGCCTGGCTGTCAGCACAGGAAAGATGAATGCAAGCAGTGAAATGAGATGGTGAGTGCAAGGACTGAAGTGTGTTCTGGGGAACTGGAACTGGAATAGCTCAGTTAGAAATGTGAACTCCACAAACTGGGGGATCACTGTCTGTCACTGAATACATCAGAAAAAGTACCTTTAGAAAAGGGCAAATACAGAAATGTGTGAGGGAACACGACTGGTTCCAGATCTCTCAAACAACATGCACTGTCAGGTTAAGAAACACTTTACAGATTTTTGCTGGAATTGTTGTAACCCAAGTGTAGGGTAGTTCTTTTAGTATTTACTCCAAAGAGACAATAACAAATGAAAGAAAAACCAAACTGACACGGTTCCAGCAGTGTTGAGGTGCACTGGGGAGCTGGATACCTGGCACCCTCCTGCTCCCTAAAGCTCACAGAGCAGCAGGAGGTGGAAGAGGAGCAGCAGCTGCCACCAGGCAGAGCTTCCTTCCTGTATCACTGTGAGGCCACTGCTCTGCTCAGCCAGTGCCAGAGTCCCCATAGTCAGCATCTACAGCCACTTTCACTTCATCTACAGGTCTGTCAGCAGCTGTGTCAGGATGGACAGCATGGCAACATCTAAAAATACATTCTGATCTCTGTTTTGAGGTAAAAATTAACAGCTACAAAAACATTGCAAGTCTCACACTAAAGAAGCAAAATTTTAAGTACTTCCATTAAGAGAACCTTGACAACCCTTGAACCTTTTCCCCAACCCCAAGTACAGCCCCAGACAGCCTGAAGATCTGGGTGATTCTATGGTGATCTGCTGTTTCACAGACCAGTGTCATGGCCAAGCTGTGGAGAAGCCTCTCACCTGCTCTTATGTGATTCAACGAAGCCAACATTCGTAGCATAAAAGAAGCTGGAACAGTGATAGTGTTTCTGGTCTCTTCCAGCATCAATTCATTACGAGTTATAACCTGGAGGGAGGGAAGGGAAAAACCAGCACCAGAAATAAACACAAAATTGTACTGCATCAGTATGGGTTTGTACATACAAAGTGCCTATGCAAAAGCCACTTTAGAGTCCAAAATGACAATAAGGGACTGATATTTTACTGATTAATGTTGAATACAGTTACTCAATTGTATGTGGTAAGAAAAGTCAGATGGTGGGCTCTGCCTGCAGGTATCTATCTGATTGTCTGTCTAAGGAATGTTCTGGTAAGGTCATCATTCCCTTGTCCACATGCATGGTGGGATATTAAGCTGAGCTACTAAGAAAAAACTTCTGAAATGAGTTCTTGCATGAAGCAAAGCAGAGTGATGAGAGAAAGTGCTGTTGCAGATGGCAACTGTTGTAGAGAACAAGTTCCAGCACCAGCACTGGCCAAGAATGTGGGAAGGAAAAGAGCTGAGGTTACCCTAAACTCCTACCTTCATGCTGCTTGAAACTTCTGGAGAAAATCCAAGGAACACAAGAAATTTTCTATCCCAGTTCAGGAACATTCTTCAGCTCCATAGCTCTTTCTAAACAGACCTACAGCTTGCCTTTAAATTACTTGACAGAGCCAGTTCCTACTGTCTTAGTTTCAAGGGAAAAAAATCCACTGCTGAATACTTTGAGCTCTCTTGCCTCAGTCCTTCCTTGTGGTACTTCCTTGGCATCCTTCTTCCTTCCCTGTTCAGTTCTCATCCCACACTGTAGCTTTGTCTCTCAGCTTTTCTAGGTATGTTAGCTAAACTTAACATGCTGAAAACTATTTTACTGCTATGAGCATCTGCTGCCCTCTGCATAGGTGTTTCAATACAGGATTAAATTAGAATACAAAAAACATGTGAAATTACAAACTGCACTGCGGTCGATTCTTCTGAAAGTTCTACCACTTTTGTTAAAGAAAAAATAATCAAACCTCTAAATATTTTGTTATTATTAAAAATCAAGTGACAGAAGTAACAGTACAATAACTACTCTTAGCACATATTTTTGTTTATTTCTAAACCCCAAAGGCTTCAAAACACATCAGACTAAAGCTGTCATACAATATACAAAAAAGTGTCACTTCATTCAGTGTTCCTACTGCTAAAATGATGAGAAAGCTTCAAAAACTGTAAGTATCATAGAATCTTAGAATGGATTGGGTTGGAAAAGACCTCCAAGATCATCAAGTCCAACCCTTGGTCCAACTCCAGTCCCTTTACCAGATCATGGCACTCAGTGCCACGGCCAAGCTCAGCTGAAAAACCTCCAGGGATGGGGAATCCACCCCCTCTCTGGGCAGCCCATTCCAATCCCTGAGCACTCTCTCTGCAAAGAAGTTTTTTCTGCTCTCCAACTTCAATTTCCCCTGGCAGAGCTTGAGCCCCCCGTGCCCCCTTGTCCTATTGCTGAGTGCCTGGGAGAAGAGACCAACCCCCACCTGGCCAGAACTTCCCTTCAGGAATGGTTTGGGGCTTTTTTCCCAGGGAATGTGGAGTTGTGACTAAGGGTTGTGGGTTTCTGTTTAAAATGTGTATTGCACTACTACAGAGAAAAGATGTGTACACATTTTAGCACTACTACAGGGAAATAACAACTAGAAACACCCCCCTCTGCTGTGTCCCTGCTGCCCAAGAGATTCCACAGCAGGAAGTCAACCTACCCACCCCACAGCCAAACCTGCCCCACAGCATTCCTTAAAGAAACACATCCAACATTCTAATAAAGTGTGCTATGTAAGTCACTAACATGATGGTTCAGCAGTGGCTGTGTGTGCACCCAGGCCAGCTGCTCTATCCAGTTATTGCTCTGGGGGCACAAAAACAACTGTTACATAATTTTTACATACAGACTTCTATAACTAACTGGGCTTCCAATGTTTGCTTTATTCCATGAACTGCCCAATTTGCAATCTTAACTCCCTTTTATGTCACTGAATATTTAATAGCATTGATTTTTGCACTCTCTGCTCCTCTGTGTATCATTGTATTTCCTTCAGTTTTTCCTTCATTTATTTGTTAGAGACAGGCACTGTCTCTAATTCCTGCCAGTTTTCCTCCTGTATCTGACTGTTCACACTTGTTCCAACTTCTTCCATGTGTTCCACAACACATTTCTGGGAGAGCTGATGAAATGCAGAGCTCCTTTGTGTGCTGCCAGGGGTAGGAAAGTTAACTCTTTTAAAGGGCAGCTTTTTAGTTGTAGCTCATTTGTTGAGCATTAAACACCTCTGCTAATTCAGTATCAGTAATTTGTACCAAAGGCTTTCATAGCCTTAGAAGATGCAACATTCCTATGAAAAAGGAGGAAAGGTTCTTACCTCATCTGCAAGTTTTCTGTTAAAAATCTTGGATTCTTCCAGTGGTGACCAGATTTTTATATCATAGTCAATACCCGAAGAGGCCAGAACTAGAAGTAAGTAACAGGAGTTCTAAATTAAGTGTGTTATGTCTTACATGAAGAGAACACATGCAAACATCAATAGCCTCCTTTTTTAAATTAAAAAAATCAGCAGAACATGCAAAAGATAGAAGGAGAAAGTAGGAACAAACCCAGCCACTACTAATGCATTTCTGCCTGATAAGTATATACATACATTAATGACAAAGCCTTAGGATTTGTAGGCCCAGATACAAAGGGAGAACCAAGATAATTTAAAGTGTATTTTAACATTTGATAATTTCAGTGTATTTCATGTAAATCTATTTGATATTTAAATATGTGGATGTTCTTATTAAAAATTTAGAAGTTCAAGGCTTATCCAAAACAGGGCAGTATTCCATGTTTCCCCAAACTGTCCAAAAAACCCCCAGCCTCTTTTGGTATGATTATAACAACTTTATTTGCTAATTTATTTATAGCTGACACTTACTATACAGCCATGTAAGACATGAAAACAGAAATAACACAAATACTTTCTCTGACTGTCAGAGGCTGCAGAATGGTTCTGATTTTCCAGCTACATGTGATTCCTTCTATTACTTCGGTCCCTCTTTTCTACAAAGATTTTCCTCTCCATACAAATTAATAGAATCTCTATGAATTTCATTCATTTTTCTGATCTCACAGAGCCAGTGAGATGGAGACACCCACTTCTCCCAGTTTTTTTAGAGCCAAGTAGAGCCCAGATTCCAACATAAATTCTCAAAGTGCTGCTGGCATTTCAGTGACCCCACATTTCCCTCATTAGTGTCACAGAAAACATTTGATGTATTGAGGGCAGCAAGAAATGGAGATTCTTCTTATTACAGCTGACAATATTCCTATAAATACTATGTCAGTAATAGTTTCATTTCAATACATTATTGAGTAAGGAGGGGTTTAAGGGCCAAAGGTCATTAGTAAGAGGCAACATTAAAAGCAGTATTATCTAATTTATATGGTAAAAAGTGAACAACAGCTCATTAATGATTGCACTGCTCTATTGAGCACTGAGTTTAAGGCTGAGCCATAACCTGCTCCACACTAGAGACAACCTGAGCATGCAGAGTGTGGGACAGGAAGCCCTTACTGGGGTCAAAGGGATGAGGCTGCAGACAGTTCACCACGTGATTATCGGCTTCCAGCAGCATGAGGTGCTCAGCAGTGTGTCTGTCCCAGATGAAAATGTGGCCACAGTCTGAACCACTCATGACAAAGTTGGATCCCCAAAAGTTGGCTTCCTTTATCTGCAGCAAAACCAAAAATGACTTTGTAAGACCACCTAATAAACAGCTCAGAGCACACTGCCCTCTCTGCAGTAACACTGCTGCTGAAGGGAGAGCCCTAAAGGTGCAGAAACAAGGATTAAGACAACTAAAAGGAAACATTTATAGAAGAATGATTGAAAAAAAAAGTTCAGAAGGTTATAGATCTTCAGAGCAAAGTATCTGCTAACAGAAAAAAAAAAAGTTAGGGCAGACTGAGAAGTTTGAAAATAAATGTCAGCAGATCTGCACTTTAGAAAGTGACAGGAACGATACAGGACACAGGGATATATGAAATAGCTTTTAGGAAGAGTTTGGTAAGTTAAATGTGTGTGACAGGCCAATCCCTGGGAGGATTTGTGAAAAGTGGGTGGTGGGAATCAAGAGGGTCTGACAGATAAAAAAGGGTCACAAAATCAAACTTAGGAACTTTTTTCTCTTCTCCCTCTATAATAAATCAGATAAAAACTAAGACCTCTTAGCCTAGTGCCAAAACTAAAGTTATGAATTGCTGAACAATGAAGGCATCCAGGCTGAAGTGACCCTTCACCAGGTGAAAGCAGAAGCATCTCTCCCTGCCAGTGCAACCCATAATATCCCAGTTTTCATGACACAGCTTCCAGTTGTTCCCATCATTACTTTGTTGATGTGTTTGAGCAGAATGTCTGGAATGGTCTGGCTGACATTTGCCCTGTTATCAGAAGTGTTCCCATGTTATCAGCAAAGTATACATGGCCAACATGGACTGTTTCAAATGTATTTTTTTTAATTACACATGTTGCTGTGCATATGTTTAGATTGAGGTAAAACTGATCTTGCAAAGGCAGTGAGTTGTTCTGGGGGTGCACTGCTCACACTGAGGGTCATTCTGGCATTTTACGTTGCCCTGACTAAACAGCACCACACAATTTACATTAATTTTTAAATCACCTATCAGAAATCATAATTGGATGATGTTTGGTTTTGGCCTACAGCCAAGTCCTCTATAATGTTATTGTTAATGCAGTAGTTTGACCCTGGATTGTAATTGGCTGTAATTAAACACTCAAGGAAGACTTCTCTGATTGGAGACCTGCACATTTGAAGGAGGAAATTGTCCAGCTCTGAGAATAAAATGGTCATCATTTCCGCATGAAAGATGCTCAAATTACTCAAGGATTTTTGCTAAACCAGAAAAGATGGGAAGAAATTCAGACACAGAACTGTGATCTCCACTGTGCTCCTCTGTCTGTGAGTGGACACAGCTGGGTTGGATGTGCCATTGACCAAAGGGATCAAGAAAGATCCAAGGTCCTTGGGAAGGGTTCCAGAAAACCAGGTACCCCTCACTGCAGCTGCAGAGACACACACAGTGTGCACTTGGGCTCCTCCCTTCTGGCACCACTAAGGGTGAAAAAGTCTTTGGGAGACAAGTGAGCCAACAAACCTACACTTTTTTCCTTTTTTGTTCCCATCCCTATCCCTGAAACGTGATATTGTCATAGTATTATAAGAACATTGTTATTATCTGAATATTTTTGTATGGATTCATACATTTATTATTTATATTAACTATACTGTTTTATTTCTTAAATGCTATTTATAAATAATTGTATAGTAAATGTATTATCTATTAATTGTGTATTTACTAATTTGGTGGCAGAACTGAAACTCCCTGAGAGTTTCACAGATCTGCAATCTCATGACAGCAGCTGGAGGTCTGTCCTGTGGCACAGAGCAGCATTCGAATGAAAATGATTGAAATTGCAAGCCATGGAAAATGGTAGTAGTATCAGATACCATTTCCTTGAAATATAATGTTGATACTATGCCACACCTGCTGCATTCAAGATACCCTTATGAGCACAGCCCGAAAGAATGTGGCTTATTCAATTTCTGAGCCAAAAAAAGCCACCCTAGAGTATTTTTTTCCAAGAAACAACTATTAGGTTTGCTAAATATAGAATAATCTTTCCATTCAAGGCCCCTCTTGCCTTCCCTTCCTAAAAAGTTGTAACCCAAATGATGCCCAACAATTAGTCTGAACAAACAAGAATGGGTCGCTTCCTTCACTAATTATGAGAATCTTCTTCAGAAATCACTTCTGATTTTACTCAGAGCAGGACTTCAGAATAACCACTGTTAAATGTATGAAACTGTCCTCTGCAGGGTGAGAGGCTGGAAGGGGTGGCAGAGGGAGAAGGGACATTGCTCCAGCACCAGGCAGAGAACTGAGCCACGAGCTGTGAGCTGAAAGCTCCACACCAGTCCCGTGTTTGTGCTGGAGGAAGAGCCTGGAGAGTCAGTGTGAGGTCCTGTATGCAGGATTGTTGGTTTGGGCAACCAGCACCTCCTGCAAACTTTAAATTGTTGTGCACTGGGCAGGTTGGCACCTGGGTGTGAACAGAAGTTTCAGAGCTCACACAGATGATTTCCCACGTTTGAAGTTTGGTTTGGTGTTTAAGAATAACACTAGTGTAAGGGACAGAATTTTGTGCTTGAGACCATTTACCCAGAATTCTACTATGAATTATTTTCCAAGTGATGCATCCTAATAAAGCTCTAAAGAAAGCTGTGCTTATCTTTATCCTTCTCTCTCTTTTTGCAGTTTCCTCAGAAAAGGCACTGGAGAAACGACAGAGACATTGTCTTGCCCTGTGCTTTGCCCCAGTTCTCTTGATACAGGATCCCATCAGTAAGTTGAACCCTGTTAAATATATGTACTTTATTTCCAGCCTAAGTATGTCCAGTTTTAAATTTCAGTCTTGGTAGATCTTTGTCTACAGAATATGCACCAATGATTGCAGTCAGTGCAATAAAGTCATCCTGATGTCTAAAAATAATCCAGAGAAACTGCATCCCTGAATTCTGTAGGGAATTCCAATATTTTAATCTTTTGGCAGCCTTTGTCTTATAGCTCCTCTTAACATATATTATTTTCATTATCTGTTACACCTAAATTATCCCTAATAATAAATAACTTTATAGTTCAATTGTCAATTATGACCTCTTCCTGTTTCTTTGTATTCTTTTATGTAACTTCTGATTTTACCTTTCTAATACTCGTAAACCCCAATTTTAGCACCACAGAAATGAACAGAATTGGAATTCCCATTTTAAAATGTTGTTTTCAAACTCATATGCACACTCCTAGAGTATGAACACACAACTTATGCCAAGGTCATGGGTTCAATCCCCTGTGTGGGCCATTCACTTAAGAGTTGGACTCGATGATCCTTGTGGGTCCCTTCCAACTCAGAATAGTCTGTGATTCTGTGTGATTATCCCATTTATCAGTTACACCCAGATGCTCCATTGAAGAAAAGGTACTGTACAGTTTTAAAAGGGGGACTCTGGCCTTAGGCTAAGTGGAATAAAGGAAGAATGTCATATATATATATGAAAGAAAATAAGACTATAGAACACTCCAACCTCACCAATGGTACAAGCAAACATCAATGTAATGATACTTATCTTTTTTTTCTTTTGACAAGATAAGAATTACACTTAAATATGCTTATTAAAAACTTGTAAGATTGCTAAAAGGAAGTATCAGGATTATTCAGGTTGCCTTCATATCCTTAATTCACTATATGCATATTGAAAGAGAAACGTCCTCAGCCCTTGCCTTGCAGGAAAGAAGGTATCACTCAAAACAATAAATCAAAGTGAACTGTGACCACAGAGACCAACGGGGAAAATTACACTGTCTGTCATTTTTTGTTCCTTGTCACAGGTGCTCATGCGAAACAAAAGCAAAAACACAACACACATCCCAAAGAAACCAAACAACAAAATCTGTGAAACTGTCTGTATAATAACACATATGCAAATGGAGAATGAAAAAAGACCCCTTAGATGAGCTCACTTTTAACATCTTTTAACTACAGAGTGCCTGATGCTGGGGCATTTAAATTAATGGATCTTTGAGAAATTAAAATTGATTTCTGAAATACAGTGCAAAACTCCTTGTCATTAATCAAAGTTCATTCTAAGCCCTGTTGCTTATGGGGACTGAAATATGCAATTATTGAAGCATTTTCCCCAGTGTAATCAAAGCTATTCACACAAACTCTAGAAAATTGCTTTTGGAGGTGGGGGGACTCCTCAGATCATCTGCAAAATAATACACCAGCTATTTCTCCAAAATACCACCCAGTACTCAGAACTTCCCATCTTCCAAAGACTGTAAAAAGCAAAAAAAGAAATAGCAAGGAAAACAGCATTTGTTTTTTGTGCACCATTGCTTGACAAACACAGTAACTGCATTTTTCTTAAAGCACAGTATTTTGTATGAAAAAGGCAAAAGTATTGAGTAGCCAGGTTGTGAGTTAATAACTAGCACTAGTTCCTGTTTTTAATTCAGAGATGTCACAGCTCTTCAAAACTTTAATTCTCACTTTCCCTTCCAAGCTGTTTGAAATTATTATTTTAACTTTAAAGAGCTTGGAAGGGAAAATGAGGATTAAATCATAATTTGGAAGGTAGGCACATTTTATACCACTTAAGCTGACAGAGAAAATGAAAAAGAAGTAAGAAAAATACCCAAAATTTTAAAGGAAGTTAAAAGAGAGTCTTAAACTCAAGAAAACTTAATGCCTAGCACAGTGACAGGAGTCACATTAATCTTAATTTTTATTTAGAGCAAATTCTGTGCCCTGCAACTAACTGCAGAAGAAAAATGCATTACTGCAGCATCCTTTTTGGGCAGCACATCCAGGGGCAGCTGCAGTGACTGAGTCCACAAACCCCCCACAGTTCCCAGCCCCAGAGTCCGTACCATTGTCCGGGAGTTGCGGTGACCTTTGTACACCATCTTTATTAAGGGCCGACGGATGTTGAGCGTTTCCAGCTCCTCCATCTCCTTCCTCTCCTTCCTCCTGCGGAAGAGCTCCTGGATGCGAGCAACGGCCGAGCGCCTGCAGGGCGAGAGGGCAGCGCTGAGAGCCCCGGCACGGCAGGGCAGGAGGGCTGGACACGGTAATTAGCACTCAAACACATTCTCCATCAGTTGGAACAGACAGCAACATCATCCCCAATGTCACAATGACAGGCTGGAGCTCTGTCCATCCTGGCTCACAACAAGGGTAGCATGCAAGACAGTGGAATGGCAAGTGATGCCCGTTTTATTCCCCCTCTGTGGAACAAACTCCAGCTGTTGGCAAAATTCACATGCTATTTGATTCTTCAGGGCTAGAGATACCTTACAAATCTTACAAAATTCTGAAGGGACAAATCTATGCCAAAACATAAATTGTTAAATTTTATAAAGTTACTAAGGATCTAGAACCATAGAATCAGTTGCGTTGGAAGAGACCTCTGAGATCATCAAGTCCAACCCTTAATCCAACCCCACTGTGATCACCAGATCATGGCACTCAGTGCCACATCCAGTCTCACCTTAAAAACCTCCAGGGGCAGAGAATCCACCCCCTCTCTGGGCAGCCCATTCCAATGCCTGAGCACTCTCTCTGCAAAGAAGTTTTTTCTGCTCTCCAACTTCAATTTCCCCTGGCAGAGCTTGAGCCCCCCGTGCCCCCTTGTCCTATTGCTGAGTGCCTGGGAGAAGAGACCAACCTCCACCTGGCCAGAACTTCCCTTCAGGCAGTGCACCTTTCATCTAGTGCACCTTCCAGTGTGATTTGGGTTTTCCATAAAGTTGTGTTCAATGTATTTCTCTTCACTATTTCTGTATGACAAGACTCAAGATTTAGACAGCTTTTGAAAAGTTCCTACTAAGGCAAAAGATGATTTGAGATCAATTACTGCAGCAGCTATCCTATCCCTTATGTTAGCAGTGAGGGAAACAGCTGAAGATTTCCTAAAATAACAGAGAAAAAAGCTAAATTACCTATTTTGTTTTCTGAATGTTTAATTCCAGGAATCTGCTTTTTCATTAATCTGTGCAATTTGATTAACTGGTGCCAAACTGTTCCTTCTTTAGCTCATCAGTTTGCAGATCCCCATAATTCCAGCTATAACCAGACCATCACATTTCAGCACCTGCATCCAGTTCTTTTCTGTCATTCCTTGTCAGAGTTGCTTTTAGCTTTGAAGTCCTGAACACAGTCCAAGGGGAATGTCACTCGTGAGAAGGATTAGGCACAGATTTTAGCAGAATGCAAGGAGACAAAATACTATGGGAATTCATATGACCCTACAAAGTAAACTGAGCCAGAACAGGATATATTTGGAATCTCAGTACACTGCTTCCAGAAAGCAACCTGAATTTGGTCACTTTAAAGTGACCTAGTGCTTCAGTCACTGATCCTGGAGCCTCCAGAAAAAAACCACCAGATCTACCTCATAAGCCACTTCCTCAGCCACTGCTCTGCTTAGATTTCTGTTTAATCTTTGCCATAGGAGAGAGTTGCACCAAAGAGTTAAGGTGAAGTGTTGTCCTCCAGCGAGGCACAGAAGGAAAATGAATGCCAGCAATGAGTCATTAATACAGATTTATTTCAAAAACAAACCAACCACAAACTGTCATACTAAGATAACTTAATACAGCTAAGCTTTTAAAATAAATTTTAATACCTTTTTTTTTAATAGAAACTAGAAGAGATTTGAAAGCACTAGCCAATAAATCCACTTAACAGAGTGATATTTATTATAATATTTTTCTTAGATGTCTGCCTAGCAAACAGTCCAGGGAAAACAGACTCCTACTAGTTCCTTGGTGAGAGTTTTCTATCTCCCCAAAATCTGTGATTTTCTACTTCCACCTCCTTATACTAAATAAACACACTGTATTTGTTAGTTAGTCCTTAGAATACACAGAATCTTAACTTCAATCTTGAACAGATTTGAGAGGGTTCTTCACACTATCTTCATACAGTGGAGGGGCTTTGAAGAGCACAGAATTCTCCTCACCAGTTACTTCTACACGAAGGGAAAAGGCTGGCATGTACATGATAGGCTACATCAAACTTACTGGAACTTTAAACCATTATTTGTACATATTTGGTTTGTACTTGCTTTTAAAAAAAGGTGGGACTTCTGTGAGAAGGTAAAAGCCAGACTCAGGTCATAAATGCTCTTAGTTGTTAACAACAGTTACCAACCCCACCAGTGACCCGCAGCTTTGGGAAGAGCACCCACTGTGAGCCCACACCTGCTGCTCTGCACCTCTCCCTTACTGTGCCTGCTGTTGTATTTCTGCTGTCTTTATTACATTAATTCATTAAAGGTGTGCAGTGGAAAAGCTGAGAAGTTAAACATCGTTAGGGCTGACAAAGCTCTTGGCCAGCTCTTTCAGAAGGGTTACTTGCTGGGTAGCAGTAACATGTCTTGGGATTAGGAAATGGGATTAAAGTGACTAACTGGTAAGGGAAAGGAGTTCCTGGCATAATTTTTCATCTAAACATCTCTAGAAAAATTAATCTCCTCCTCTAAATTCCCCTAGGCTTGAAGATGAAGACATTACAAAAAACCTCAGTACTACTCAGCATTTTTAAATAAAAGAAGGAGCACAGAAGCAGCTTTTGGTAAAAACTGTCATTCAACTAAATTGAGCTCTGCATTTAAAATCCTGATTTTGGGCCTTATTTTAAAATGCATGACTGGATTTATATTTATTTATCTTGTAAAGTTGATGATTGCCTTCAACAGGAGAGTGCAGCCAAGCACACACAGCTCTAACTGTGATACTGTTATCGAGCCCTCTAACAGCATCTGCAAAAAGCAGGAACCTGGCAGGGGCCAGTCTGCTCCAGAAAAGATAAATAGGAGCCCAATCTAGTGGATTTTCAGACCAGAGAACATTACAGGAACAAAGATTCTCTCTGAGAGTTATTACTTTTTCGTAACTACAGATTTTCTATACATTTTTTAAGTCACACACACACACAAAATGTTAAAATCCAACATATCTGTTTTTATGGCGTTTGAATTGTCATTTGTATTCGTGATAAGCAATTCCTGTGTGTGCCAACATGAATTCAGACAGCAGCCTTATCGCTTGGAGCATCAGTGGGTATAGAATCATGCTGTGCAATTTGTCCTGCTGAGGTTCAGCCTGACTGGGAGCTGCTGCTTCCCCTCCAAACTGCGTGTTCTTCCAAGCACAAAAGGCCAGACAGGGACATTTATGCCCACTGTGCTGGCACTCCTCAGCCAGCTCCATCAATGGGCACACTGGTGGGATGGATTCCCTGCCTTCCCCCTTAGGAGCAGCCAGGTTTGAGGCCTTCAAACCCAATTGCTGTAAATATTAATTATCAAAAGCCCATTTCGATCAAGCCTGAGATGAGTGGAACAGGCATTTAGAAGTGAAGCCATTATATCTTTTTCAATTAAACACAGCTTAAAAACAACAACAACAACAAAACCCCCACAAAAATCCTATGGTGCAGACTGACCCACTGCTATATATACATTTTACATGGAGAGAAATGGAGCCTTAAAATAAATATACTGTCACACAGGGCATTTTCTGTATGTTTAGAAATTCCGAAGCACAGTGAGGATTTTTTAGAACAAAAATCTGTACAATTTGCACAACTAAATAACTAGTTTGTTGTTAAAGGACAGTGGTGCAGTGGCTGCCACAAAATGACTGTGGTGCCCTGGATAACCCTGCTTCCCAAACAAACCCTGTTCTCCCAGGCTGGCTGTGTCCTGGGCAGGGCTGCAGCAGCTGCAGGCAGGGCTCACACCCACCACCCACCTGCTGCCTCTTCCCATCCCTCCTGTCTCAGCTCAGTACTGATCCCTCCAGTGCTCAGGCTTTTTGTCACTTCCCAAGTTTCCAAATTTGCTTACACACAGACAAACTGTGTTTTCCCTGGTAGGCTGCTCTGGGTTGGAAGAGACCTCAAAGATCCCGAGTTCCAACCCCTCCCACTCGACCAGTGCCAAGTGCACAATCCCTGGTTCCTCCTCTGGTGCTTTTTCATGTTTAAGATATTATTTTTCCCTATCCTGTTGCCATCTTCTTGTTTGAACTATTTTCAAACCCTGGTTTGAAAACCCTGTTTCCTCCTCTTGTGCTTTTTCGTGTTTAACATACCATTTTCCCCCCATCCTGTTTCCATCTTCTTGTTTGAACTATTTTCCCTGTCCAAAACAATTGCAGGGAACCTAAGGCTTGGAGCCATTAATTTAGACCCTATTTCTCCAATGCCTTATGGTCATTTGGACAATGCTCTCAGGCACAGGGTGTGATTCCTGGGCTTGTCCTGTGCAGGCCCAGGAGTTCACAGAACCATGGAATCAGTTGGGTTGGAAGAGACCTCTGAGATCATCAAATCCTACCCTTGGTCCAACCCAATCCCACTTTGATTACCAGATCATGGCACTCAGTGCCACGTCCAGTCTCACCTTAAAAACCTCCAGGGTCAGAGAATCCACCACCTTCCTGGGCAGGCCATTCCAATGCCTGACCACCCTCTCTGTAAAGAACTTCTTCCTGATATCCAACCTAAACCTCCCCTGGCAGAGCTTAAGCCCGTGCCCTCTTGTCCTGCTGTTGGTTGCCTGAGAGAAGAGACCAGTCCCCACCTGGCTACAACTGAGTTGGACTCAATGATCCTGGTGGGTCCCTTCCAACTCGGTGTATTCTGTGTTTCTTCTATTATGTTGTGAGTGTGTGTGTGTATCTAACCCATCACAGCAAACCCCTGATCAAGCTCTGTCAGTTCTGCTTTGATCTTGTGCAGGAATCCACCTGCAGCTGCCACACTCCTGCCCACAAATTCCAAAGGCTTGTCTAACCAAGCTGGTTATCATCAGCAAAGTCCAGTCCAGCTCAGGAAGGTGATTAATTAATAACCCACTGTACTGTGGGCACCCCAGCCCACGGCTTCTCTTGCTGTTTTACCCCTCTGATTTTCTTCCCCACTCCCCTGGGGGGCAGCAATCCTGGAGCTCTGTGGGGCTAAGCTGCCTGGGGCATTAACCCACAACCAACACATTAAAATAGAACCCTTTCCTAAATGCCAACATTTTATTGTATTTCTGGTATCAATTACCAAATTACAATGTGCCTTTAGAAGCCTCTGAGCCCATGGAAGAGATTTACAACTGCTGTCAAACTTCAAGCACTAAGATGGTTGAAAAACAAAGGCAAACCCATTATGTTAACAGCACACTGACATTGCCCTACAGCCCAAGTTATTTCACTGCTGATCATATAAAAAGAAATGTTTACTGTAATTCCCTCCTAGATCATTTCCCAGTCTTCAAACACAATGTCTCAACTATTCTCAGCTACAAAACATTTTTCAGTTTTCACCTGATATGCTGCCAAATGACAACGAAAATTAGAAAAACAAAAGACTGATAAAAAAAAATTGTACGCTGAATGCATGATTTACTTTACATTAAATCTATAGCAGTATGAAATAAATATCTCCCTGGGCTGTGCTGGAGAGCTACAGAACTGCATGGCATGTTTAAAGAATGCCTATTATGAAATTTAAAGTACAAAAAGTACACAGGTTCCTGAACCTCCAAGAAAGTTGCTGAGTTAAATCCAGGTATTCCAAACACAGCTAAGATAGAAATATAAGACAAAGAAACATCTGCACTATTTTCCTGTAGCCATTTAAAATACAGAACCCAGGGTAAGTCTTTTATGACCCACATCCTGAGTCTTTGCCTTTCCAGCCACACAAAGCCAAGATGTTAATTTTCATCATTAGAGTGACTTTGTGCCATTTCCCCTCTATGTGACCTTTGCCTTCAATCACAGCAGAGTTTCTCCCTCTCCTGGCATGTGGCCAAACACAATTCCCCAAACTGCCTTTTATGCTCTTGTAACTTCACTCAAGTATTTCAATAAAGATCAAGTGACTTTTTCGTTTAACTTCATAAAAAGAAATATCATATAAGATCCAGCATGTGTCTTGCTAAATATATATGACCAAATATAGCTCTAATAATTAGGCTCAGTTCCATAACCTTACTCAGACAAAAAATATAAAAGGTCTTTGACACATGTATTCTTATATTTTTGTCTAGAACTGGATGTTCTCTACTACCAGACAAAGCAAGTCAGCAGTGGCACATGCAAATAGAGCTTGTTCCTCAGCAGCTAAGTTAAAAAAAAAAAGGTATTTCTTTTCACAAACTACACACTTTTCAAGTTCCATTAATTTCTATGGCACACAATATAAAGGTTAATAGGTTGTTAAATGTATACACTGCCATTTCTCTTCCACTTCCATGCAACACATGCAGCTAAATATAACTCAAGCAATATGCTCTGTAATTCATAGCAATTGAAGTACAGCAATTCTTGAAATGCCAGTTAGATATGAAAAACAAGACCCTGGTAAATCCAATATACGGCAATAAACAGGAGGAGGGGGAGGAATAAAATAATTAATTACCTCATTATTCTATCACCTATCGCTGTTCCTCTGATATTATATCTAGTAAAGGGAATAACAACTGAAGTCATTCAAAAATGCTGGGTATCATGTTGTTAAAAGGTTAACATCTATTACAAAATGTGCTCTATGTATTCCAGCTGAGAAGGTTCCTTCTCAGGGTGTCAGTATGAAAGACCACTTTGGTTTCAGCAAAAACACTCAGCTTACAGAACAGCACACAAAGTTGATCTTATAAGGTACAGTAATTCCTCATATTTCATGGCAGTCATGGAAGCAGCTGTGCAATAATTTCCTTTTTACATTCATATTCCTTTAAATTCTAACCTGCCAGCTGTGAGGTTTCCCAGGTTTAGCCTCCACTCATGGATCAGCTCCTGTCAAAGTCCAACCAAATTAATTCAGTTTAAACAGCAAAGCAGCCCTCAGAGAGCTGTCTTGACTAATTTGTGACACTTAAAGATCAATCTGTTAAAATCTGCTCTCTGTACAGGAAGAACATACATTTTGCTTAGTTTTTTCTGCCCCTCCCACAGATTACAGGTCCAGTGCTAAGGCTGAACTCAGTAAGTTTTAAGGTCCTGTGTGCAGAGCTGCACATATTTATGATATATACCCATCCTCACACTGGTGAGAGAAGGGATCTTCTCCTGTGGATTCCCCCAAATGCACAGAAGGTTATTCTCTCTGATTAGCATCAAGCAAAACGATTCTGCTCTACAAAACAGGTTTGGTTTTTTTAAATTTCAAAATATTCTGTGCATTTCCTTAGGCATTTTCTTAAAGAGAACATGTACTGACTAGCCCAATGACATGAGAAAATGAAAGAACTATTTAGCTTTAGTCACTTGTGAAGACCATTCCTACAGTGATGCTCAGTGGCTGCAGAAATGCTACTGAAAAAAGTCAGATGTTAAAACTTGGTTGTAATAATGCCAAGGTCATGGGTTCAATCCCCTGTGTGGGCCATTGACTGAAGAGTTGGACTCGATGATCCTTGGGGGTCCCTTCCAACTCAGAACAGCCTGTGAGTCTGTAATTCCTTCTAAAGAAATGTCCTTGAGTGTCAAACTATTCTGAGCTGATTCCCAGTGGACATGCAGCTGACTTAGCCCACCAACCAAAGGATCAGGATATTCCTACACATATTTAAGTCCCTTTCAAAATATTAAAGCAGGTGCAAACCTTGCCCAGTCTTTCCTGATGGTTCAGTTTCAGTTGTGTTTTGAGATTTATAACCATCCCCAAAAGGAAATTATGTCCCTTGTATCTATTATTAGATTACTTAAGGAGAGAAAAAGACCAAATCCTCTGCTTGAAAACATTAAAAGTTAGATTTGTACCCAAATACTGGAAGCCTTGTTAACATCAGCTTTGCAAAATGGACAGCATTTTATTAATAAATCCGAAATTATATCCACCTCACTAAAAATCAAGTGAGACCAGCAGTGTTGATGCAGCAGGAAGTTCTCAATTTATTTCACTGCAGGTGCTGCCAACAGAGCAATCAAAAGGGTATTTGTGCCATTTCTCCTTAAGAGGAAGTCAAAGATCTGAGTTCAGAGCACAGAATCAGAAGTCTGCCCTTCTTTTCTCAGTGGAGAAAGTTGGACTTTACAGCACGAAAATGACTCTGAGAGAGTTTTTCCTTATCTTAATTTCTCCAGCTGTGGAGTTTCTCCTCAGTGTAAATAAGAGCTATGAGGTTTGTATGAAAACACAGCCCAAACAAAAATAAATTGTAGTAAAAAGACAGTCATGACGCATATACAGAAAAGGCTTATTAGTCAAACAGCTTTTAGAATTCTGTTTCAAAAGGGTGATGCCTCTTTTTTATTTTTTATCCTATACAAAAATTAATTTTTTTTCCACTGCCCAACATATGTTCACAAAAGGTAGATTATTGCAGACTGGTATTATAACCTTCTCCAGAAAGAAAAAAATAAAACAAAACCACAAAGGAAGAAGCCCAAAGCAACTCCCTCCTAAATATTCCAGAGAGAGAAAAACCTACTTTATTACTCATTTATTAACGTTGTTAATTATCTTACAGGATGACACGTTGGAAACTAAATTATTAGATAAACTCGCTAAAATGAGATTTAGTAAAGGAATTGTTAGGTAGCACAATTTCCTGAGTGAGACAAGAGAAACCATGAGCCTGTGGGAAGCACACTGGTGAGTTAAGCACCAGTCCTGCAGGCATTTGTTTAATGTCTGGCTCACAGTCTGGGAGCAGGATGTGGGCACATCTCATGCAGGATGGGAGCTTGGGGCACTTCATGAATATACAGGGACTGAAGGACCTTGAGAAAGAGGGGGGTGGGAAATCAGTGGTATAAAATTGAGTTACACTCTTCTGAGCTTCCTTCTGGTGAAAGGCAGCACACATTAATTAGCAATGCCAAAGCAGGGCAGAGTGCAGTGCACTAATTGAGCTGTGTCTGAGCACAGCCCACCCTGTGACACTGCCTGAGCAGGAGAGGAGGGGATGGAACTTGTGTCTCAGAGAGTCCTCCCTAGACCAAGGGCAGCACTCTCAGAATTAATCCCAGCAAAATGCAAACAGTGCAGGGTGCTGGTCTGCCATTCTCAGGAAAGAAGTGAGACATGGAGGAGGAGAACAGACAGCAACCAGCAGGAAACCCACAGATTTTTACTGCTAAGAGTGAGAAAACTTGGCACTCTTAGTCTAATGAGACAAAAGCTGAAAATGGACAGGATGAACATCATTCCAATGATAAGCACTGGGCACGAGAAATTATTTCAGTCAAAACAGTATGTTAGCACAGAACAAAATGACTAATTTTCGTTAATTTATACCCATTACAGCAGCAGTGCTTTGCGTTTGCATCCTACTCGTTAAGGGGCCACAGGGATTTTATATAAATCTGATCAGTTTGTGGAAGGGATTACAGGCTGTAACAACTGTCATTGTAGTAGCAGAGAGGACTTCCAGTTCCTTTCACTCTTTCATGGGAGATATAAATACTAAGAGGCCTTATCTCTAGGCCTGAAGCCCACCAGTGTCTGCTCTCTCTGTGGAAATCCAAACTGAGCACACAGAGGATGTCTTACTTCTCCTCAGTATCTCAGAGGGCATTTAGAAACTGCTCATACCAGAAGAACAGGAGGGAATGTAATGCCCACGAGTTAAACTAGAAAACCTCCCTGCTTGCACACACACCAAAGCAGAGCAAAATGGATTGGTCAGGCATTAAACCTGAGTGATGAAAGCCTGCAGGAAATCCTAGACCAGCACTGACTACACAGCAACTGTTTCTTCAGATCTTATTTGGGAGAGAACAAGGGAGCAGAGCTGCATAAAGAATTTTGATTATATCATTCATTTAGTTCCTGTGGGATAAATTTAAACTGTTACAGGAAGAAATCTCCCTGCACACAAAGGAGGAAAGAAAGCACATCAGATGAATTGCAACTTCATTTATGATGTCCCCACTACTGGGAAATCATAAGTGCTACTTGATACCTGCAAGTGTCATTCTTATCACATTACTACAAAAACTGACACTGTAGAGACAACAAGGTGCATGATGAGAAGCTGTGACTCCTGCTCCAAAATGGAAATGGGATTAAAACTGCAGGGCTTTTCACAGCCTGCTCTTCCATCACTGGGCCATAATGAACCCTGGCTCTGCAGTGGAAAATATTTCTGTCATTCCATATTTATCTCCAATTGCTTAGCATTGCATGGGAAGCTAATGGATTGAGACAGAATCTGTATATATTGGCTTCTCCATAAAGACTGTCATTTAGTGAGCAGAATTACTTGTGCTTGGCAATAAACAACCACTGCCTGTTCTTTTCGTCACTGCTGACAATGTGGTGGCTTAGGACTTTTCACTGCAAATTATTCAAAACTTTCTCTATACACAACTGTTAAATTCTTCCTGATTTCCTAATGAATACACACTGTAAATTCCTGGAAAGAACTGGCATGCTGGCATAAGGAATTGATAGCAAGATGACACTGAACAGGACAGGAGCAAAGCTAAGGCATCTGACACCAGGTTACACAACACTTGAAACTGGTGAGAAAGGCATTGTCTTACATGTCACAAAAATAGAGATGTTGCTTAAATACTTTCTACAGCTTTAAAAATTCCAATAATTGGAATTAGTTAAAGGTGTTAAACCAAGAATACCAAATTGGGGGCTAAGTTTTTACTGAATGATTAAGTATGTACAACTGTTTATGTTTGTAAAAAAGCACAAAGCTTACAAAACATGTCTTTTATTAATAACAACTAGTAGTCTACATTTCTTTTTACTGACATACACACTAATATTCAATAACCAACAAAAGGAAAAGGATTAGAGTTTCTCCTTCAGAGAAAAACTGAACACATCAGTCTTAATTTCTGTACTACTGAAAAACAGCAGTTAAAAGCACTTGCTTTGCCAAAGTAAGAACATTACAGTTGAAAGAAAATGTAAGTCCCTGTATCCTGTACACAAATTTATGAACTTTCTATACTACAGGAAGGGTAATAAAAAGTAAAATGCAAATATTTAGCACTGAGGCATCCAGCAGCCAAGAAATAAGCACGAAGAGGTATTAGATCTGTAAGAGCCTGCCTGGCTGGGAGGGAAAATACAGCTGTACATGTCTTGTATGTAGGCAAATTAGACTCGGCCACCAAGCTCTTGGCTATTTGTCAGAGAACAGCTCATTTTAATTGAGGACATGAGTTTCTAGATCTGTCATTCAAACAAACAAACCAACAGAGAAAAGCCCAAGCCTTTTGCCAAGCAGCAGCAGCAGCAGAGGTGTTGCTCACCTGTGCCCCGGCCCCCCTCGGTACCTCGCCCCGGGGATCAGCACAGGGTCGTCGTCGCTGTCGTCCGTCTCCTGCAGCGCCGAGGTCCGGGTGGAGGCCTCCTCTGCAGGGGCAAGCCCTGAGGGTTCTGGGTGAGACTGAGGGGCAGCACTTGCAGCAAGGTTGGCAGTGGGTTCAGTGCTTGGGGTGGAAGTGTCCTGGCTCACACTGTTTGCACAGGAAGCTTCTTCCTCGACATTCCCAGAGGCAGCATCAGCATTGGGGCCAGTTTTTTCTGGCTGAATTCCAGGATGCTCAGGACCAGGTTTATCTGATGCAGCTAACAGAAAATAGTGGGGAAAATAAGTCCACCATTGATGATTCTAGTCTGTTTTAGAAGACATTGGAAATGGTCACAGAAGTTAAATTATGCATTCTGAATTCATATTGAAAATCTAGTTTTTCATTCTCTAACTCTTCCTATAACCATTTGAAAGAGTACAGATACATACTTGCTTCTGATGTCTCTACAGCTTCATCTGTAGTTTTCAGTTCTTCAGCACTTGCATCCTCCTTGTGAGATTCATCAGGAACTCCTGAATTAAACAACTTAATAGTCAATCACATGATTTCATTTAGGTGCACATCTATAATGCAGGCAAGTCCAAAGGATACCAGCACTCCTGGGTCAAACCAGCAAAGCAATCCCCTCAAAGTCCCTTTGCTGAGATGTCAGACACCAGTCACAGACAAGTCAGTATTTATGGACCTGTCTAGTTGTCCAGGTCAATACTCTAACAAAGAAAAAACTCTTTCTTTCTTGGCCCTTAATATACTTGTCACTCTATGCTGAGAGAATTTGAGCTGCAAAAGTAGCATTAATACTCTTGGTACAGATGGTCACTTACTGAGAGCTATTATTTCTGAAGGAAAATTAAGTTATCCCTCTATTAAAGTGGATTTAAAAAAAACCCCAAACATTTCTCTGGAACCAGTCCTTTGACTTGACTGCCCTTCTGGCAATGAATTGAGCAGGACAACCACATGTAACAAAATGCAGTGAGAACTTGAAAGAAATGTAACAAAACACTGAGCACTCACTTAGGATTGCAAAGTGCAGGTGCTCTGCTTTTTGATACAAATTGTGGCACAGTATGTCCTTAATAAAAAATAATAATGGTTTTAGAACCCCGGACAGGAGAAGTTAATTTTGTTTATATTTATTTACAACTATCTCAGGTTGGTGTCTTTTTCTTTCCTAAAAAACCCTTGCTCTGTGCTGGCTGTTTCTGCCTCCAGTGCATGTGTGTGAGAGCAGAAGTTCTGCCTCAGCATTACAGAAATAATGCTGTGTCTTACCTGTTTCTTCCCCTTCAGGCCCTGACTCATCCAAAGCTTTTGTTTGTACCGACTCCTCTTGGCCTTCAGTTTTGCAGTGAGTTCCACTCCCTCTGGAACTGGAGTTTATGCTGCTCCTGTCAAGGTGCATGTGAAAAAAAAACCAACTTAGATCATGCAAACAGATCAGATCATTGCAGCAGCACAGCCTGACAACCATCATCCTTCCTTCTGCTCTGGAGCTCCTGGCAGCACCAACCACCTCCACAGCAGTTCCAAAATCCCCTCTCACATGTCCATGGCCACTCATCCCACCATTCCCCTGCATCACAGAGCCCTGTTCTCTCCTTCCTACCTTTCTTTTTGACCTTTCAAGAATTTCTCCATTGCTTTTCCAAATATTGTGAGAACTCAGAAGGATTCAGTGTTTTTCACTATTTGCACGCTTTTCACAGGTATATTCACAGATCTTACTAGAGGTATGACAAGCTATCAGCTGAGCACTAATAAATAATCTCATCCCATTCAATGAAAAACTTTGATTCAGATGAAACTCTCCAGGTCCTTCACCATTAATTATAATCCCTGTACCTTTGAGGCATGGACTTTCAGTTCTCAAGGTTTTGTTATTTCTCAAGATTTACTGGTATTTGACATTGACTCCCCATTCAAGTTTAGGTAACTGTTATGGAACACCAATTTCTGTTGACAGTAAAGAAAATGATTCCTCTGGAAATATGTAAAATGCTGTCCTGAGTGTCATCAAAACTAATGTTTTTAGGCTTTCTAGAAAAGATCTTCCTTTAGGAAATGCAAAGTCCTGTTGCTGAGCTCTCTCAGTCTCTGCTGTCCCACATCTGTGATGTGGCCTCAAACAGAGGCAAATCACTGGACAAAAGCAGAAAAAAAGATGAGTTCTGCCAATTATAAGGATGATTCTCAGGAATTTAGACGGTCTCTTACAAACCTCTTCTCACCTGTGTCTGTTATTAGCAAATATTTTATATGCTACATTGCTGGAAGCAGCACAAATCATGCTTAGCCTAAACTCTTGAGAATCTAGTGCTTGGGAATCAATACTTTCATTTTTTAAATTAAATGGGAGCTTTGACTCATGTTGCTGAGCAATACTCTTTGCTCATTCGTGTCATTGCTGCACTGACTTTGGATAATATAGGGAGGTTTTTGCCAGGCCTTTCAGCACTTCTAAGTCAGGAAGGTACTGCCAGACACCAAATCAAGGATTTTTGCTATTTCATGCCTCATTTTATAAACTTACTCTTGATCTAAACACTAGGATTTTTTCTTGGCTCTTAGGAATCTACTTTCCAGCTCAACAATCCATTTCAATTCACTTATTACTCTGCTTTAATTTTGACTTCACCGTTATTTTTCACACCACCAGTTACATGGAGAGGGTGTTTCTGAGAGAGCAAAATCACCCCCTGTGCTTCCATTACATTAAAGCTGCTCTCCACTTCCATGGCAGCATTTCCCTGTCCCCAGTTCCCCACCCAACCCTTCTCTGAACCTCTGCCAACAAACCCCCCACCAAAGCCCCAGTAAGTTCTCTGACCACCATATCCACTGTATTGATTTATCTTGTGAAATCGGCTCAGCCTGAAACATTACACAGATATGACTGCAAAACTAAATGCAGAATTAGTTACAAACCTTACAGCAAAACTGATTTTTTTCAAAGCTTGCTGTATTTGGACTCAAAATAGAGCATTTCAGATTCACCCAGGCAAAATCTTCATTCTTATGAATCACTGAAGTTTCCAAACTGCAGCGATCAAAGTGTGTATTTTATGTCCAAAGCCACAGCACTTAAGGGGAGCTAAATGTGTCTGGGTTGTGGCTTTGTTTTACTCTGCAGTAACAAATGCCAGCAAGCATTTCTAGTTACTGCCTTCTACAGTAATTCTGAACACAAGGAAAGGGATAGAAGTGAAATAAATTAAGGATTGTGGTTATTTAGGGAGATCCTGAGATGCTCTACTGACAGAATTGATATTAAACCAGGTAAGTGAGGCCATTAGACAGTGTGTTTATTATCTGAAAAGGATGTCATCGCTGTAATTTCTAAGCAGTCCACATTCATCAACACTCCTCAGACACAGAAATACTAATTTCAGTGTTTTACAACTCAGGAACGGGGCCACAGAAAGAC
Source organism: Sakesphorus luctuosus (assembly GCA_013396695.1). NCBI lineage: Eukaryota > Metazoa > Chordata > Aves > Passeriformes > Thamnophilidae > Sakesphorus > Sakesphorus luctuosus. Next base: position 192,167 of record VWZD01001588.1, on the reverse strand, counting down.
TAATTTGCAGAATATCAGGATAAAAACATAAGGAGCAGCCCCAAGACCACCTTTCTACCATGGCACTACCCTGCTTTAGTACACTGATATTATGCCAGGGTTTGAGGAAAACAGCACATTTCAAATTAGGTTTGTATTGAAGAGACTCACAGTAAACACACACAAAAAACCCTCTTGTATAAAATTCATGTTAAAGTATGGCTGTCATGTTCTGAATGCATTGTGGACTCAGCCATTTCATACTGTCTATATACACCTAAAACCAGACCTAAATCACATGGAAAATAATTTATCTACAGCTCTGCCTGACAAGTGTTATTGATATGTGCTGATCACAAACCAGTCAAAACCAAAAGGAACTTCTTACCACTCATCAGTGAAGTCCAGTTTTATTGTGCTTGTGGTGGTTCCCTCTGTGCTGTAGTGCAGACTCAGAACTGGTTCCCCTGTCCCTGCTCGGGGCTTGTCACTCTCTGTAAACGTGGGGGGATAAAGTGTGAAGGGCAATTAGTACCACACACAAAGCTGTCACAATTCTGAAGGTTCATTCAGTTATCCTAACAAAGCCAAGTGGAGCAGTAACATGGACAGAATCTGTTTAAGATCTCTTACAGGCCAAGCAAAGAGTTAAAGGGTTTCAGAGTCAACACACAGGATTTGCAATGCTTGAAAAACAGTCTAAGATTATTTCTAATTATAAGAGCAAACAGAGGGGATGCTGTCCTTCAGCATGCAAGGAAACAGAATGGCAGAGAGCTGTGTGTACACACAATCTAATCATTAATAAGCAGATCCCTTTCCTATCGAATATATTCTTCAGAAGAATATAATCTTTTTTTTTAATGGTGTTCAGTCTTTTTGCCTCAGTAAATACACATGAAAAAAGATGATGAGATCCAGACACCATCAGTGGTCTAGAAAAATCACCATCCCCTTTACTGTGTTGCCTACTCAGAATCCAGACAAGTACCAGCACCCTGAATCGTCAGCTGGTTGTCAGAAAACACTGCAAATTCATGTTCCAAGTGCTTCAGAAAACACTGCAAATTCATGTTCCAAGAGCTTCGTGTTTACAAAACTCCTTTCATGTTTCAATAACTGCAGGCAGAAGGGGAGCACTTGCAAAACAAACTATTCCTGATGTCCCAAAGCAACAGAAGTGAATCAGATTGAACCCCACAGGTCAGTCAGGCATCCGCTGCATGGGTGGGTTTGGTGCTGAGCCCCTCCAGGACTGACCTGCTCATGACACTCATCCATGAGCAGAATTCCTGTCACACACGTGGCACAACTCCCATTGGAAGCTGGGCACTACTAAAAGTTAATGGAGAGCCTCCTGCAGAGGTGCCACTGCCTCAGGTTGGAGAGTTTATTCAGCATCAGGAACCATCCAAGTGGCCACTGAGCAGCCTCTGCAGCCTTTGCATGAATGCTGAGCTTTCTATCTCAGGACTACTTGGACAAAACCATCCCATATTTTCTTTGGTTTACAGAGCACAGGAATTTGGCTATAAATACACTTGCAGTATTGGCAGCACTCTGACAAGTGTAATAAAGTAAAAGCTTCACATCATCTTTGTGTCAATCCACTAAAACCTAATGTGTGGTTCAAACACAAACCTACAAATTTCCCCACTAAAAAGGCTATTATCATAACAGTAATGGCTACAAAACTGCCACAAGACACTTATTTTAGAAGATACAGCTAAATTATAGTAACTATGAAATAGCACATAAGAATTTAACCTAACAATCAGTGCTCCTGTTTTTAAACTGCTGACAAGCAGCTCACTCACAGATCAGAGCAGTGATCAACTGTGCCAAAGAACTTTAAATACTTATTTCTACATATTCTGAAGAGAAATTAAAACCCCCTCAAAGTACCACAGAAACCCTGAAAGAAAAAAAACAAAGTATTTTTATGTGAAAGAGAATTAACCAATTACAGCCATGATCCTAATTATGCACAAGGTATGGGCCTCATTCTATGCAAAGAAAAGCTCATAGTCCTTCTAAAATAAAAGTTCTACTTGCACTCCTGTCAGAGTGGATAACACTGACCAAAAGCAATGTTTCCAGTTCCTGAAATAAACTAAGAAAATAATGAAGAAAAATATTTTATAGTCCTGTATAGATATTGAACAAAAATGCCATATTCTTGCTTAACTAAACAGGTGGGTTTTTTTCAACAAACATCTCTTGGTACAAAAGTCTGGTTGGTTAAAACTTGGTTGTAATAATGCCAAGGTCATGGGTTCAATCCCCTGTGTGGGGCATTGACTTAAGAATTGGACTTGATGATCCTTGTGGGTCCCTTCCAACTCAGAACAGTCTGTGAGTCTGCGATTCTTAAACATCCCTCTCTAAGCAAGCACAAATACTGATCCTTCCAAGGCTCTGCACAATCAGCAGAGCTGACACTGACAGAGGTAAAGGGACAGAGCTGCAGAATTCCTTGGCTCCCTTGTAACAGGTACAGACAGGCCCTGTCTGGGGTTGGGATCCCAGATAAAGAGGGACAACTTCCTGCTGGGACTAGTCCAGGAAAGCCCTGAACAACATCTGTGCTGCCACTGCACTGTAACTGTGCCACGTTTGCTGCAGCACAGACCCAGTTACACTGCCAACCAAACACTGCTGTCCTACACTAAGCCTAAATGAACACCAGGCTGGTGTTACAAAGCTCAGATCACATTACTGTAACTGTGCTTTCCTCTCCTAAAATCTCAGCATCTGAAAATGTAACCAGCATGCATCTGACTGCACTCACTCGGGAGCAATGCTGGTATTTGTCCACACCCAAAAGGTTGGAAAAATTGCTGCAGACTTACCCAAAAAGAGCACTGACTGAGAAGTTACTTGTGCAAATATCTGGAAACTGCTGTTAAACCTTGTTGGGTAACAGCATTTTCTTAAATCTGCAACAACATGAGCTACAGTTGGGATTGGGTCAGTTCCTTCTTTAAAGTAGCTCTAGGGCCTAATAAGAACAAGAGACACTAATAAGAACAAGACACTTTCTAAAAGACAAATGAGACAATGATCTGGTAATAAACTGCACAGAATTAGTTGTGTATTTCAATGTTTTGTATAAAACTTACATTGCTAATGAGAGCTGAATGGGAGCCTCTGAAGAAAACGAATAGATTTGCCTAGTACAAAACTGAACATTCTTTCAGAGTAGCCACATAAACCCCACAAGTCACGAACTCTTTGTTTTCAGGAAGGAGGATGTGACTGCCAAAGCCTGCCTGGATCTGAAGCACTGTTCTGTTTCTCCACTGGGTTCATCATCCCATCAGGACAGAACTCCTTCACACTGGTAAGGAAGGGGAGAGCAGGGAAAGTTGTACAGCTGCTGCTGTGATTTAGGGGACACCTACTGCCCCAAATATTTCTGACTGCAAGCTCTAAGAGGGTAACAAACTGATTCAAGCAGATGTTGTAGCTTGTCAACACTAAACTGTGTTCCAAATTCCTCAAAAATGTCTTGAAGCTTTACTTAATTTTACAGCCAAACACATTACACTTTAAAGATGCAAAACCAGCCCTGTCCTAAAGCACACTGCCATGACATGGTCCAATTTCCAGGTCCCTACAGGAAGAAGGTACTTTTAAACTACCAAAACCAAAGACAAAATTTGCCTTAAAATACCCTTAAAACCAAAGACAAATTTTCATTCACAATCCTACATTAAAAAAAAATCACAAAACCAAACTGCACAACTGAAAACAAAACCGTCAGACCCACTTTTTGCCTTAGAAAATAAACCTGTGCAAGTGTAACTTCACCAAGATTGGGGCTCTCAGCTGTGAAGTGGAAGTGCACACAGACAAGCTTATAGACTGCATTTCCTAGTTAACTAACACTGAGGAGCTCCAAGCTAGTTTCCCACATCTCAAATGCTGTCCTATTCATCAGTCTGTTGGCAGCTCCATGAGAAGAGGACAGATGACTTCTCAGGAAAAAATATCCCAAAATAATTCCTATACAGCACCATATTCTGTGTGAAGAGCAGAGAGAGATTCTTCTGAAGGGGGAAAAACTGATCCAAAGAGAAGAAAAAAAGGTGGTATATTTCAGAAAATAGGAATTCCTTGGGAAGGCTCAACACATGAAACCTCATCAGAAGCAGCTGAACTTGGAGGGGAGGGTGGAGATTCCTTTATCTAGTGAGGAACTCTGACTGAACAACTTTACACTGATACCAGCCAGTGTAAGGGAAGACTGAAAAATCCAGTAATTCTTTGGACCAGCCTAATCCACAGCCCAAGGTTTAAAATTTCTTTGCCTAGATGACCCCTGTGCTGATCAGATGTGGCACTACACTTCCCACAGAGGCAGGACAGACCACCCTGAGCCCTGTCGTGGAGCACTGCTCTGACAGACCTGAGCTTGTACCTGAGAGCTCCCTGGAGAGCTCCCTGTGCACCCCAACACTCACCCAGCTCCTCTGAGATAACCACCTGGGACACAACACAGTCCCAGCACAGGGGGCCTGAGTGCCACAGTGGCACTCAGCTTGTCCTGAGCCAGCTGCAAGGTGGCCCTGAGCAGCCTGGTGGGGACATCACCACAACAGAGCACTGAACCCTCCCACCAGTGCCTGGGTACCAGTGACCAGCATGGCCCCTGTGTCTGCAGGAGGCAGCACTTCCATGGTGTGGGACACACATTTACAGCTCTGGCCTCAGGTCCCTCTTTGCTCTCTCCAGTTCAGGCTGCACCTTAAAGTCCTGACAGCAGATCTAACAGCCAACCCTCCACTGCTCTGAGCACAGTCCAAAACACCTCCAAAAGCTAAAAAAATCCAGTGCAGGTCACTGCAACCCATTTGGAACCATTTGGTACAGGCAGGAGTCTGCTGGACTGTCAGGATGATGGGCATTATAAATGTTTGCAATGAGTATCACAAGGCCTTAAACCCAAACCCAGTCTGAAATGTCAACGAGACTGGTCCAACAGGACACAGCTGATTCAGGACTAAATTAAGGAAAGACAGGAATAAGAATGAAAAGGTATTTCTATATAAAAGAACTACTACGACTTCCTTCCTTAGCTACTTAAGCTATTTTGAGATTTCTGTTCAAATACAAAGCAAAACTAATGCAGTTTAACTTCAAAAATCCAACTGCACATCAGCAAATCTTCTGGTTATCATTTGGACAAGAGATTTCTTAATAAATTTGCTCCTTTTTCAAATTCCTCATTTTCAAAATCAGAAGTAAGGATATCTACCAACAAAATAGGAAAATATTGCCCTAAAATAATTGAAGGACTGGTGTACTGATAAACAAATGCATTTTGGGGAGGAGTTTTTGCCCATTAAAAACATGCAGTGCTTCTGTAAAAGGAATTAGTTCAAGTATTTTCTTAAACACAGAAAAAAGCTCTCAGGAAAAAAACCCTAAGAGTCTATTAAAACTCTGAGTTTATGTACAATTAAGCAATTAAAAATAGTAACATACAAACCAGCTTTTAAGACAACTGATCCTGCTTGAGGAAGGATGTGATACAAACTTGGGAACTGATCTCTAGGACCAAAACTTCTGGGTTTATCTTTGTGGTCAGTTGGGCTTAATTCACAACTTCCTAGAACAATTTAAGTTTTCCCAAACTTTCACAGTTGTGAGAAGCTCAATAAATACACAGATTTTTAATGTCGATTCTGGGTTACTCTGCTCTGATCAGATAATGCGTTATCCTGTGTTCATAACAGAAAGCATAACTTGGCCACTAATTACAAGCAAGTTCTCCAGCTAAACCTGACTATTGGATTGATGGAGGTTATGGAACCATGGATAATTAACAAATTTACACATTGAGGTTTAAGGCAATTTCATCACAAAATAAAATGCCACAAAATGAGTTTATTTTGTCAATATGAAACACAGCTTGATTTTCCCCCCCAGTGTTCTGGCATCCTAAAATAAACCACACTCTCAACAGTTGCCAAACAGACCATTCTTCAGAAGTGGATTTCCAAATGGCTTTCCAGTTTAGAATGTGAAACAAGACAAGAGCCAGCTCTTTTGTGGGATCTGAGCTATTAAATCCCTACACAGGCTTTGAGATGGAAGTCAGCATAATGCAGAGTGTATGGAAATCTATTGTTAAATTAGCATCTATCACTCATTAATTATTCAGGCACAAATGCTCTCTACAGATGACATTGGTTCATGTAGGACCCAGTTCAGTGCTCCCAGTTTGAAGGCTGAGGCACAGTGGGCACAGGGAAGGCTCACGGAAGGCTCAGTGAGAACAGGGAAGGCTCAGAGGGCACAAGGAAGGCTCAGAGGGCACAAGGAAGGCTCAGAGGGCACAGGGAAGGCTCAGAGGGCACAGGGAAGGCTCAGGGAAGGCTCAGGGAAGGCTCAGTGGGCACAGGGAAGGCACAGGGAAGGCTCAGTGGGCACAGGGAAGGTTCACAAGGGTTCTTCCCACCCCAGGTAGGGATTCTACACAGAAACACCAGCACTTGTTTGGCACAAGAGGTGTAGGACAAGGGTTAAGATGCACCAAGTGCCAGGGGTGCTCCTCAGTTACTCCAAGTGCAAAGTAACAAAGCTGCACATCTCTCTTGAGGTTGCAAGATAAATTAATTTGGCTTTCTGTGATTAAAGGTTACTTCAGTCTTGGTATTTGCATTCTGATCCAAGAAGAACCATTCAGGAAAAAATAAAACTGTTCAAAGAATCAATTTTAACTTGCATTTTAGAAAATGATTCTGCAGGTGAGTAGAGTACATGAGACATTTACTGCACCCACACTGAACTGCAGTAATTGCATTAAGGACTGAGCATAGCACGGCTTTGGAAAACAGCAATTAACCTTCCTCCGTTACTCCTAATGAAATTAAATAATTAATGAGTTTCCAGCAGATCTGCTTACAGAACTCTACTTTATGCAGATGAACAGCATTTTGAGCCTGTTTCTCATCATGAAAGGCACTGTGCAAAGGAAGCATTGCAATCACTAGGGCTGGGATAGCACATCTCCTGTCACACGCACCCTGTGGCTCATCGAGTGACATGGATCCAAGCTGTTTGTTAACCACTGCAGAAGGAGAATCTGAAACAAAAACGAGATTTCAACTTAAAACAGAAGCAGCAGAGACCTGCACAGCAATGTCACGATCATATGTTAGTTCAAAGTAAAAAAAAAGGCAGCAACATAAGGAAGCTTTGGGTTTGTTTCATGAGCAGCCAGCCATAAGTGCATTTCCTGGGCATGACAGCAGCAAAGCCTCTTGTTTCAAGACATGATTTACTCTTTAAACAGCCTGAAGCTTGCTGACACCTTGATTTTAAAAATGCCTGCCCATTAGCCAAGATTTTACTCTGTTCTTCCCATTTCTAACTCTGAGAAGTCATGACTCATAAAGCCTTTGCTCCAACTGCCAAACGACACTGTTATTGCAAACCATGTGCTGAATGTACATTTCAGAATATTTATACTTCAACAGAAAATACTCCATGGCGTACCAGCACCTTCAATATTTCAATACTGCTTTAATAATAATGTTTTAAAGTATCAGAGCACCAAAATACACCCCCACTTGTGTGAGTCTGACAGTTCTGCATTCCCAGATGCTGCTCCGAGGCACCTCAGGACCCAGGACAAGCCCTATGGGTTTGTCACAGCACCACACCAGTCAGTCTTATAAAAATACCAAATGACTCACAGCAATAGATGGATAAATAAATAAAATAATCAAACCCCCAGCAGTTAAGTGCACTTTCCCCCCAGTCACTGCCAGTAAATAACTACCACCAGCACTGCATTCACTGTGCAGACACATGACAGATGCAACATTCAGTATCTCTGTGAGCCTGTTTGCCTTGTCACTCCTGAAGACCAGATCATATTTCTGTATTATCTCAAGATGAGCTGATGCACAGAAATGAATGCAGTATTTCCAAGATGTTGGCTAGACTGTCGTGTTTTGGTTCCACTTGCTAATCTCCTGTTATAAACAAATTCATCCTAAGCTAAAAGGATTTAATATCCTGTATTACAAACTGAGTCACAGTCCATCAACATCACAGCATGCTCCAGGAATTTTAACAGGAATTTAAATCCTCTACAAGGAAAGCAATGAGATGACACACTCTCCTCTACAAGGAGCTCCTTCCAGGTCTGGGCCAGCATCACCAGTGTGCTCTATTTTGTAGCACAGCCATGAAGTTGTCAAGCTGATTTGAATATCCCTCAAGCAACACTCCACTGCCAGCCACTGGTGCAACAGTCAGTGTGTTCCTGCTCACAACTGGTGCCCAGGCACAGGGAAGGGAGAAGGAGCAGAGAACAGAGCCCACAGGAGCTGAGGCAGTTTGGCAGCTGGTTGGTTTTGGGAACTGGGCTCACACAGTTCATTTCTGTAACTCAGGAACATAAAATTGCCTCTGTTTTGTCTCCTTGGTTCAGCCATGCCCCATCTGGCACCAAACACACCCAGGCCAGACCACAGAGTTTACCATCAGGATTCAGATGGGATGCAGCTCCTAAGTGTGAGACTTGTAACATTCATATATTTAACTTTGCAAAAGCAAAGTGTGCTCTGTGTGATGTCTAAATTAGGAGAGAAGTATTTACAGTAGACTTTTTCCAGTGGAGTAGTAAACCAGATTTCAGATTTCAGTAAATCAGAGCAAAAGGCTGATGCCTCATGCCATGAGATGATCTCCTTGTACTCCAGCTGACTCAGCACAGGGTCAGTCCCTGGCTCTGATCTCTCACTCCAGTGACAAAGGCCATGGCTGGGATTAACTTGTACCAGAAGTGCCAGAGGGAGGGAGGGCCTGGGCTGCCAGCTGGGCATGGCACAGCCCAGTGGTGCCCAGTGCTGCCCTGCTCCTGCACTTCAGTCCTTTCCCTCAGTTTTATGTCCTTGTCTAAAAGGCTGACAAACCTTCCACAGGCCTGGAAAAGCTCATCTCATCAGCTCTTTAATTCAGACCCAGATGAGCAGAAGAAATATGACTGAACTAACATATACTTTCATTAGAAACATAAGAAATTACATTTACTAACCCTACCAGCACTTCTAATTTTATTAACACCTCACACCATGCAACAGGAAGTAAAGAAGCAGGTGTTTCACCATGTGCATCACTGAATCACAAAGTGGAAATGAAACATTTTCTGGGCAGTCCATGCCAACACAGGCTTAAACCTCCTACATCTCACTATTGTCTTGATGTCTTCATACAACTCTGTGAGTGCATTTCACTTGTAGTAAGAGACTATTTAAACAAATATCCTAAACATTTGAATTAACACAGTTAAAAGAGCTCAGTTTGTGGCAATTTTAAACTCACTTGTTTCCTTTCCCAAGTTCCCTGAAGCCACAGATCCCCAGCACCCCTGGAAGTGGCACTGCAGTCTGGATAACCATAACCACGAAACCAGCCTAGAGAAGTTCAGGTAAATGCCTCTTTTTTTAATATATGGCTTTGTTTTGTAAAAATTCTGAAAAAAATACTTTCATAATTTCTTATAAAGCTTTGGAAAAAAAAAGTATTACCAAAACTGTGCCATATAGTTAAAAAAACAAACAAAAATCCAAACTCTTACCTGAGCCTTCCCAGGCTGGGTCTGCATCCCAGTGCAGTTCACCACTGGTTGTAATGTCACCAGTACACTCTAAACTGGAGCACCACTTACAGAGGGAACTGGAGAGTCATAAATATGGGGAACCTCAAATAGAAAATAGAAGATAATTTTAAGGTCAGTTACATGCTGAAGGACCTCCCTGCAGTTTGGGCAATCAGCACCTGACTCCATCAAAATACTGGCATGCCACCTCTGTTGGTTTAAAAACTTTTCCTCCTCCTATCACTGACAGCAGCTCCAGGGTCAGTCAGGTCTGAAGCAGAGAGACCTGTTCTAAAAGTCCCAAACACAACACACAGGGTGGACTTTAAGAAATTAAATACTGGTGTTAGCAACTATGAATAAGTGCTTTGCACAGTGAATAAGCTCTGGCCTTCAAACAGACACATTTCTACACCTGAGTGTTTAAAGGGAGTGCAAACAATCTAGTAAGAAAAACTAGAGTCCTTCCCACGTTCTTCTCCAAAAGCTTTAACACAGAAATGAAGGTTTCTGTTCTGCCTTAAAGACACTGACCATAGACTTGTGAAACAAGCCAAGATTAAAAAAAAAAAAAGGCAATTAACAGCACAGGTTCTGCAACTTGTATATATCTTTATTCTACAACAAATGCAGTCTAAATCAAATCTTTTCCCTGAGAAAAGAAAGGTTGACATCAATTTTTGTGGGTAAGATTTTGTGCACTGACCACTCCAGGAACCCTTAATGCCCACTGATCTGCAATATTTTTTATTTTTCACTGCAAGACTGGCTGGTTCATGTTGCTGTCACTTCTCAAATTTGACTTCCTAAAAGTCCTCCAAAGGAGCAGCAGTGCAGGTAATGGTGATGCACACCTGGCACATCCAAACAACATGTCAGAGGTTTACTTGCTTTGTTGGTGGCATTAGCACAGACATGCTGCTGTTTAAACACTGCCCAGGATCTAAATCTTGTGAAATGCCACAAAAATGTAAGTAAAATACCATCAGCTTTGTGGGAGAAAGAATATAACAAAAATCCCCAAAAAACCAATCCAAAAATTTACCACAGCTCCCTAATTAAACTGGCTATAAAACCCCATGAATCCATTCAATACTAAGCAAGGCCTGAAGACAAAGCAGACCTGAGAGCTGCAGCATCCAAAATTCAGCCACATTTCACAGTACTCATCAGAGGCATCACTGAAACAAAGTCTCTGCCACCTGAGGAAGCACCACCTTTTCCCCAGCGTCACACAGTCCCTCTGTGAATCACACTCAGGTAACTCCCTTTCATTTTCAACAACAGTGAAGGTCAACTACTACAGACAGAGCTTACCAATCCTCATGGAACTACTGCAAGTCCTTAGGCAGGGAGGCAGAATAACCACCATACAGCCTAATTTTCTATTCAACCTTAAAAGCTTTCAGCTCTTGACATTTCCCAACTATTATGTGCCTGAAAACTGAACATCTGCCTCATGACAGAGTGACAAAGACAACCTTGCAGATGAAAAAATACAGATACTGTTTCTGTATAGCAATTAATTATTTAAAAAACCCCCTCCAACATCACCAAGCTAATAACTTCCTTTTTCTCCCACCTTATTTCTGAAATGTCAACTTAGCACAGGGTTAGAACCAACTGTGTTTATGGAGAACAAGAGACCAAAAATCTGCAGCTCTGCTTTCCCAAATGAATAGATGTGAACACACAACTTCCAAAAATACATCTTGGGAGTTCAGAAAAAGGAAAAAAAATGACTTGCATAAAAAGAAATGAGCAAGTCCAGAGAATATTTCCATGTCCAGAGTGCAGAAATCTTATAAAGTAAATAACCAATGGAAAGGATTCCCCAAGCCAAAGAAATGAGCTTCACTTGTTCCCTCCCACAGCAGGGGAGGGAGGAATGCAATGAAAGAAGCTGATGAAGTGCAACAAGAATTTCTTGTATTTACACATGCAAGTAGAAAGGAAAGGGCAATGTGATCTTTTATCAGATTTCTTGAGGAATAATTCACCAAACAAATTAAATATTTAAATTTGAATTCCTCATTTTAAATCTTCCACTGAAGGCAACAAATTCCACCCATGTGCAAACTCCAAACTCCAAGAGGCAATGATGGAGGTCCAGAATTAGTACAGGACACTCTGACTCCCAGTCAAAGCAACTGCTCAGCTTAAACCTCCAGAGCTCTGGATCCTTCACTGTGCTGGCCCACAGGCAACTGGGAGGGAAAACATCACTCTGCATTCTTAGGGAGCACTGAAAGAGAGGGATGAGATGTATTGAGTGAAACCCAAACCAAACACACCTCAGAGGCAGCAAAATACCACAGACAAACCTCCAGGTGAAAACTTACAGGTGTGGTTGGAACCAAACTTTGTCCCCAACCTCAATTCAATGGGAAGCAATTTTCTTTTAAAAAAATAAAAATATCCTTTAAGCCATTCTGAAAAGAAAATAGAAGATCAAGATCTGATGACTGTTTTAGTTATGGTTTTGCCTCTATCAATACTTCTCTTTGAATTAATACGTTCTGATGTTCAGTTTGCTAAAAAACAAAAAAAAGACAAACATTGGTAGCTTTTCAGCAGATTTTTTTGCTGCTGTTGTTTTTTTTCCTGGTAGGAAACTGCAGCCACCTGCAAGGACACTGTTTTTCCTGTTCTTCCCCTGCAGGTAACAGGCACTCCTGGTTGCCATCCCTGGGATAAGCACATATCCTTCCAGCAGTGCCTGGTTTCCAAGCATTCTGAAAACTCACTGCAGAGTTTTCTAGTGAAGAAAGTTAGTCAAAATTCAGCAACTAAAGCATTAGCCACTGTTACATCAAACTGCTCTGTGAGGCTCCAGATACAGGGATGGACTCAGCCACAGCAGCACAGCTGGGAATTTATAACACAATTCTTGTAATAAGCAATTCAGCCACATCTCAGCTGTCACAGAATTCACCTGCAGAAGAAACATTGCCAGACAGGACATCTCAGCCCCAAATCTGCTGGTTTTCACACACATGCAGCTCACTCACTTCACATGGTGCCATGGCAAAGTTGGTGCTTGAGGGTTTGCCTCTGGATTCCTAGGCATGCTTCTACCCTCACCTTCTCAAATATGTTGTTGGAAACATATCTGAGGCTTTCTTGCAATAACTTTTAAACTCAATAAAACAAGAGAAAGAGGATGGTGAAATGAAAAGTCGCTCTACTCAAAGGAGAGCATTTTGGGGGACTTTAAGTATTTTCACTCTACTTACTGTAAAACCACAACACTTAAGATTGCCAGAATTCTGTTTTACTGAATTGTCACTCTGATTTAGAACAAGAGTGCCAGAATTCTGTTTTACTGAATTGTCACTCTGATTTAGAACAAGAGTGCCAGAATTCTGTTTCCCTGAACTGTTACTCCGATTTAGAACATCTGCTAACCCAAAGCCAAGTCTTGAATGTCACTTTTGGACACAATTAACAGCATGATAAGATTTCAGATGATAGTTGTTATTCTATTCAGGACACAGCAACTTCCTGCTGAGCTGCTCCAACAGACATTGCACATACCTGGCCCCATGCACCTGAACACCTTTTCCACCCAGCATCCTTTAACCTGACCATGTTAGACCCATCACACCTGTCAGTGCAGCTCCTTCCCTGGCCCTGTGATGCTCAAACCCCACCACATGCACAGCAAGACAAGCAGCAAAGGCGTCAAACCGCCTTGGTGTGGAGGAGAAGCATCTCAGCCAACACAAACCACAGCTATGCTGGAAACACCTGAGCAAGGCACAACCTGCTGCCTGAGGGTGCTGTGGGGGGCCCTGAGGGCAGGGCTGGGCAGAGCAGGATGGTGCCTGTGGTGGTGCTGAGCCCTCAGCCAGCTCCCGCTGCCTCTGCTGTTCTGCCTTCTTAAGCCTCAGGCGCTGCAGCCCCCTACGGATTATTGCTAGCTCGGAGCCCAGGAACTCTGGCAACAGGCAGGGGAAACATGAAAGGGTGTGAAAAACAGCAGCACTGGACACACAATGTATAGAACAGAGAGCAGGGGTGGGGGACTGACCAGGGAGAAGCAACAGGTGCTAATTGTAATCACCGCAGGGAAAAAATGTGAATAATTTATTAACATCCAGGGATTATGAAATAAAATATTGAAATTGGGTTTTCTTCCCCAAAAGGACTTAAAACTTTCAGGATTCGTGTCGTTCAATGCAAAGCCCTCCCCATCTCCAACAATTAAACCATTTAACAAAAATAGATTCAGCCTGACTGAGTCAAGGCAGAGCAAACACTGAAGGATTCGTTTGCATGTTCTAACACAGAACAAATGAGAATATTTGGGGTGTAAAACTATGAACTGTGGGTCCCTGGAAACAGGTAAGCTCCCAAATTGGATGTGGTAGCTTCCTGAGTGGCAAAAAAAAAAAGAGGAAAGGCACAATTTTGATCAAAACAAACCAGTGCCAAAAGTAAACTTGAACTGTGGAAAGAGGTGGCAGAAAAACAGCTGAACAAACCAACAAACCCCCCTCAACTTTAGCATGAACTCATTTTTAATTGCAGACATTCCCAGTGGATGGGGATTCAGTCTGCAAACAGTGCTAAGTGGTCCTACAGAGAAAGTGATTTATTGGATCAGAAGCAATTCTTAGTGTCATCCTCTTCATAGATTATTCCCTCAGTTCCATCTTTGAGGCCTCACTGTTTGCATCGTTTGGTCTTTATTCATCTCTCAGTTACACTATTTTGGCGTGTACCATTCACTGCTTGATTAACAGTGTTTTTAACTGCCATAAAACTCCATGTCCAAGTTCTCTCCTATTCTTTCCCTACTCTCTGCAGATTTCCTCCATCCCCACAAGTGCTGTCCAGCAAGGGCCTCTCCTCATACAGCACAGTTTGTGTCTCTGTGAGCAGGAACTGAGCACACTGACCTGAACCACTGCTGAACTCTCCTCCAGGACATGGCAGAGAAGGTAATTCAGGCTCAAACATTCACAGCAAAGCTCTGGCTAGTTCTGCTATAAACCCCTTGCCTACACCTATCCTGAAAGGATTTATATCAAGAGCACTCAGATATTTTGCAGGTATGAGGGAATGTGCAAAGGAAAAGAACCCAAACTGCAATGTTAAAATACCAGAGAGCAGGACATTGGCATGAAAGTTTTCATGCCAACAAAAGCTTGGCAAAGAGTCTCTAACTCTTACCCACACAGTGAGGCAAACAAATTGTAGATTTTCTTTTATAAACAAACCCAAACTGAAAATCCAATAGTTGAAAAGTCAGTGGCAAGCACCAGTTAGCATGGAATGGTCCTGAGCTCTGATGTCCCCAGTCTGATGCCATTCCTGCCACTTCATGGTTGGTAGGTATAACAAAATATGGTATAAAAATATGCACTTCCTGAAAGGAATATGGCATCAAAGAGATGCGCTATAAATAGTTTTCATCTTCAATGAACACTTATGGAAATTAGAAATCCAAACAGTCTAGAAAATGCTTTTAAGGAAATTTCAGTGATGCCTAAAATTGGCGTTTTCAGTACCTGCTGCTGGTTCAGTTCCACTCAGCGCAGACACAGATACAATTTCAGGTGTAAAAGAACTACAGTTCAAAATGTAAAGACATAAATCCTGTCCTGAAGATGTTCAATGACACCTCCTAACACATTTCAGAATATCTAAGCACATGTTTATTTTGCCAGCAAGGAGTGAGGAAATAGAAATGGAAATAATAAAAAACCCACCTATTGCCACTTTCTCTTCAAAGCTGAAAAGCAGTTACCTTGTATCAGAACATATATTAGGCTAATTTGTACTAATTAGCCAATTACCCCTATGTATCCCCTTCCAGATGTGTATCTGGAATTTTATTTATGGGGAAAAAATTTATTACATTTTACTGTTTGTTGTATCTGATGTTTATTAGTGGTTTAAAACATCAGCATCTTAAAACTAATGTAAAAAAATAATTAAAGTTTCCACTGAATGGCTCAAGCGGTGCAAGAAAATAAATCCATTATACTTTTCCTTAGTGATAAGCATTAAAATCTCCAGTCATTGTTCTCAGAATTAAAAAAAATAATTATTCAAATGCCCTGACAAAAACAGGCCACTGGGATTTTGCACTGATCTTGTGGTTTATTTGCAACTCACTCAAATGTTCCAACTTCTAGGACAGAAGACAAAGAGATTTACCCCCCAAGCTCCAGCACTGACCCATTTTGGTGCTGACTCTATTTTGAACATGTACTTTGTGTCTCACTGTTTAAAAGGTGACTCAGATGCAGAAGCTCCAAAGCTCAGCACGTGGCTTGTTTTTGGGAATATCACACCAACAATGCACTGGAACTGCAATCCTTGTGCAGAGGGATTGCTGCTCTAAGGGCAGGATTCCCAGGAGAGCCCATGCTCAGCCCAGGAATCCACAGAAATGATTCATGGAAAGCTGTTCACAAGCCTGGATTAGGAGCTCATGCTCTGATTCTACAGAAGTCATTCCCTGCAATCACAATTCTTCATTTGCTACAATATTCAAACTTTATCTACCACTACTTCATGGAAAATGGAGACTGAAAACCTCTTGCTTTCCTTTTTTATTTTTCAAAATGCTTCCCCAGCCATCCACCTTTACAACACACCCTTATCTGTCAACAAAACCACCACCACTACCCCTTTCAAAACTAAAAATACAGGGAGTCTGAAGTCCAAAGTAACACTGGGAAAGAGGAGATGCTCTCAGAGAAGAGCTGGATTATGAAATAACAACTTCATGCTAGCAGAATAAACATTTACTTAGAAATTCAGGCAGATTCAGAGAAAGAGATTTTTCTGGTCACCACAGAGTCCTTAAAATGCAGGCTAGAAAATGCATCAGGATTCCAAAAATGCTCTCTAGTTTCAATGGCAGAGCTGCCTAGTGAAAACATAGGTGACTAAAAGCCTCTGATACTAAATAAATTCTAGTGCAAATATTCAGCTCTAAAGGCTGTGGCATCTTTTCCTGCATTGAGGTGGAAAAGGTCAAATCAAGGCCTAAGGTGCTTTTTTACCACCCAAATTAGTTTCTGACACTGACAGTGGGACATTCTTTCTTCTTTTTCCCACAGTAAGAAGTCTGTATTAAATACAGATTAATTTCTTCAAGATACACAAACTTAAATATCAGTAAGTAGTGGAGTTTATTAACCAGTACAGGAATGTCATGCAAGGTGAGCCTTGTCTACCCAGATACTTTTGAGAAGCCAAAACCCAGCTTTGCTGACTGAAAAGCTGAGGATGGAGGTTCCTCCTGAAGGAATTCCCTAATTCCTGAGTGTAACAGCCCCAGGTTCTGCTGCCCATGGCACTGATGTTCTCCAGACAAATTACAGTGGGAGAAACCAAGATGTTACTGACACTCCATGAAGAGAAAAATAAGTTTAAATAAGTAAGCAAAACATTTTTATTCCTACTCAAAATGACAATACTGGTGATTCCCTTCCAAATTTCTTTCTCAGACAAATCTATACAGTTGATGTTTGACTCTGTCTTTAAACCACAGCTGTGATCCCTTGGTAACTATAAAATATCTGGTCCCATTAAGGATGTGCAGGGAAGAAAAGAGACCGTGATCTATTAACCAAAATATCCTACAATAGAATCCTCTCCTATGGAAAGCATTTTTCATAAACAGTGACAAGATGGATTTCTTCTCACCAGACTGATGCAGCACAGGTTGAGTTGAGGCCCCCAGAGAAGGCCTTTGTTCATTATCAGGAGAGGACAGTAATGAAGTTGAAGGGGGACTTTCTGTTGAAGATGATGTTGAAGGAGCTTGAGCTGACATTGTAGAGGAGGAGGAGGATGGGAGCTGCTCAGAACCATCCACTTCCATTGCAGTTTCTGGTTCGGTACTGGGTGGCATGTTGTCAGCAGCAGGAGCGTCTGTCCGATTCGTCCCACCTTTGGTTAGAAATGAAACAAAAAAGCAAGAGAAACAAGAGCCCAAAGGTAAACTCACTCTGTCCCTAAACATCTCTCTGCATCACCATTCCTGTGGCAGACAAAGGGCCCAGTTCAGAGAGCACTAAGGTTTAGTTGACACCCCACAGGCTGACATTCAGGGCCTGTACATCCAGTACCAACACACTTCCTGCTGCCATTATTACTCTGGAAAAGAAGGAATCACCTCTGGAGCGTGAGCGGCCTCGCCCTCGGTTGCTCTGTGCCACTTCACTGGCCTCCTCGAACCACCTGGACAGCATGTCTGACATCCTCTGCATCAGGGACACGTTGGGGCTCTGCTCACCTGGGGACAGGCAGGGTGGGTTAGGGAGGGGTTTGCCAGGGTGGACATTTCCCCTCAGTTCTTCCAGGAATAGAGAACACCAACATCCCCCCACTCTCCAGGAAACAGTGCCCTCTCCAGCCTGATCCAAATGCCCTTCAGCCTGATCCCAGTGCCCTTTCCCATCCGATCCCAGCACCCTCCAGCCTGATCCCAGTGCCCTGTCTATCCCCATTCCCATACTGCAGGACTCTCTGCTGGGATCCCCTCCTGTAGCCCAAAGGGAGGAGCTCCAACCTAAAACCCCCCAAAAAGGGACTGCAACAGCCAAAGAAAACAGACAAAGGTGGTTCCTGATGCCATGGGAAATGTTATCAACAGGTTCAAAAAAGGATTACTGAAACTCACAGGCAACAGAACTGCATGGGGATTTTAAAGCAACACATGGGAACACACTCTCTAAGGTTTCTAATCCAGGAATTCCAAACACTGAGGGAGCAATAGACAGACCAAGGTAAGGACAGACTTGCGTCCTCTCCCTGCACAGCAGCTCCTGTTGCTGTGTCAGATACGGGACCCTAACAGACAGGGAGCTCTAGTCCTGCACAGCTGGACACTTCTGCCTTGGAGAATCAGGAAAATGAGAAAACTGACACAGAAAAACTGGAAAGGGAAGTTGTAGAAAAGGGAGACAGATCTGAGGGAACTCGAAGGGAATACTTGGAACTCTGCAACATGTCAGATTTAAAAAGAGGAAGAGTCAGATTAGTGACAAAGTATCCCCTGCCCTGCCGTGGGATCCCAGTTTCTGACACTCAAGCACAGCTTTGGAAATGCTCTCTACTGAAATCCAAAGCAGCTCAGTAATACATCATAAACATGAAAATATGAGCATAAAAATGTAGTCATCCTGTGTGACTAAATGACTTTAAGGCAGTGAAAGATACAATATTAGAATCCTATTGCTTTGAATTCCAGTCCCCTAATGCAATCATTAAAGAGCATTTAATTTGTAACTGGGATTGCATATGAGGTTTGACTACAAAAAGAAAGGAATTAAGTGCTTGTGTTACTCCCTGACCAATGACAATGAAATAATCCCCCCTTTATTTACAGCAGCTCAACTGAAGCAAAACAATTTTTCTGGTAAGAATATTTTCAACTTAGACATTTTCAAAGATCATTGTACAAAATTCTAAGAAAACTCTCTTAAGACTTGGCTCATTCTGAAAACATGGATGGTTCAATCTAAAGCACATATTTCAGGAACCCTTCAGAAAATTGGAAAGCAAACCCCCAAAGTGCCAATGCTTTACCATCTCTCTCCCTCTCACTCTCAGGCCTGGCCCTCGGCCCCGTGTCCGACCAGTCCCCTCTGAGCCGCAGGCGCTTCACGGGGGGCTGGCGCAGCTGGGGGAGAGAAAACAGGGAAAAATTAAAAATAATTTATCATTTATGTTGGGCAGGACAGACTTCTAAGTCTAAATATAAATGCAATATCACAAGTTTCTGAAGTTACATCAGTTGGTCAGCCACATGTTCAGATCAACAGAGTTTTAACTTCACAGAGGCACAACAACCTGAATCAACAACCCTCAGAGCTCATGTAGCTTCTGTTTTATGCAATACTGGCTTTATTATGTTAATTGAGGCAGCAAACAATAAGAATTAAGGTTTTCTGCATTCAGCCTGAATTCTGCAAAAATATTCACCTTTTCACATTAAAAACGAGATGGAGTTTGATGAAATTTGGACTTGCAATTAAGAAACAGGAAAAAAACAGGCACTAGGAAAGCAAAGAAATTTGATGAAAATAAACTCCAGTAGATGGAGTTTAATGAAATTTGGATTTGCAATTAAGAAACAGGAAAAAAAACAGGCACTAGGAAAGCAAAGAAATTTGATGAAAATAAACTCCAGTAGATGGAGTTTAATGAAATTTGGATTTGCAATTAAGAAATAGGAAACAAACATCAGGCACTAGCAAAGGAAAGACATTTTATGAAAATAAACTCCAGTTTATTTTTTAACATATTTTCTTTTAAATTTTTTAAACACTTTTTTTTGCAGCAGGAAGTATGAAACAAGTACAGTGTAGGGAGTGTTACTTTTAGTGACTTGCAGAGGAACAGCCACTGCTTTGAACACTCAGGAAGGCAGCTCAGAGTTTGAAATTCAGTGTACTGGCTGCATATTGCTGCCTTTAACAAAAAAAAAGTGAATAATGTGCTGACAATTCCCAACTAACTGCAAAGCTCCTGTGGTGAAAGCAGATTAAAGTGTTAACTGTCATGAGATTCAGGGAGAAGTCTTTGCATTTCTTCTAGTCCATACAACATAAAGCCAGGCTGACATGAAAGCAGCATTTAAGGAAAATCATTTGGCAAGAAAAGATTACAGGACACACTCTGTGCCTACAAAATAAAAGGAGACATAAAATCTGTTACTAACAGGAGGTCCCAATCCTCTCTCTCTCTCTCGTAACTGGGCAGTCATTTCTCCACCAAACCACTTCCCATCAGGTTAATGTTCCCCAGAGAAAGGGAGAAGTGCAGAATAATTCAAGCATCCCATGGTTTTCCTGGGCTCCTGTTTGCCCCTCCTGCCCCTCTGTGACTCGGATATTCTCCCTCAGTCCTGTGGGCCCAACCCCTTCTGACCAGCAATATTTGTGCCAGAAATGGAGCCGAGCCATGGCAGTGGCTGAGGCAGCACCAGTCTGACCCGTGCCAGGCTCTCTGGCAGGACTGAACTGCTCGGAGCATCCTTTCAGCTCCTTTGCTGCAGCAGCAACTGCCCAGTGACCAGGTCAAATCACATCCCATTTGCTTCAGTTTTGCTGAGATCTGCACAGGTGTGGGGTGTACAGCCCCTTTAGCACGTTTATATACACAGGAGTAACAATTAACTGTGAGACAGTTACAGAGCAGGTGTGGGCACAGGAGGGTACAGAGACACCTCCTCAGCACCTCCCCTGTGCTGCAAAGGCTGGGCCCAACCAACAGCTGCTTTAGGGACAACAGCAGGAACAAGGACAAAGCTTTTAAAAGCAACAACACACTACACTGCCTGAGTAACACAAAACACATCGTGTAAAATGTGCTGGAACATGTATGGAAAAAGCTACAAGCAGAGTCTAAGACAAAGAAAGAAGAAAACATCAACATCATGTCTCTCAGAGCAGAGAGGATGAAGAAATCACCATCATCATCATCATCACATTCATGCACCAGGGCAGGGAGCAGGATGCTCACAGCTCCTTGGACACTGCCCTGCAGCCTCTGCCTCAGGAACTCAGGATACAGAGGAGCCTGGGAAAGGAGGAGCACAACTCCAGCAAAAAGCAGCAGTGGAGTTTGGGGGAGAGACATATGAGACCTCACTGTAGTTAAAGCTATTTTTTTTGTATTGATCAGAAAATTTCGACTGGAAGCGTCAGCAACATTGTGGCTGAGCTGACAGTAAAGTTTTGGTTACACTGCAGGAAACTGTAATGCTGCTCAATAACAGCAGCTCCTCTCCTCAGCCTAAACATTAAATGTCATTAAATGGTAACTTCTAACAAGCAGCATTAACACTGGATTTCAGGGAACATGGAAAATAACAGAGCTCAGAGACAAGAGTGAGCTGCCGGACCTGCTGTCTCAGAACCCAACTCATGGGGATGCCTTCTCTTCTCTGAGAGGGAATCCACACAGGAAAGGAGAGCACAGGGACAAAATATTGCAAATAAATACATATTACGAGTACACAAATTTTGTGAAACAACCTGTCACATCTTAGTCTGTGACCAGCAACATAATTTTCAGACTAAAGGGAAATACAACTGATTGTGTTTCGTGTGCCACAACACAAAGTATAAAACAGGATTTTAATCACTTGCCTCTTCCCGTCTCTCCTCAGCAGAAGGAACTTTGAGTTCTCGTGCTGTGTCATCCTTGGGGTCAAACAAATAGATGTAATCTGAGGAGTAGCTGACCAGGATCTCTTGGCCATCCTCACTGTAGCACAAGGAGGTCACTCTGCAGGACTTGTTACTGAGATGAGGAGGCACAAAACGTGCCACCATTCCCACAGTGCCCCTTCCAGCATAATTCCCTGTGTTGGGAAGGAAAGGAGGGGAGGAGAAAGAAAAGAAATGACACATTTACTGTTGTGAATTTCCAGCAGCTTCAATAAACTCCTTATTTGATACCCAGCAAAAGGCAATCAGGGAAAAGCTGCACATCCTGCAGTGTCTGCATTAAATTTGATCTGAAGAATGACAGATCTTACTCCTCTTTTATGTTTTTGTTTACAAGTCATATGTAAGTATAAAAAAGTAGCTGAAAACACAATGTGAAACTCTAGAATTCCAAGTCTGTGAGCAGATTAAAGTTACCCACAAGAAGCTCTAATACTGAGAAAATCAGACTGTCCCCAAATCCCCTAATTTGACAGGTAACAGGTCCCCACAAGGTCTCTCTGTGCAAGTCTGTCCTTGGCCACTGACAAGTTCAGTTTCTCTTCTCACACCGTGTGAGGAAAATTTTAAATGAAAAACAAGTTTGCTCACTAGATGCACAATTCTTCACTTTTACAAAAAAACAAACAAAAAAACCTGAAAAAAATTCCACATAAACCCAAACAAACAACAGAACACTGCACCAACATATCAAAAAAATTACACTCTTCAAATATTGTCTTTGCTCTCCTGTATTGTGTAGGGCAGAATACTCAAATTCATCTTATTCCAGTGTTGTTGCAATACAAGAGCACACACTGGCATTTAGTCAAGGCCCAAAGTCTGTTCCACAGGCAGCAATCACAGAGTTTGGCTGGAGGGCTCTTACTGAATATCAGTCTGATGAGAGGGGCATTTTTCATTTTCAGTCATATGCACATATTTAAAAATAAATACATATATTGATTTTTAAGTGATCTTTAGTGTTCCCTTCCCCACCCCCCCCATCAGCAACAGGAAAATGCTGCACAAAATGACAGATTTTGTGTCCCTGATAATTGGCAGGAATGTGTCTGTTCATTCCTGTGTGCCCAAACAAACCCTGATCACTCACTGTAACCAAGAGATATGGTGGAATCATTACAATTACATAACGCACACTGAACTTTTTAATAAAAGCACCTGAGGCAACTCAGCTTTCACCTGAAGAATTTGGGGCTTTCCAGTGCCATTATGGCACATACAGAATAAGAATGAGNGGTTGGACTTGATGATCTCGGAGGTCTTTTCCAACCCAATCCATTCTGTGATTCTATTCTATGAAAGGTGAGCACATTGCAGGAGATTGTGGAGCTCCTGAGAACTCTTCTCATAAGGAGCAGGAGATTCCAGCATGGGAGGGTACAAGGAGATAAGAATTTAATCACAGTTCAGGTTGCAATCACTACCTTTTTGGAATACTGGAATCAGGTGTTCCAAGACAAAAGAAGAGACACTACAAAGTGTCTTTTTCAGTATTCACAGACTGAATCCCAGACTGTTCTGAGTTGGAAGGGACCCACAAGGATCATCCAGTCCAACTCTTAAGTCAATGGCCCACACAGGGGATTGAACCCATGACCTTGGCATTATTACAACCAAGTTTTAACCAACTGAGCCAATCTCAGGGGCTCATTCTAAGATGCACAAAGAGGTTAAATTGACTTACATGGGGATTTCTGCTCTGGCAAATATTAGAGTGAAATGACTGTTATTACAGACTCAGTTCCCAGAGCACAAACCACATTTGATGCAGTGTCACTCTTCCTGATCCACCACCTGCTTGGAATAAAACGCCCCTGGAACTGGAAGTGTTTGGGCTAGAACAGCCCCCTGCAAGGAGTGGCTCCTACCTGTGGCCCTGGTGCCCAACATCCTGCGGTCGTAGATCCTGACGGAGCTGTCGGAGCACCCCACAGCCAGGTAGAAGGGGATGGGGGGACAGATGGCCACGGAGGTGGCAGCACGGCGGCAGTTTATCAAAATATCCTGCAGCAAACAGAAAAGGCAGCGTTCAAATCACAGCTCTCAACTCTGGTGGGGCAATTCTGTTCTTTACTCAAGGTTTGGAGAAAACTGAGTGTGGCCCTGGGAAGGCAGAGCACAAATGTGTTACTGGGAAAGCCACTGCAGGGAGGGAAAACTTCCTTCCAGAGAAAGAAAACAAGCTCCAGATCGACTGAAAAAGAAACCAAAGCAAAGCAAAGCACGGGAACAAGCATTTAAAACAGGTAAGCACAGCAACTACAGACGTATAAACTAACTTGAACTTGGATTTGCTTACTGGAACACAGGAACTGTTGAGTCAGAAGAGCAGTAAATAAACAGAAACAGTTTAAATTCATTAAAGGACCAAAACAGGTTTCATTCATGGGCAGATAACTGGGCAGAAAGCAACAGAACTGGTAAATATGCATAAAGCAGAATAAAATTAACCAAGAGTAGAGATCCATACTTTGGTAGTTTTTCTCCAATTCAACATGAAACCTGTCTCTGAACTCCAAGCACCAATGCCTTACCTTCTGGGGAGTAACACAGTGAGCCAACACCACCCATTCCCAAACCTTTTCTTACAAAGGATGCTCAAGGACATGATTTTCAAGGCTCATTTGCTGCCTCCCACTCTGCTCACTACAGAACTAACAGAAACCAGACCAAGAGATTCAATGCACAACCTTCTCTATCCTATCTGAAGCCTCACACCAAAGTTTCTCAACTACAAAATGCCAAAGGACATGTGCAAATTAGAAAATAAAAATAATAATAATAAAGACTCCCCAAACTTTTATTGTTTCTTGGGAATTATGTTGTCATCTCCACCAAGGACCCTGAAATCTGTTACTTCTAAAAGCCTTACCAGAATTCATACCCTATGTTTGTATGATGTACAGCTCTACATTTAGGTCACCTTTATTAAAAGATTTCACTCTTACATCTTTACAATCTTCCTTCGTGCAACTCGTTTTGATTCGAGTATCAAACCATCTGACAGTGCCATCTTCACCACAAGAGAGGAAGGTATAGGGGTCATTTGGTACTGTCATAATCTGCAAGAGAAGGAAACAAAGAAAAATAAAAGTGAGAATACAGCCAGAAATATAAAAATAAAAGCATCAACATTTGGAGCAGCAGCACAGACTGAAGCAATCATTGCTCAAGTCAAGCTTTCCACTGAAATAAAGAGGAAACCCCAAAAATGGTGATGTTTCTTCATTTTCAAGCAAAGGTTTGAGCTCCTGAAGTTAAAAGAAACTTTTAAATGTCACATAAGATCAAATATCTGGAGGTCAAAGCTTCCAGTTATTTCTGTTATCTTTTAACATGCAATGTACATTCACTGCAATCAGTTTTCTGATAACTAATCAATTTTCCTGCAATAATTCAACAAAAGCTCAGTTTATTCTTGGCCAGAAACAGAAGACAAACAAAACCCTCAGAAGAACATTTCAGTTCAACAAGAACACACGATATATGTATAAAATCCTTTATAACAACTTAAAAAGGAAGTTTTCTATTTAACTTTAAAAGCATAGAGCTGTGGGATTGGTTTACTCTATTTAAAATATCAAAGTAAGAGTTGTCCATAAAAGTACATCCTCTCTCTGAAATGCAATTAGCATGAAGGGCAATAAAGAAAAGCTTTTGGCTGAGTGAAAATAAACTTGTCATGGTCTTGTGTAAACAACATATTCTTCAGAAACATGTCTCAAGAACTTCTCCCTCTCCCTCTACTTACTCTCCTCTCACCCAGAATTAAAAACAACTGCACAATTATCTCAGAGTTCATCACAATCAACACAAATTCCCACATTCCTCTGCCCCACTGGATGTTTTCAGACTGGCTGGAGCCCTCACAAATTCCAAGTTTAAAGAGCAGCACCAATTCAAACCACATTCAAATTTAGAATTAGTACCTCAGGGGCAGCCTCAGCTTTTGTTATTCAGAGAACCCAGTGAGTCAAAGTTCTATATTTAATCTGATGATGTGGCTGCACAGCTGGGCAGGAACAGCAAGATATTCAGGAATTATCTTCCCACTCCACAAACCCCTCAGTGACAAGGTTGGGTTGTGTCAGAAGCTGAATCTCAGCCATTGGCTTCAAACCCTCTGCTATTTACTCTACTTTCCTGTGCCAGGGCTCAAAAAAAGGTCTCAATAATACCTGCATTTAATGTTCAAATGTCAGGAACAGAATTTATAGCCTTTGCAAAAACTGCTTCCCAAAATGCAGGAATGTTTCTGAAGAGAGCTCAAATGGAGATATGTTAAACCTCAGAGCAAACTAGATAAAAAAATATCTTCAAAAAGAGAGACAGTTGTTAAAACAGTCAGTGTCATACAGAGATTTTGATATTCCTTCCATGAACTGTGTTTAAAAATTATGAACAACCAAACCTGTATCACACAAACAACAATAATGGCCTTGTTGATGCAATAACATTAATAATTAATAATGTTGAATAAAAATCATTCCAAACAAGACCATTCTCACTGTGAGTACAGCAGGGAAATGTCCCTGCCTTCAACTAATGACTCTGAAAACCCCCCTGCACTCCCACCAGTTACTGCTCAGTTACACTCACTCCACAGGAACACTTTCTGTTTCCACACACTCCAATTTATTTTTGGCAGAGATTTTAAAATATTTTGTTCACTTGCCATGCAAAGAAAGATATCTAAAAACTTGCTGTGAAATCTGAGCTCAACAGTTAAAAAACTAATGGATTTGGGATTTTTTCTCCCTGTAGAACTGTTAAAAAACCCCAAACAAATAATTTTTAAAAGCAAACATTTATGACCTAAGAAGAAAATAGCAGCATTTTTTCTATTTTAAGCATGCTAAGATTTGCAAGTAGTACATTTTGCTGTCATTAAAATACATAAATAGATCAGTAAATCTTATTATCTTCCTGACTTAAGTAACATTTTGCTTCTTCGCTTGCCTCATATATATGAGCAAAACTTCCAAGGGAGGACTGAAAACATTGTTGTTGAATTTACAGCTAAAGAGTTACTAGAACACAACAGAAAAACTGCCTAAAAGTGCAAACACATTTTTCAGGCTAAGTTGTTCCCACATGCTGAAATAAGCACTTCTTAGAAGGATTCAGATTGTGAAAAAGGCATTAAACTGCCGAAAAGTTTGGGGTGGGGAGGAGAGGAGGGAAAAATAAAATTAAAAATGCCAAACAGCCACTGCCAAAATTCCCAACCTCCTTCAGGAAAAAATCCATAACACAGGTTGGAATCATGGAATCAGCTGGGTTGGAAGAGACCTCTGAGACCATCAAGTCCAACCCTTGATCCAACCCCACCCTGATCACCACTCAGTGCCATGTCCAGTCTCACCTTAAACACCTCCAGGGATGGGGAATCCACCCCCTCTCTGGGCAGGCCTTAAACTAAAAACCTTAACTTGAATCGGTTTGGATGTTGATTCAGTGGAGATGAACCCAGATGTGCACAAAAAGTGGTCTTACCAACACCACCTTTTGGGGAGTCCTCCACTGACTTTAGGCAGCACACTGCTTTGTCAAACTCTACTCTAAGAGCAAAAAACCAACCCAAACATACTCAGATAAGGCAGAAGGAAAGTTCAGAGAAGAGCAAGGAGGCTGGAGAAGGGAGTGGAGCACAAGTGCTGTGGGGAGAGGCTGAGGGAGCTGGGGGTGTTTGTGCTGGAGAAGAGGAGGCTCAGAGGTGACCTCAGCACTGTCTGGAACTGCCTGAAGGGAAGTTGTGGCCAGGTGGGGGTTGGTCTCTTCTCCCAGGCACTCAGCAATAGGACAAGGGGGCACGGGGGGCTCAAGCTCTGCCAGGGGAAATTCCAGTTGGAGAGCAGAAAAAACTTCTTTGCAGAGAGAGTGCTCAGGCATTGGAATGGGCTGCCCAGAGAGGGGGTGGATTCCCCATCCCTGGAGGTTTTTCAGCTGAGCTTGGCCGTGGCACTGAGTGCCATGATCTGGTAAAGGGACTGGAGTTGGCCCAAGGGTTGGACTTGATGATCTCAGAGGTCTTTTCCAACCCAATCCATTCTACGATTCTATAACTCTCACCACAATAAAGTCCCCAGCCCTCTGGTTAAAGCCTGGGGCGACACACAAGGCAATACTGGCAGAGTGGCAGATGGGCAGAGGTACCTCGTAGGTGGTGCCATAGTGGCAGGTGTACTGGCACTGCCTGTTGGTGTCTGCATCGTGCTCCACGTTGGTGTAGAAGATGACTCCGTCCCCCGAGCAGGAAACGATCTGCCTGTCGTTGGTGCAGGGCAGGAACTTGGCGCTGAAGATGTTGGCCCTGTGGCCCGAGCGGATGGTGGTGAGAACCTGGGGACAGGCAAAGGGGAAGGCTCAGGTTTTCCCAGGAAATCATGTCTGGAAATCACAGACTCACAGACTGTTCTGAGTTGGAAGTACCCCCAAGGATCGTCGAGTCCAACTCTTCAGTCAATGGCCCACACAGGGATTGAACCCATGACCTGGGCATTATTACAGCCAAGATTTAACCAACTGAGCCAATCTCAGATGTTGACAAGAGCATTGTGGGGTATGAAAGCTGAGTGATGCACAGGCTGCAGTGCAGCACAGCACAGACTGTTCTCACACCCAATAATTCCTTCTGGGATCAAAGTGGCTCCACTGGAGACATTCTGGGGCCCTTGCACAAAGTCATCTGTGCAATAAAAGGCCTGGAATGCAACTGCCCCCCTTGGTTTTCAGGGGGTTTGTTGGGTACCCCAGCAGGTCAGTGCAGAGGGATGACTGTGCAGCCAGTGGGACAGGCAGCAGAGCTTTGGAGGATCTGGGATACTGCAAGTCCAGAAGAATAAGGCATTGTGACTCAAGTCAACTTTATAGCCTTTAAAAATTGATGTTACTTCTAAAATGAACTCACTCTAAAAAGAAGAACTGAAGTTTATAGGGAAGGATGCCTTGAAACCAGCCAAAAATAAATAAACATTTAAGAAGATGATTGTAGGACAATAACCAGGACTTGACTTAGGGAGTGTCATTCATCTGCAGAACAGCAGAGAATTCATGATTTACTTCACCACCACAGCTGACTGAAACCCTTTGTGGTGACCCTTTACCCTTCCCAACACTTTTCAGACTATCCAAACTGAAAATACTCTCCCTGTGCTTTCCTGTGCTCTGCTGAACATTCTGTTCTTACCTTATTTCCCCCACCTGCAGCACTCAAACCAAACTGCATTTTCACCACTTCTTTTAGGAAAAAAATACTTACCAAGGTGTTTACAGTATGAAAATTACTTCCAAATCTCCACTCAATTAACTTAATCAAAGAAAACATCATGCAAATGAAGTTGTTCTGGCAGTAACAGCTCATGCCTAACATTTCAGAAGTGCTATTTCCCACCTTTTCAATAGTTCACACAAAGGAAGGTTAACAGTCTATCTGCATATTCTGAAGGGTACACAAGGCTTGCTATTAAAAATAAAAATTGTCAAAATAAGGAAAGATAATCCATTCATTTTATTTCAATAAATTCCCCTATTCTTTTAGATTTGTTCAGATCTCTGCATTTTACTGAAAACATTGAAAAACCACATATCCAAGAGAAAAACTATATATCCAATTAGGGACTCTATATATCCAGTTAGGGACTCTGTCTCAAAGAAGCAACTCAGAAGAAGTCCCTAAGGCATCCTATATCAGATGACAACAAAAGATGCCCTGAGTCAATCCCACAGAATTACAGAACAGTTCTGATACCAACGTGCTCCCTTTTCCTGCATTGACTCTGTTACTGCAGCCAGAGAAAATCAGCCAAGCAGCTGTAACAGTCATTAAAAACCACATCTCTGGGTATTTCAGGAATAACACTGATTACTCAGCCTTCTTGCAAGTACCTGCTGGTTTGTAATTGCATTTGCATGTATTGGAGGGGAAAAAAATTAAAAAAAATCCATCTCCTCCTCTGCTGGTACATAAAATAAATAACTCAACTAACTGTAAAAATAAGAAAACTAGACATCTCCTACATTCCTCATTAGGCTTAAGTACAGCAATAGTACACAATGGGAAAAAACCAAACCAAATTGTCCCATGAAAGCAGAAAGTTAAATTGCTTCATCTATTAACACAATACAATATTTTAGTATAATAATTATATAACAAGATAATGATGTAGTGACTCTCTGATAGTGAGATATTAAAATAAACTCTGCACAATAAATAATAATTAAAATCCTTTACCTGCAGGAAAAGTTCTCACTCTGCAGGTCTCTACAACAAGACTCAGTTTGGAATATCCCCACCCTCCACTCTGTGGCTGTCCCAGACACCTCCCAGGCCAGGAGAATCCAAGAGCACTGACCCTGATCTGAGCTTTGCCAGACTGACAGCAGGAGTGGGAAGGAGGAGATGCAGTTTGAAAGCTGTGGCTTTGTTTGGGGAAGTGAGGGAAAGGGCCTTATCCACAGGCAACACTCCAAATCACTGCCATTTCCCACCAAAACCCTTCAGGAAAGCAAAATATCTCCTTCTGTTTGAACTCTCTTCCACCAAACCAACCACACACGTTGATTCTGTCACCACATTGAGCTTTTCATCATTCAGGGTTTAGTTCTGAAGCTCTGGGAGAGAGGACCCAGTTCAGAGCAAAGTGTGGGACATCTGATGGATCCAGCTGGAATTTCTGGAGCCCTGGGAGAGGCAGAGACCTTCCCAACCCTGCTGTCAGAGCAAACCCTGCTCCATCCACACCCAGGGACACCCAGGGCAACGTGACCCCAGTGGGAGTAAAGGATTTTAATCAAGGCTGACACTTCCACACCACACACAGGGAGACTCCTCAGTGCAAAAGCCAACACAGTGTTTTCAAACTGAAGTGAAAGGAAACCAATTCATCTGACAATCAGATTTCACAGGAATTGGTGGCTCCTGTTGCTGTTCTGACACTGAGCTGTGCTGGGCCCGTGTTCCTTTTGTGCACCGTGAAATGGGATCACTCCTGTGCCCAAGGGATTACAGCACTGAGGTTTAAAGCACTTGGAGTTTTATTCCCATTCAGAAACATGATAATATCTCTGTGACATAATAATTAATATCTCAAAACTAATCTGTTGAAAAATAGGAACTTACACCTTATTTTAAATTAAGCAAATATCCAGAAACAAACCTACCTTTCTGCTGTAGGGATTACTAATCACCAGGTTGGTGTCATCTGAGCCAGATAAAATATATTCTCCTGTGTCATTCCAACAAATTGTATTCACCTGCATGAATTAAAAAACAACTTGTGACTTACAGAATTTCAATTTTCACTATATTAAAATATGAATATTCATCCAACACTACAGAAACAGGAGTTCACAAATTCAGTTGAAGTGATGTAATTTCTAAGCAGCTAGCACAAAATGAAAAATAAATCTGTGTTGTAAAAACAAATTGATAAGGGAATCCATCCCCTGCCTCACCTGTCAGAACAACTGCCTTAGGATGAATCAGAATGGATGATAAAATCAGGAAAAAACCCACTTTGTTCTTAATCCTTTTCTTATGTTTTTGGTTTTGCTTTACTTTTCTAATTCAAATGTTTTGTTCTGAGCCTGAAAAAAAACCCAAATAATTTTTGCTTAAAATAAACCCCCCAGTTTTAGTTCCTGCTTTAATTGCAAGCTTAGTTGGGGTTCGTTGCAAAATCAGAGTTGGCTGTTCCAGGTGGATCAAAGGGACAACAACCCCCTGATGTATCAAGTGCAGGAACTTCAGGGGAGATCTCTGTGGTACAACAGACACAGCAGCACCCAAACATTGTTGGAAATGCCCAGAAAAGCAACCCCCATCCTGCCATGGCAATCCCTCTCTCCCACTGGGCAGGGGGGGGTTGTGTCCTGCTCCACATTCCCCTTCTCTCCTACTGCCCATTTGGAAAGAGAAGTCTGAAAAAGAATTACTGGGGAGCTCACAGGTCTCTGCCATTTTTATTGAAAATATTTTGACAGAAATCATGAACGACACAGGGAAATTAAGATATAAGTTTCAGTGGATCTTTACAGTACAGGAAATGGAGGGACTTAAATGAAACCATCGCTGGACACACGTGGCAATTCAATGGAGCTGGAAGTCATGGAATGTTCTGAACACCATAAGTGTAAGAACACACATAATAATCATCACAGGAAAATGAAAATTATCAGAAACAAAGATGCACCCCCTTCACCTCCACCTGCCCATGGAAATGTGTTCTCCAGAATCTCCATCAGCACCACCTGCCTCAGCTTTCCTCAAAAGCACTGCCCAAGGATGGTTATTCTCATCTACAGTTCCCTTCAGGCAGAAAAACACTATTACTGCCCCAAAGAAACCAAAATGTAACAGAGGAATACAGGAACAGAAATGAGAACAACAAAAAAAGAGAAACAACAAGGAAGCAACAGAAAACAGGCTTTGTATTCTGTCCATGGTCACCTTCTCACCACCTTCTCACCATGTCAATAAATAAGGCAGGAAACAACAAAGGCTCTCTGGAATCAGCCTGATGTTTCCTGCAGGGAACACTGACTTTCCAGGAGCACACACAGTGCTCAGGGCAGCCTCAATAACCCAAATAAAATGGCACATGGACCCCTAAAAAAGAGACCACTAAGAAGAGATGCTCAATAAAAACAGACAAAAGAAAGTTCTCATCTCATTCCATTGATAGGAAATATCTCATTCCATTGGTAGCAAATCCATTTTTAAAATACTTTGTGAAATGAGGATCAGCTAAAAAATGGGTTTGTATTTCAAAACTGTGTAGAAAAGCTTTGTAAGTGCTGCCTTCAAAGCCACTCAACACTCAAAGCAACCACACAAGGGTCTGGAATTCCTGGGAAAAGCTCTCAGAGCCAAAAGAAAGGCCACATTAATCACAAATGACAGGCAATAACTAACAAGGTGAGGAAAGGCAGTGTGTGTAATTAGCTTTTTTCTGTTAAGTATCCCACATTATTAATTGTATCTAATTTTATTTGTCACTCACCCACCCTTGTGAGGAAGCACCAGGCACTTGTGATTCATTAGTCAATTAATCAAATATAAATTTACTGTGGAAGACAATGCAGGAGGCAGCACAGCCAGGCCTTAAAGGACTGGAAAAGCAAACCCCTCACAGCTGTGCAGTGACAGTGCAAGGGACTGGCTGTAATAATGCCAAGGTCATGGGTTCAATCCCCTGTGTGGGCCACTGACTGAAGAGTTGGACTCGATGATCCTTGGGGGTCCCTTCCAACTCAGAATAGTCTGGGATTCTCTTGTGAACAGGATGGATTAAGGGGATATAAATAGAGGAAAGGAAATAAAAGTGACTGTAGATACCCCAAATATCAGGAATATCTCCCCAGGAAAGGGGTGGAAAAGGCCTTTCCTCTGGAGGACAAGGTAAAAGCTGCACATCCCAACAAGACACAAACTGCCTGCAGGAATTGAGGCACAGCCTTGAGGACAACATCTAAAAATGGGATCTCCTGAAGGAGATGAATCCCAATGTCTGTACAGAGAAATGAGCAATTATCCTTCCAGGGAATCCTATTTGTTTTTACAGGTAGGATTTGCTCCTGTCAAAGGCTCCATCCACACTCTGCATCTCCACCTTCCTCAGCTTTCAAAGGACCAAAACAGGAGGAAAATCAGCCACATTTTCAGTGCAAGGTGGGTCAGAGCTGCCTTATCCTCTCCTTTCCTCAGGCTCCACTGCTGCTGGTCCAGACTGATTCTCCTTTGCACTGAATTCCTTCATAAAGAAAACGGAGACACTTCCTCAGCACCTTAAACTCCCTTTAGAGTTCAGGAAATGGCAACTTAGTGAATTGGACAACATGGGTCTTGTTGAAGGAAGCAGATCCTGCCCTGGAAGGAGGACAAGGTTACAGCAGACACCAATTACTCACTAGAATAATTCAATTACTCACTAGAATAATTCAATTACTTCCCATACAACTGCTGGGAAGTGTCTTCAAACCAAGTGGCAAACTGAGATCTTTCAAAGACCTGAGCTCTGAGATGGAAACACATCCCAAACAGGAGGGTGCTGTGGGGATACTATTGCTACAGGAGTGGGTGTAGTGGAAATAATTCACATAACTGGTCCCTTCTTCACAGATGTTGCAGCTGAGGACGGTCATTCACAGATCTCTGTCCCACAGGATCTCTCCTTCGTGCAACACACCAAGTGGAAAGGAGGGATTTGAGCTTTACTTTTATCCTCAATTACTTAAAAACATTTCTTGCCTCAAGTTGCCCATTGTGTCCAATTAACACAGAAAATATGTCACAACTTATTCAACAGAACAAGGAAAAAGTTCCTAAAAAGACACCCAAACATTCAACAGAACAAGGCAAGAGTTTCTAAAGACACCCATTCAACAGTTCTTAAAGGGACACCCAAACATTCAACAGAACAAGGAAAAAGTTCCTAAAAAGACACCCAAACATTCAACAGTTCTTAAAGGGACACTCAAACATTCAACAGAACAAGGACAAAGTTCCTAAACAGACACCCAAACATTCAACAGAACAAGGAAAAAGTTCCTAAAAAGACACCCAAACATTCAACAGAACAAGGAAAAAGTTCCTAAAAAGACACCCAAACATTCCACAGAACAAGGCAAGAGTTTCTAAAAAGACACCCAAACATTCAACAGAACAAGGAAGAAGTTCTTAAACACCCAAACATTCAACAAAACAAGGCAAAAGTTCTTAAAAAGAAAGACACCCAAACAAACAAACAGGAACCAAAACCCCCACCAACCTCAGCCATCCAAACCTCATTAAACAGCCCCAACCACCTCAGAAAGCCAAACCCAGAAATCCCCTCAATAAGACAATCCAGTACTGGATTCCCACATGAAATGGCTCAGCAGTTGGGGGCAATAAAACCCCAAAGACCCCAATTAGCACTGATTGCAATCAGTGAGAGCACTGTAATTTCACTGACTTTATTTCACAGAGTTTTTTAGAGCAAACAGTGAGAAATTGCCCTGAATGGTCGTTGGCCATAAAAGAGAATTCCTTGCAAACCCACCCAGGAAATGGTGCAAGGACTCCCAATATCCAAGTCCTTAAAGGTGGAGAGTTCTGAGCAAACTCAACTCCTAAAGGCTTTTTCCCAGTGCTTTAAACACCTGCATGAATTCACAATAACCAGCACAACACCTGTAAGTTCACAATTAAAACACCTCCTTCCCTCTAAAACAATTAAATTAGAATTAGGCCACATACCATTTTTTAAAGGCCAACACAATAAAACAAAACTAATTTCCAAATATCCACCAGACAGGGCCAAGCAAGACCAAACAGTCAACACCAAACCTGCAATTTCCATTGCAGGACACAAATAAAGAAAATTAAAATAGACATCAGGGACTCCATTTTGAACAAATAAAGAAGAAAAACTATTTTCTTGTCCTCTGTTTTTGGAGGAAAAAAATACTGTTTAACAAGAAAATAAAGAAAAAAACCAAACCAAATCAACTTCAGGAAAAGAAACTTCAAAAGTTTAATCTCAAGTATTTGAGGAGATGAAAAATCACTAGAAAAGACATTTTAAAGTAAAAAAAAAATCACTGCTAAAAACTCAAATATAAAAAAAAATGGATAAATAACTTTCTGCACACAGATCCATAGAATGCTTTGGGTTGGAAGAGACTTTACATCATTCCCATGACATTTCTGGGACAAAAAAAAGGGAAATTAATGCATTTGTTTTATTCCATCAACAAGCATTAAAAATGCTAAAATAAACCTTACATTTGAACAGCTTTAGAAATAAAAAAGTAAAATATCAAAGTTACACTTGAATTTTTTTTTTCCTAGCATACTTTCACTTTTCAGATATCTTGTACCTTTCATTTAAAAGAATATGATTTAAGATATTTAGGCCACTTTCAGTAATTAGGTATTTAAATAAGCAATATTTGAGGTAAGGTTGTGGCTCATTTTTGTTTTCATGTCTCTTTAAATAAGCACTGACCATTTGCTTTTTAGAAGAAATCACTCAAAACACTGAAACAGATTTAAGTCAACAAAATACACCAACATGGCAAAAAAACTGCTAAAAATTCCTTTTAAGGTGAGTCCCAAATGAAAAGGTAAGAATGTGTTTTCCTGGCACAAGAAGCAACAAATACCTGCAGAATTCAGATGTTGTCCTGCTCAGCTTCAATACACATTTAATTGAATTTTTAAGTTAAGGAACTATTGCCATGGCAACAAATGCCAATTTAACATCCTGTAGCAAACAGAAAAGCAACAGGTACTTACACATCCATCATGCACATTCAGGGTGGCTTCAAGTTTCAATCTTTGGATAAATTCTCTTCTCCCTGGCAAGGAAAACACAAATTAATTGCTTTGAAAAGCAGCAACACTGAAGCAGTTAAGCCCCTGCTCATGAGCACCCACACTGAAAACCTGAACAATAAAGAACCAGAATATAAATGGTAAATCTTGGAACAATTCCTGGGGTTCTCCTTTGACAAATCCTAAGGCAAAGCATCACCTTGGCTGGTTCTTCTCCCACATTCAGGGGTGCAGAAAGGGCAAAATGAACATTCATCACCTTGGCTGGTTCTTCTCCCACATTCAGGGGTGTAGAAAGGGCAAAATGAACATTCATCACCTTGGCTGGTTCTTCTCCCACATTTAGGGGTGCACAAAAGGCAAAAGGAACATTTCCCAGGCTGCTGTAAAAGCAGAAATTTATCCTGTGCTCACCTGGTGCAAGGAAATTAAAGCTCCAAAAGCACAACCCTCTGTACGGGAACATAAACAAGAATGTGCTGAGGCCTCGAGCAGAAAGTAAAACATGGTGGTGTCATTTCAGTGAAGAAATGAAAGATCAGAAGGGAAGGAAAACCAAGAAATGTATAAATTTATGACTGTGTATTTATGCCCTTGTGCCCCCTGTGCAAACTGATTTACCACTGTGGGACACACAGGAGGAGGGAAAATAAAGAGTATTGACACCAATGTGGTCTTTTCCTGCCCCAGATGTTTGGGCACAAAGCTTTAATTTCATTTAGGGTGCCCCTGCTATATTAAAGCAGGTTAGAATGAACCTCCTGTTCCCCAGAAAGCACTTCAGAAAAGACAAACACTGATGGACTGAATGTTTTCACTTG
The DNA here is from genome assembly GCA_013396695.1 of Sakesphorus luctuosus. NCBI lineage: Eukaryota > Metazoa > Chordata > Aves > Passeriformes > Thamnophilidae > Sakesphorus > Sakesphorus luctuosus. The sequence continues at coordinate 155,222 of VWZD01001588.1, read as the reverse complement.
ATCCTAAAAAAGATCATCACCCTTTTTGCCCTGTGTTTGTACAACTCTCAGAACTAAATTCCAGGTAAGAGGATCAGCCTGTGGCGCCGTGCCAGGCTGTTCCCAAACATGAAACTGTGGAATTCACTCAAAACTAACTTTTCTTTGAAGAAATTACATAATCAGGAAGAGAACCAAAAGGGCATGAACTGACAGGGTGAGGGGGAATGGCTTTAAACTGAAAGACAGAAGGTTTAGATTGGACATCAGGAAGGAATTGTTGGCTGTCAGGGTGGGCAGGCCCTGGCACAGGTTTCCAGGAGAAGTTTTGGCTGCACCACCCCTGGGAGTGCCCAAGGCCAGGCTGGATGGGGCTTGGAGCAACAGGGACAGTGGGAGGTGTCCCTGGGACTGGGTGACCTTCAAGGTCCCTCCAACCCAAACCATTCCAGGATTCCAGTTCACTGCTCGCTCTTTATCCATCTTTTATTTGACCTGAGGTTCTTAATGGTTGATTCTTTTTATCTTTTATTTTTTCAAATCACTGAATTTCCAATGAAGATTCCTGTTTTCAGGTTGATTTCCCTTGTTTGTAGATAAACATGAATACAGAGGTGGGAAACATCAGGTGCTGCATCCTTGGATTTGTCACTTTGCATTACACAAACCTGACAATTTGCTGATCACTGAGGATTAATTTAACTCATTTTTAAAACCAAGCAGAGCAACAGACTCTGCTCCATCCTGTGTGATCTGATCTTAACCCAAACCACTTAAACCAGCAAGTGAAGAACAGCAACTGTTCCATTCACATCTTCAACTGCAATTTTTATTTCCTTACAGAACTAAGGGAATCCTGTTGGCAAAACTGGATATGAACTGACTTGCAGCATATGTGAGTGGGTATAAATAGGATTGGTTATTTATCATTTGGTCACTATCTGTCTAAATACTGATTGAGGAGGGAATTAAACACAAGCAGAACTTCAACACTTACAGTTTCCTTATTCCCTAAAGTAAAGAGGGATCAAGGGAGAAAACAGTTTAAATGTTTTGCCTCCAAAAACCTTTGTTTGATTAAGTACTAAACAACTGAATGGATTGTTTCTAATTCATCTTATCACTCCAAACTAGAACCACCAGATCATAAGTGGGGGAGGTTTTTTCTGCAATAAAAACCTGAACTACTCAAATGAACTGACCTGGAGAAAATATTTTCTGTGCATTTGCTGTTGTTCAAAGCTGAGGAAAGTGAGTGAATCCTTGACAAAACCCCACAGAGTGGGGGTTTTTCTTACAAAATCAGCACCATGTTTTGGGTTTTCATCCCCCAATTCTGTGTGCAGGCTCTTAGGAGAGTCAGAAACTATTTCTTTTCCCCTTAACCAAGTACTACCACTAGAAACAGAATAATTTATTCCTGAGGATGCCTCAACATATTTCCTGTATCCACAGAGGGCCTGACCAGGACAGGGATGGAGGGACCACGTTGCCATCACCCACATTATCTCAGTGGAACCATGTGGGGTTTGCTCTGGGACTGCCAAGGTGAAACCAAAAATGAGTTAAATTTAAAATGGCAGTGATGACCCCCCTGAGAAGTGTTTGCACAGCTGAAATTTGGGAAGCTCTCAATGTTCCACCCACCCATCTCAATGAAGCCTCAAGGTCCAGCACTGCTCTTGGTGCAACAATCCATTTGCAGTTTGTACCCATTTTCACCAAACATTATGCACCACTGAAGCCTCAGGTGCAGTAAAACCCTCAGTGCTGTGATCAGTAACTGGGTTTAGTGTATATTAATCTAGAGACAGACAAGAGGACCATTTTATTTCCTTACAGAACGAAGGAAATCCTGTTGACAAAACTGGATATGAACTGATTTGCTGTTGTTGTTAATTTAGGACTCTTTGGCCTTAATGAGAATATTGTGTCTGAAGAAATTTCAGTAAATGTTTAACTTGAGATGCAGACATGGAGTGTCTTACATATTGAGCTTGACCATTTAAAGCATTAATAAAATCTGTTAGGATGGCACATGTCTATGACAGAAGCACCACCTTGAATCACTCATGGTATGGATTTAAACCTGGAAAACTAAGCACAAGAGAAGCTGCAGCTGCTTCCTTGGAGCTTTATCTCTGCACACAAGGTCAAACCCAAGGCTGCCCTGCCTCCTACCTGCAGAGTGACCTCACCTGGTGTTTGGGTGTGCTCACAGCCCCAGGGTCACTGCAGGGAGCAACACCAAAATGCCACAGCGTGCCTTGATTTACTCCCAGCTCTCAGTTTGTGACACCATTTAGGTCACAATCCCCAGTTCAGGAGCTGCTGCTCAGGTGCTTCCTCCAGAGCACACACCTTTCTTTTGTAAGCAACTCAGCCAAAGCTGCCTCAGAACTGGTGACAGCAGAGGAGTGAAATGCTTTGAGCACATAAAACCTTCACAGATGGAAAACTGTGCTCCAGAATTTCCCACTGGAGGAGGACAGATCACTTCACCACGCAGGTTTAGCTTTAAGCACATACAGAAACACAACTAAACTTTGATCCCAAGCAGCACCACCGTGGCACCAGACATGGAAAGCCAACCTTTGTTCAGTAACAGATCCCATTTATCCAAAGAACACTCGTCTATCCCAGGCCTGCTGTGACATTTGGAGTGCCCCACTTTGGAGCTGGAACGGGGCCACAGCTGCTCCCAGGGCTCAGCACACGGATTCTGCTCTCCAGGAGCATTGAAAAGCCACTCCTGATTTTTCAAGGGACAGTTTATGGATTTCTGAAGCAACTCCATGGAAAGATGGCAAGTCCAGTCCAGTTGTGTACAACTTATTTTGCTGGATCCTCTCTGTCCAACTCTGCAGTGTGACCCAACATAACTCCTGACCCACATCTCACCAGGATGCTTTTCCTGCAACCAGAATTCCCCAGGTACCACACAGTAAGCAATATAAACAATTAACTTCTACTGAGGTAAGTTCAAATTGTTGAAGAAGAATTGAAACCTGAGATTGGCTCAGTTGGTTAAAACTTGGCTGTAATAATGCCAAGGTCATGGGTTCAATCCCCTGTGTGGGCCATTGACTGAAGAGTTGGACTTGATGATCCTTGTGGGTCCCTTCCAACTCAGAATAGTCTGGGATTCTGTGAAACCATAATTTGTGAGCTGTACAGGCTGACAGTGGCCCCATTTTATAGTAATTCAAACTGTGCCACAGGAAACCGAAGCAATTTATCACAGGAAAGAGTGACCAGAAACCAAACCCACCGGTGTGACCTCCAGTCCTTTGAACAAGGCCCTGGGTTGTATTTCCTCATTGCTCTGTATAAATGCCAAAAAATTATAATCTTAGTCCTGTTCATGATTAAAAGAACACCTTTCAAGTGACTACAAACAGCTGCTTCACTTGTGTTTGAGTTCAAAACAGGGTAACCCAAATTATTCTCTGCTCTTAATGACACATCATAAAGCCTGAAAAGTGTGAGGACTACACAGAAAACACAAAGTATTTTAATGTCTAGGAAGAGACTTACTGGCCATTTTCATATGTAAGAGCTCTGCTATTTAACACCCAGCATCAAACAACTTGGTGTTAATCAATCTTGTAACTCAACCCAAAGACAGGCTTAAGGAATGAGCTTTATGTGTTAAGAACCACAAAACTTTCAGCTATTAACACTGAGGCAGAAACTACCCAGGACAGGACACTGTGCCCTCAGTTACACAGTCCAGCAAAACTGTAATATCTCATGGGGAGTATATTGATACAAAAGCTCATCTCTAATAAAACCCACAACGAGAGATGTGAAGTTAAAAAAAAAGTAGCTCAGCAATGTGATACATTTTGGAGGACTTAATCAGCATTTTGGAAAATACTTGTGTTTAGGTTTGCTTCTACTGAATGTGCAACAGGGAGTTATTACAGGAACAGCACAGATAAGACTTGTTTGTGTTTGCAGGGCTGTAATTAACTGGCAAACATAGTTTGGATACTGAGAGGGCCCACTCTTGAATATGAACTCCCACTGGGCTCCAAAGCTGTCAGGCTACAAAAGCACTGCAGCTTTAAACCAGGATGTTTAATTTCTGTTTGATATTTACTGGGGTTTATGCCTGAAAGGTACTTAACACTTGCATTTCAGTTGTATCAATGCCAGTTGTTCAGGGTGTTTTCAGGGACACAAAGCACAGCCCCTCTCAGAGCAGGAATTTTATCAGCTCTGGCTGGGGGTGATGGTGCTGAGAGGATTTTATTCACAGGTACAGCCCATCCTGACCCCCATCCTGCCCCTCACACGGGGGGTTTGGAACAGGTTTGCAGCAATTTGGGTATTTATTCAATCCCTCACAATAAATCCAGTGGTTATATATAGACACAAACTACTCACTGGGATAAAAGGCACTTGAAATTTCTGTATCATAGAATCGATTGGGTTGGAAAAGCTCTCCAAGTTCAACCCTTGGTCCAACTCCAGTCCCTTTACCAGATCATGGCACTCAGTGCCACGGCCAAGCTCAGCTGAAAAACCTCCAGGGAAGGTTCCATGATTATTTCTAATTTCATTATTCTACTCATGATTCATGTGCTGAAACAAAGAGAAGCTGTACCTGTGTCAGAGACAACCAAAAGGATGACATGGACCACCTTACCCTGCTCAGCACAAGCTGAAAGAGCTGAAATGATGAACTGGATGGAGGATCAGCCACAAGCAAAAGCTTTTTCTAAAGGATGTCTAAGGAAACATCTTGCAGTTCTGGAGCAGACACCAAACAGTCATCAGATGAAGGAAAACACACTTGAGCCCTGCTTTCTTCCCATCAGAGGAAGCTGTTTAAGGTAACTCAATGCTCATTTTTATACAGATTAAGTGATTATATAGAAGCTTCCCAACATGTCTAAAGAGACAGGTCTTCTGGCAGCAAAAAAATAAAAGCAGGGCCTGCCTTTCCCTCAAGGTGTGACCATGACACTGAGAACCTGGAACCCAACTGAGGCATTTACCATTTTACCTGATTAAATATGCCATTTAACCCTGAGTGGTGCAGGCACTGCCCACTGCTGGGTGTGGGGGAACACGGGAATTAAATACAGATTTAGGTACCATAACAGGGCACAACCTGTGAGATTCCAAGTGTAAAGACTTGGAATTTGCCCAGGATTGGGGCTCAAAGGTAGATGATGTCAAAAGTTGAGATCAAGTAGAATCTTGCTGGTAGATGACTATTAAGTTATCCCTGTGATGTGGGTTAAATTATCATTGGGCATTTAAAAACTAACAGGAAAAAAAAAAGCTTATTTTAAAACTGACACTGCTTGTTGCATTAAACTCTCTGTTTTCATCCCAGATGGGAAAACAACCCTATTGTTTAACTCAAGAGACTCCTTTTTTCCTGAAGAGACTTTTCAGGGCTCAACAGTGTTTCTAAAATAAAACAAATTGAAAAGGAACCACATTTCCCCTCATTTCCTAGGAACAGAAAATAACAGGAGCACACTCCAGTAACAGCAACAACAAAGCCATGTGACCTCAGTGAGGATGTGTGTTTGGTTTCATGGCTTCATTTCTATGTTGGTTTTATATATAATGGTTTTCATTGCTGTATTGGTGAAGTTTCATAATTTAGTAAGTGTTGAACAAACATCACTAATGGCTCAAACACATCCAGTTCCCAGGGAAGGGAAGGATGGATCCTCATCTTCCTCATGGGATCAGCATTAATGGCACATCCCATTTCTCAGGGAAATTCTTGAAAAACACAATGAGGGGAGAAAGGGGATATTGAAATTCACTGAAGAGACTCAGATACCCTCCCATCATATTCACATTCAATAGTTAATGATTCAACTCTTCCCAAAGCCTTTGGGACAGCTCTGTCTGAATCAGCAGCTCCCCAAAGACACGAAAACTCTGAGCTTTGTACTGCAGGAGTGACAAAGTTGGTGTCTGAGCTGCTCCTTTCCCTCCCTGCTGGGCCAGGACGGGTCTCAAGTGTCACCAGGCTCCTGATACCCGATCGGTTCTGCCCCACTGGGCTATTCTGGGGCTGCCAAGGAGAGGAGAGAGGGAATCACGTGCAGAGTCACAAGAACTCCCAGGAGTGCAGGGCAAGGACTGAAAAGTGACTGAGCTGAGCACAGACGGGTGTGATGGCCTGTCCTGATGCAGGAAGGGAAGAGATCCAAGGGGGAGAGAGGGACAGGGGGAAAGTAAAAATAAAGAAGGAAAGAAAGAATGAAATGATGAAAGAAAGAATGAAAGAAATAATGAAAGAGAGAGAGGAGGAAAGGAAAGGAAAGGAAAGGAAAGGAAAGGAAAGGAAAGGAAAGGAAAGGAAAGGAAAGGAAAG